>BSBK01001290.1:12500-387500 GCA_027943335.1 Chamaecyparis obtusa | reverse complement strand
AAAGATGATTGATAAGAATATGAAAGGAGACACAAGTGATGAAAAAGCAAATGCAGATGATGAGAATTATTCTTCCTTTTAAGTGCTAAAATCATCATCGATCTTATTGTGGAAAATGGATTATCTTATTTGGATATGATGTAGATCTAAATGAATCAACATACCAATTATGTTTATGAAAATACATTATACAGTCAAAGAATTATCCAATTCACATGAGACCCATGCGTCCTCAATAATCTTAGACAATCATGTTCTAAGAAAATTCATTATATTACTAAGGAACAAACCACAAGAAGTTACCAAGTGAACATGTCGTATCCTTGCCTCTTCTAGTTAAAGAAATCTTGAAGATAAAATCTCTAGTTAGAGAAATCCCATAAAATCTAAAAGGAAAGTCACCAAAAACAAAATAAAAACAATTAAAGGCATTAAACAAACAACCATCATGCATAAATGATTCTTGTCATAGTTCGTGTGTTTGATCTGAGAGTTTGATAATGATCGAGAAGCCTAGTTTTAGGAAGGATTCATTCTTTTGAAGGCAACTAATAGATCATGATAGTGTCTGATGAAGATATGAGATAAAAGGTTAATGATCGCATGATTACAAGATAGCTGGGTAGGTTATTGATTGATTCTAATTTTGGTAAGCATAATGCAGGGATTGTGTTCAAAATGGTTGTGCTTCCAAGATATTTATTAAATACTTTTAAATTTTATTAGATTTTATAAATAAAAAAATTGAATTTTTGAGAATATTTGATTTTTTTGGATTTTTTATCATTTATTTTTTTTGGATTTTGATAAAATTTAATTTTTAAAAAATTTTGATAATATTTGATTTTTTAGATTTTTAAAATTTTATTATTTTTATTCAAGACTTTTTATGATTTTTACCAATTATTTGATCACTAATTCTCAAGCAAGTTTGTATTTGATTGGAACTATGACAAGAATCATTTCTGCATGAAGGCATGATGGTTGTTTGTTTAATATCCTTTATTTTATTTTTATTTTTTTTGGTGAGGTGTCAGATGTAGATGAGGGAAATGAAGATCTATCTTTTTAGAGCTAACAGAGGCATTCTATTGAAAATACATGCAAAATGAAATATCTAATCTAAAATACATATGCACTCAAAATGAAATTTCACTCCATTGCACTAATATCAATCAAGAACTTGTGCTTAAAGATGAATGCTCTCAGAAGCACATGCATAAGTAGCTATGATGAACAAAGATTCAAAGATTAATTGACCACAAGATGGATATGCAAAAATGATTCCATAAAACTAGAATGCAAGAGAGGCTAAAATGAAAAAAATTAGAATGCAAAGAACATTTAATTCACTATAAGGGATGCTAAAAATGCAAACAATGGATGTAAGAAAAAGTGGATGCAAGTGATCGATGCAAAAAATATGCAAGTTATAAATAGAAATGAGAAGGGACAAGCTTTAATTAGATGTTCTTAGGAGGGAATCCTATATCAAGATGGATGTTGAATAAAATATGTGGTAGGTAAGTGTAAGTGTAAATCCCACATTGACTGAGTGACTACAAATGATAGAGGTGAAAGAGGATAAATAGAAGAATGAAGTGGATGTGAGAGAGATTTAGAAAGGAATTTATAGATTAAATAGAATTATATATATAATGGATTTAATGACATAATGATATGAATGTGAATATAATAAAAAAATGAACAATAGGAATATTATGTGAATAGAAGGAAATAGTGTTCATCCTTCTATTATGTATGGGGGAAATATGAGATCCACTTCTAAATCCAAATTCCCAAAGGAGAGATCCAAATTGATCAACCAACACGTTAATGCACAATTGAATCAATCTATGTAGAATATGAAAGAGGAAGAAAACCTTATATTTCCCTATAATGGAATTGTGTTTGAAATCTAAAATAATTGAAAGGAAAATACTAACCTCAAAATAGGGAAAATCTGGAAAATGTCAATTTCTGATGTCTGTGTGTAGTTTCGGGCAATTCTGCAACCTGTTTCAGACTGGAAATGTTGAGACAAAGAAAAACCATAAAAATTTTATCTTTCTGATACCAGGTAGTCTTTGACCCTGATAAAAGGTCAAAGGCTACATTAATATTCTAAAGGTTGACTTTGACTTTTCTCACAGATCTCAAAAGTTCATCGAATAGGGTATCCAAATCCAAGCTCAGATCTGAAGTTCTGTACCTATACCTGCAAGAAACAGAGGGTTTTGTTGTTTGTATGGGGGGTTTGCCTTGGTCAAACCCCAATTTAGGAATTAACCTTAAAATTGAATTGAAATTGTAATGTGCATAAACAAAGCAAATGAAATAATTCACCTTGCTTATGTTAAAGTCCTTGTAGAGGATTCAAAACCTCAAATCCATAAGTAGGAATGCTCCAATCGATGTTGAATGAATGTAGGATGTCTCAAATCAATGGTATTTGATCTTCAACACCAATCTTGAATAGATATTTTCATATGAGGAGGCTTGGATGAATGTAGAAAGATGGATCTTCAAGGGGGCTCCAAAGAGATTGAATCCTTCAATGGTTAACAATGGATCTCCTTGATGAATGAATGCTTGAACACTTGAATGATTGAAGGTTTTCTTGAACACTTGAATGCTTGAAGGCTTTCTTGCACTTGAATTCACTTGCTTTCACTTGAGAGCTTGAGAGATTGCTTGATGATGGATGTGAAAATGAGAGAGGAAGGCCTCCTTTTATAGTGAACTAGGGCACAAACCTCTAGAGAAGGCCGACATTGGGGAATTAAATCCCAATTAACCTTAACCCCTAGAAATGGACCCATATTAAATGCAATTTAAGGATTTACCATTCTAAAACCTGAAATGGCCGACCTAGAGGTAGGAAAAAGAATCTTTCTGAACCCCGATAACTGGAAGTTTGAAAAACTTGAAATTTGAAATGTGGGCCAAGAATGAGGTTGACTCTACCCTAGGTTAGAGTTGAGGTTGACCTTGATGTAGGTTAGAGTTGAGGTTGACTTTGACCTTGAGGTCAAAAACCTCAGGACCTCAGCCCAAAATGCTAGGAAATGTAGTCAGGAAGTGGAAAACAGGTGCAGAGGGAAGTAGAATAGGGGGAAAAGACAAATACATTCAAAGAACTAATCAAGGTGCTTAACATGACCCCAGACCACTCACTCAGAGGGATAAAATCTCTTATCATGGAAGTGCTTCCATTTTAAGATGATACATTTAGGCCCCACTTTAGCAAGAGTATGGACTCGATGCAAACTATTGGTAAAGGAGATCAGAATGAAAAGATAATCTTATCATAATCCAAGGGACAAAGAGAAACCTTAAGCCCCTACAGACTCAAGTCTTCATCGACTCCCAGATCATAAAAAGAGAGACATCTCTAGAGAGAGAAAGAAAGGGTGTGATTATCTCACCCAATGAGAACTTATGTCCCATTGTGAACCACACAAGGAAACGATGCAATTAGAAATATGGAATTGAATCACCTAGTGAATTTGGCTACTCACTAGTTAACCCATCAAGGATTCACCCTTAGGAATATTTTGTTCCATAAGAATAAAACCAAAAACAAAAGAGATCCAGTCTTAAGGACACCTCTGACCTTAAGGGATCAAAATATATATGTATATTTGAAACTAGAGGGATCAAGAGATCCTAAAATATAAATCCATGCTTTAAGGATTAGTTACTAATCCAAAAAGGGAGAAAAGTATCTTGAAAAATATGTGCATATTGAAAAGTGTGTGTGTGCAACAAGTGATCAGAGTGTATGCCTCTATGTTAAAGTCATTGCTGATACTTTAATAGGAGCAATGGCTTTAACGGAAACATAAAAAACTCCATTGATTACATTTCCACGTCGAGATGCCCCCAGATGAAATCAAATCAAGGGAAATATCACAGAAACATATAGAGAACATAGAAGGGATCTACCTACCGTGGGGTCAGTATGATCATAAGATAATATATATGATATTATTGAAAATGAATTGACATCATTCCCCAAAGAAAGTAGAACTACGATCACAAAGGAGGAAAGATCACATGAGATATACAAAGGAGAATATTTTCGGACCATGACATGGAGACCAAAAAGAATTAGTGCTACCACATCTCAAATCCAAGCAGATTACATAGGGAAACTTTTACGAACAATAGCACAGTTACAACATAACATGGAACAATGCATAGAAGAATAGAGATACATATAGAGGAATTGGACAATAGTTTCGATTCCTTTATCACCTTGTACCAACTGAGTAACAAGGATCATATAAAAGAATCTAACAACATTTAGCAAACACATTACGGGAGAAGCATAGTACAGCAGGCAAACACACAACAAAGCTACCACAAAGGACAAGTCGATCAAGCATGCCGCCTACTCTCCCCATCTTGTTGTATATCATTTAGGGAAGGTGGGTAACTTGCAAGAGGTATTATATCCAACACAATAGAAATGATAGCCAATTCCAAATAAGGATCCTCTTGAGAATCATAATGTTCGACACTAGGTGTAAGAGTTAATTGTGTTGAAAGCGTATTAGGTAAATCAATGTCAATGTAGATAGTCTCATATTCATCATTAACATCATCATTATCATCAAGAGTATCTTCTTCATCCAGATTAATCAAAATAGAATCTAAGATATGAATAGAATCATCATAATCATGCATCTTAACATCATTATTAATAACAACTTCTTCTAACACATCATGCATAGATTTATCCGAAGAAGGTAGAGATCTTTGAAGAACAAAATTACAAGCTTTAGCATGAGAATAATGCTTCTTACGATGTTCATTAGTAGATCGATTACATTTTGATTTAATTGAAATAGGTTGAGAACTAGGAGGAATAATCACATGATCCTTCACAGGTTCTTTAGGAAGATCAATAGGATTATCAGCAATAGGAGGAACTTGATTAATAGAACTAGAAGCCATAGTTAAAGGAGGTATAGAAGGTGTCGGCAAAAGACCATGATTAAGATACATAGGAGGTATGCTTAATTCAAGAATCTTATGATGTTTATAAGATTGATATGAATGGAAAAGATTATCAGGTTGAGGAGGACATGAATTAGGTAATGAAGGCCAAAAGAAATCAAGAGCAGGCCAATCTCTAGGCCTAGAAGGTTGATATAAACTATGATGAACCATCTTTACTTCTTCATCATGAATAAATTTAAGACACTTATGGATAGGTGAAGAAACAACATGCATGGTAGTCAACCAAGGAAAACCTAGCTTAACTTGAAATTGATCAGAAGTAGGAACAACAACAAAGGTAGTGTTCACAATTTTTTGATAGAGTTCAACTAGTAAAGTAATAGAACCAAATGATGGATAAAGAAAACCATTGCAAGACTGAATCCACACATCTAATGTATCATAAGAATCACATTGTAAGCTTTTCATAAAAATATTTTCTTTAGTAATAACATTGACTAAGGATGTAGGATCAACAAGACAACCACAAGTCAGTTTCTAAGAAATCCTAGCATAAATGTAAAGGGGACCATCAGGAGCCTTAATAGTCTCAGAATTATCAAAGGTAATCAAAAGTTGCTGAGGTCTTTTATTCTTAGGTGTTGTCAAGGTTTAGGTTGAGTTTTCAATTTAGGCTCAGGTTTTGGTCGAGGTTGAGATTGAACTTGAGGTTGAATCTGAGGGTGAGATTGAGGTTAAGGTGGAGATACAAATTGACCAACATGATCCACTTGATTAACAACATGATTGAGATCATCCATATTTGAATCATACATAATTTCCATAGCAGATGGCTGAGCAATGGTATTAGTATCATGTGTAGGTAAAGGATTCGTATAGATTTGAAGGTTTTGATTAGGAGGAGAGATAGATTTGTTCCCACTACCATCAAGATTATCAACAACTAAGGCATTAGAGTCAATTAAGTCTTGAACCTTATTTTTTAAAGAATAGCATTTCTCAGTATCATGACCATTCTGATGATGATATTGACAAAAAGCATTTTGATCAAAAGATTTAGATGCAATTTAGTAGGTAAAAGAGGTCGAATAGGAGGTAAAGTAATCATATTAGCAGTTAACAACCTATTCATAATAGCATGTAAAGATTCATTATGAGGAGTTAACGTATAATTTAATCAAAAAGAAGTGGATGCCAAAGTGGCATTTCGAGATGCAACAACAACTTGATCAGCAACTACATTTTCTTGTTTATTTATCTTGACATAGTTGTTGAATTTTTGAAATTTTTTTGGATTAGGAGTAGCATCACTCTTATCAACTAGAATAGGAGCCATTGGAGTGTTGCTCTCAAATTGACTCACTTGTAATTGATAATGATGAAGTGTTGCACAAAGTTTTTGAAAAGAGGTAAATTCAATAAGCAGAATCTTATCTCTAATATCCTTTTGCAAATTTGAAATAAACATACGTTGAATATCAATATCAGGAATAGGATAGTAAATTTGAGCATGTAAATGCTTAAATCTACCAATAAATTCAATTAATTTTTCTTTAGCACTTTGTTTACAATGAATCAAATCAGTCAAAGACACTTGCGGGCCAATGTTGTTTTGAAATTGTTGTATAAAGGCATTAACAAGTTTTGGAAAGGAATTAATAGAATAAGGAGGCAAGGAACAATACCATTGTAAGGCCTTGTCACAGAAGGTTCTAGCAAACAATTTGGCTAAAATCCTATGGTTGTGAGCATAATCACTACAAAGGATTTGGACTGTTTTAACATGATGAACATGATCTCCTTTTCCATTATAATTCTCAAGATGAGGCATATCGACTTGTTGAGGAATAGGAGTATGAATAATATCCAAGGACAAAGGGCTTCCCATGTCACATGTAGGAATGCTAAACTTGTTTTGAGTTAAGGAAGCAAGTTGTTGTTGTAAGGATGACACAGTTTGAGCCAAACTAATGATTGTTGAATCATTAGAGGAAATAGGAGGAATAGAAACATTAGACACACTAGGTAAAGTGTAAGAATTTTTAGGAATAGAAGACACAATTGGAGGAACACTAGGAACTACAGTTGGAAGCGGATTGGAATAAGTACAAGGAACATTATGATATGAAGGTTGTGATGTAGGAAGGGAAATAGGAGGAACACTCATAGGAATAGAGGGAATCATCACAATCACCAAAGAAGGAGTATAGGTAGGAATACTATGTAAAGGATTAGAAGAGGGTTCAACACTAGTGATAGGAGGAATCAACCCTAAATCTTGAGTTTCTTGAGCTAAAGGTTTAACATTTGAATGCACGAGGTGAGTAATACCACACAAGAGGTTAACACCTTGATCACTATCATGAAGAACTTTCTTAAGAGCCTCTATAGCTTGAATAGAATCTTTATTATAGTTCTCTTGAATAAGCCAATTACCCATTTTATCAAGTTCAATTGAAATTTTTTGGACTTGTTCAGGAGGAACTCTTAAAGCGTCATCCTCATCATGAGATGAGTGAGAATAGTTTTGCTCCGTAGTAGGATTAGAATCATGAAGAATAAAATTATCATCCGAGATCCTAAGGAAAGGAGAGGAAGATTCAGGATCAAAGGCACCCATGAGTCTACGACTTCTTCTAACCAGAATGTTATAAGTAGGACTACTAGTAGTAAAGCTCATAAACCAATGCAATGCAAATGAGCTAAACTAAGATCACATAAAGTATGAATATTTTTGTATTTTTGAAATCTTTTTAGCATGCAAGATTTAACATAAAAGAGAAATCTAATACCAAAAGATAATATAATATCTAACACCAAAAAGAAAGAGAGTAAGCTCGTCGGGTTAGCCAAAATGAATAGAAGGAAATAGTGTTCATCCTTCCATTATGTATGGGGGAAATATGAGATCCACTTCTAAATCCAAATTCCCAAAGGAGAGATCCAAATTGATCAACCAAAAGGTTAATGCACAATCGAATCAATCTAAGGAGAATATGAAAGAGGAAGAAAACCTTATATTTCCCTATAATGGAATTGTGTTTGAAATCTGAAATAATTGAAAGGAAAATACTAACCTCAAAATAGGGAAAATTTGGAAAATGCCAATTTCTGATGTCTGTGTGTAGTTTCAACCAATTCTGCAACCTGTTTCGAACTAGAAACACTGAGATGAAGAAAACCTAGAAAACTTTTATCTTTCTAACAGCAAGTAGTCTTTGACCCCGATAAAAGGTCAAAGGCTACATTAATATTATCAAGGTCAACTTCGACTTTGCTCGTAGATCTTGAAAGTTCTCCGAAAAGGGTATCTAAATCAAAGCTCAAATCCGAAGTTCCGCACCTGTACCTACAAGAAAAAGAGGGTTTTTTTGTTTGTATGGGGGGTTTGCCTTGGTCAAACCCCAATTTAGGAATTAACCTTGAAATTGAATTGAAATTGTAATGTGCATAAACAAAGCAAATGAAACAATTCACCTTGCTTATGTTGAAGTCCTTGTAGAGGATTCAAATCCACAAATCCACAAGTAGGAATGCTCCAATGGATGTTGAATGAATGTAGGATGTCTCAAATCAATGGTATTTGATATTCAACACCAATCTTGAATAGATCTTTTCATATGAGGAGGCTTGGATGAATGTAGAAAGATGGATCTTCAAGGGGGCTCCAAAGAGATTGAATCCTTCAATGGCTAACAATGGATCTCCTTGATGAATGAATGCTTGAACACTTGGATGATTGAAGGCTTGCTTAAACACTTGAATGCTTGAAGGTTTTCTTGCACTTGAATTCACCTGCTTGCACTTGAGAGCTTGAGAGATTGCTTGATGCTGGATGTAAAAATGAGAGAGGAAGGCCTCCTTTTATAGTGAACTAGGGTAAAAACCTCTAGAGAAGGCCGACATTGGGGAATTAAATCCCAATTAACCTTAACCCCTAGAAATGGACCCATATTAAATGCAATTTAAGGATTTACCATTTCAAAACCCAAAATGGCTGACCTGGAGGCGGGAAAAAGAATATTTCTGAAACCCAATACTCGAAAGTTTGAAAAACTTGAAATTTGAAATGTGGGTCAAGGATGAGGTTGACTCTACCCTAGGTTAGAGTTGAGGTCAAATTTAACCCTCAAGGTCAACTTTGACCTTGAGTTCAAAAACCTCAAGACCTCAGCCCAGAATGCCAGGAAATGCAGTCAGGAAGTGGAAAATAGGTGCAGAGGGAAGCAGAACAGGGGGGAAAAGACAAATATGTGCAAATACCTAATCAAGGCACTCAACATGACCCCAGACCACTCACTCGGATGGCTAAACACTCTTATCATGGAAGTGCTTCTATTTTAAGATGATACATTATGATGGAATATCATCTTATTAAATGGATCCACATGATTAATGAAAAAATTAAAATTGATGTAAGAGGACAATTTTTACATATCTAAATTTTATTGAAAACATATGCAAAACCAAATATCTAATCTAAAACACACATGCACTCAAAATGAAATCTATCTCTATTCCACTCCTATCAATCAAGATCTTGTGCTTAAAGATGAATGCTCTCAAAAGCACATGTACAAGCAATTGTGATGAACCTAAACAAGGTATTTCTTTACCAAGGCAATAAGGTACTTCTTCTACAAACACATGTGAACCTAAATATCCCTTGGATAGAAATTTTACACCTTTCAGAAAATATCTTGAGTTAGCCTTGAAAGAGATTTTTTAGGACAATTTGATCAAATTTCCTAAAGTGACCACACATGGATTTTTATTTTTGAGTAACCATTAGGCATATCACAGACACAACAAACATAAGACCTTAAATTATATTTAATTGAAACATAATATCCAAGGTTTCCTCAATGATGGTATAATTTAGGCTGGTCCTCTTAATGATTCATCTAAAAATAAAGAAAACACTACATCCAAGCATGATCAAAATCATGAAACTATGTCTAGTAATGGCTCACAAGTTGCCTCCATCTTTTCCACCATTCCTTCATCTCCTAAACCATCCCAAAAAAACTCCACATCATCTCCCTCAGACCATTAACTTAATGATGACACTTTTCATGTTGACCCTTAAGGACTATCTACTATATAATACAAGCTAATCCCAATCTTCATATAAATATCTCCCATGCTTCCAAAGTCCTAGAGCCTAAATTACCATGCACTTTGACAATTCCAATCATAACCACTCTAGAAAGTCCTATTCAAAATGATTTCCTATCACTCTTAAACATGGAATCCCTACAAGAATCCCTCATGCATATCCATAATCCTACCTTTTCCTTATAAGTGACTCCATGTCAATGGGATAATCCAAACAATGAATAAATAAGTACTAACATAAGTCAAGATCAAAATCCTAAAATCCTCCAATCCCATCCAATGGTTGACAAAGATCCCATATCCCTAAAACATCATGATAATCCCCTCATATAATTTCACTTATTCCAATATGATATCCTTCCATCTCATGAGAAAATATCCCTCCAAGTTCTATTCCCAATCCACCTCTTAATTAAGAATATGATATCCCTCCCATCATATCCAATGACCCTATTAAAAATCCAATGCAAAGAACCCATTCAAGTCAAACCATTGATCCTCTTCCATGTCAAGATCAAAGCATCACATCATATCATTTTCATAATCCTCCACATTCACCTCAAAAACCCATCATTTTCTCTAATCCCTTTCATGATTCTAATCCTTATCAAGATACCATCACTCCTATCGAAGCTAGTAATGAACCTCATGATATAAAAGAAAATCTTAATGATGATGGCCTTGGATACATATCTCACACTCAATATTTTTATATCCCTTTAACACATGATATTCCTTCATTTAAACATAAACATACACCTTCCCAATCCCTCAAATCCATTTTGGGGCCCTATATTCCAATACTTAACCCTCCATCCCTTACATCCATCTTGCATCCTTGCATCACTCCATCTACTTACCCTATCATATGTCAAGTTCAACAAAGGCACACACCCTTGAGTACCTTCCAACCATCTATCTACTTGAAATTATCCAAAGGACCTCCATATCATTCATATCCATCCATGAATTCCAACACCTTCAGAAGGAATTTGGATACCAAGAATAAAACTTATAAATCGACATATCAAAATGCATTCAAGGATCAACATGTCCACTATAATTGGCATGTAAAAAAAAAGAAACATTTGATACAAAAAAAAGATAAATCAATATCAAAATCTATGTGGACTCATAAATTCATTTTTGAATAAATAAACTCTAAAGGATCACAAGGGAAAGAAAAACCAAAAGATGTGTAGATTCTTAAATCTCTTGTTGAAGAAATGTTCTCTAAAGAGTCACAAGGAAAATAAAAATCAAAAGGTATGTGGATTCCAAAGTCACTCGTACAATAATTTCATACTAAAGAAAAATCAAAGTTGACATTCAAGTTTCTTAATCTAATGGCTTCCTCTAATATTTCATCTAAACTTCTTCCAACCCCTTATTATATTTTGGGCCAAAGTCCATATCCATTTCTCTAACAATATATCACAATTTAAATTTCTGCTTTTCTTCCATCATTGTTCAAGGTCTATGTCAATGTTTTTTATTAGGCTAACAACAGGTTTTGAAGGGGCCCCGAAACCCTTTACAAGTAGATTTAGGCAGGAATCTGAAACCCAGACAAAATGAAACACTACTAAAGAGTAAAAATTTTAAAACCAGCAGCCCAAAGATAGAAAACTACCAGCATCTAAAGATGAAGCAATAAAGCCCCTAGCTACCAAGAAAATAGGCCTAAGCCTTACATTATCTTGAGATTTAAAACTCCCCAAAAGAGACCCAGGGTTTTGACATGGAACCTAGAACCAACAAAACCAACATCAAAGAATAATGTGGCCCTAAATTCAACCTTTAACCCTAACCAAAAACACCCAGCATTCAGAATGGGCCCTTGAAAACTATCAGCATCCACCTGAAGGCTCCAAACAACCACCAAAAACAAGGAAAACTAGAAAAAAGAAAGAGGAAGGAAACCAAAGATACCAACTTCCCCAACTTTTAAAATAGATCTAAAAACCATCGAGCCCAAAGGATCACCTCCAGCTCTAAAGAGACACTTCTCCAAAGACCAAACAACCCAAAAGATGGAATTTGTATCCCTCGTTGAATTCCAGATTTCCATCTTATGAATAATAGAGGGAAGAGAGCTCACTCGACCATTAGAAAACTCCTCCCAGCACCTGCAAACCACCTCAATAGGTTGAGCCTCCACATTGATAGGGTCTTCCACCTCAAAAGGAAGAAAAGGAGAAGAAAACTTAGGCAGAGAGATATTCCACCACTAGGGAGCCATGCCAAAAACACCCACCTCGATATGGGAAACCCCCACCTCTATAGGGGTATTGCAGAGAGGAAAATGAATAAAGGGGGAACCATCCCTGCTAGAAAAAGGGATCAAATCTAGGGGATACACAAAAACAACTGCTCTTCCTGCAACCAAGAGCACTAAACCAACCAACAAAATTGATCTATCCATACCCACTAAGAAGGATAGGGAGCACACATCTGAGCCCCAAGAAGACCACATTCCTGGAGACCTAGAACCACAAATAGGACCCCAAGAAAGATCCAGTAGGAAATAACAGGGGTTGACAATGCTGAGAGAGGCAAGCCATATCCCAACTCTGAAGCGGCAAAAAATGCACACAAAAACCCTCCCAGCAAGTAGCGCAAAGGATTTGGGCAAACAAGGCTCTGCATAATCAAAGAACTTCCTAGGGAACACTTCCAGCATATTGGGGGCCTCCAAAAACCCTTCCCCATCATCTGCATCATCAGAAGAGTCATTCCCTTCTCCATCCACTATAGACTCCTTCAAACACACCGAAACCCTTGGTTTCGATCCACTTCTGCTTGCATTCACACTCCTCTTGCTCACGCTCACCCTTTCCCTCCTGCTTCCTCTCGCTCTCACCCTCCCGCCCATTTCAAATTTAGGTCTGTGTCAATGTTGATCTTACACCCTTTCCATATAATCCTACACAATTCTTCCAATACCCCATTTTTTTCCAGCGCCTATGTTATATCCATCCATCCATGTTAATCAATCCTTT
Organism: Chamaecyparis obtusa; assembly: GCA_027943335.1. Classification (NCBI taxonomy): domain Eukaryota; kingdom Viridiplantae; phylum Streptophyta; class Pinopsida; order Cupressales; family Cupressaceae; genus Chamaecyparis; species Chamaecyparis obtusa. Next base: position 374,412 of record BSBK01001290.1, on the reverse strand, counting down.
TCATAAAGCCTTATTTCCATCTATCTTATCATTTTTTCCATCTCCATTTACCCTTTTGACATCTTTTAGAATACCTTCAATACCCATGTCCATGGTAAAATATAACACATTTGTCAAGTATAATATCTAAAGAAAAATATTCTTGTGTCCTTCCTCCATCTTCTATCATGCATCCACTAGCTACCAAAAAAGTCAAAAAAGAAAAAAATAGAAAAGATTAAAAAAAGGTAAAGAGAAGTAATTTGTCCCATGGTAACAAACACTTCTTGAGGTGCCTTGGGAAAGTACCATGACAAAACCTATTAAATAGGGATCATGCATAACCCATTACCCTCTTGCACTCTACACTTGGGGGAAGTTTCACCCATTATATCCTATTCATTACCCCCTTTTTTTTTTGTCTACATCTATATCCCCACTTCCCACCTTTGGTCTTAACAAGGTTGCAGATCTTTGTAATAATAAAACATCCTAATAGTTTCCTTATCCACACCCTTCAAGATATATCCAATACCTTAATCACTTTTTGTGTCTAGTATCCATCATTAACTTTGATCTTGCTTATCCTATCCCCATCCTATTTGATCCCTTGAGCTTGATCAAAATTAAGGACATCAAAATGTGAAACATGTTTCAAAAGCCTCTTGACATATTCATACCTTTGGACCACATTCATTTCATGTCATTTCATCGCCTTACATCAATGCACCTTTACATTACTTTACATTTCCATATCCCAATCCTTTGCTTGGATAATCTTGACAAGATAGTCCTTGAAAATTATACATGCTTCCTCTATTATTTGCTTATCTATTTCTTGCCCATCATTTTTCTTATCCCCCTCATAACAACTTATGCCTCACTATACATTATGGGAAAAATAAATATACCTTTATTGAGAATAAATGATCATAAAAAAAAACTTTGAAAAAATCATAAAAAAACATTAAAAAGTCTTGATAAATCATAAAAATCATTGAAAAATAAGATTAAATTAAAAATCCAAAAACAATCAGAATGAATCCTTCCTAACACCAGGTATCTTTATTATTATCAACCTCCTAGACTATACACATGAACTGTGATAAGAATAATTTATGCATAAATCAGAATGGTTGTTTGTTTGATGTCTTTGATTATTTCTAATTTTATCTTTGGTGACATGTCTTTTAGATTTTCCAAGATGTCTCTGACTATAGATTTTATCTCCATGATGTTTTTGAATAAGAGGATGAGGATGGGGAATGTTCACTTGGTTGTTTCTTGCAGGTTGTTCCTTAGTTACATGATGAATCATCTTAGGACATGATTGTCTAATATCATCAAGGATGTATGGGTCTCATGATAATTGTGGCATTCCTTGACTATTTAATGTGTTTTCATAAATACTATTGGTATGTCGATTCATTTGGATCTACAACATATCTAATAAGGTCATCCATTTGCCACAATAAGCTCAATGATTATTTTAAGACTTAAAAAGCACAAGAATTATAATCACCTTCATTTTCTCTTTCATAATTTGTATACCATTCATATTTATCAATCATCTTCTCATCTTTATTATTTTCTTATTCTTCCCTATCACAATGAGATCATTCAATCAATTTATCCATCAGATATAGGTCTCTTGAATCAAATTTCAAATCAATTATCTTGCATCTTGGAATCTCTTCGCCCCTTGATTAATCAATCAATCATTGTATCAACTTGTCTTGCACTAGAATCAATTTCAATGATCTTATCAACTAGCATCAACATTAGGAAATTACCCTACAATCGTCATCAATATCAGTTTATCTACTTGCAATTAGTCTTTGTCACACCATATGATCTACTTGCAACCAATCAATCTTGCATCAACTTATCCTACACTAGCATCAACTAGCCTTATTAGCTCAATTGGCTATCAACTATCCCAATTAGTTCATTCCATTTGGTTATCCTGATCATTTCCATCAATTGATCGATCACACTTACCAAATTTCCATCTTGTCATTTTCTCAATGCAGTATTATATCATTTCTTGAAACTTAACCAATCATGCAACATAAAATCAAATATTCCTCATAATCTATCAAGAGATTGTCCTTTATCTATCTTTCACAATGTCTCTATCAGGCATACTTATCATCCATACCTAATCAAACTAGGGAATAAATCAACAATCATAATATTTTTGCAAGCACAATTTTTTCTTTGAAACAATGTGATAGGCTACATTATTTCAAACATGGGCAAAATGCAGACATGTAAAAAAATTCCTCTTACATCAATTTTAATTTTTCCATTAGTTTGGGGGATCCATTTAATAATCATATAAGCATATATTCCATTGTAATATTCTTATTATTCATTATTTTATAATATTCATTTTCATATTATTATCTCATTAAATCCATTAAAATATATGTATTCTATTTAATCCATAAATTCCTTAAATCCTCTCATATCCACTTCATTTCTCTATTTATCCTATTTCACCTCTATCATGTGTGCAATCACTTAATCAATGTGGGATTTACAACTAGAATTCCCTACCACATCTTTTATCCCACATCCATCCTGATATGGGATTCCATCCCTAGGACATCTATTTAAACCTTTCCCCTTATCATTTCTAATCATCATTTGCAAATGTTTACATATGTTACTTTCATCCACTTTTTCTTACATCAATTATCCACATTCTTAGCATCCCTTATAGTGAATTAAGCTTTCTTTACATTCTAGATTTTTGCATTTTAGTCTCTCTTACATTCTAGTTTTCTAGAATCATATTTTCATACCCATCTTTTGATCAATTCATATTTGAATCTATGTTCCTCATATCTTCTTGTGCAAGTGCTTTTGAGAGAATTCATCCTTAAGCACAAGATCTTGATTGATAGGAGTGAAATGGAGTGAGATTTCATTTTGTGTGCATGTGTTTTTTAGATTAGATATTTGATTTTGCACATGTTGTCAATAGAATTCCTCCATTATTGGAAGTTGGAAAGATATGAAAATATAGATCTTCATTTCCCTAATCTACACGTATCTTAGTAATTTGGTGGGATTTCCATATTTTTTGTTGGCCCTTTCAATTTTTAACCCCTAAAATATAATGAGAGTTATATATGTGGCCTATCCCTCCTTATTTTCGTAACCACAAGAAAAAATTGAAGAAAATGGATCAAGGTTTCAAGTTCTCTCCTATAATTTTGCATCCAACCATTCAAGATCAAGCCTCAAGAATTCTTAAGCATTTCATGGCATTTTCAAGGTAATCTTCTCCATGGATCTAGCTTATTTCCCTTATTAAAGGGTAAATCAAAGGAGTCAACCATCAAGGAATAATATCATAGTTCAAGAATTCATCTACATTCATCAAAGAATTCAACTCTCTCTCTCTCTCTCTCTCTCTCTCTCTCTCTCTCTCTCTCTCTCTCTCTCTCTCTCTCTCTCTCTCTCTCTCTCTCTCTCTCTCTCTCTTTCTCTCTCTAGGTTTGGCCTTTCATGTGGAAAACTATAATATCCATTACACAAGGTTTGGCCTTTCATGATTTCTTTTTGGGATTTTATGTTAATTAATCAAATCTATTACATCAACATATTTGATCAAATTGAAAGTAGCATTTGCATTACTAAGGTATGATATACTTCATTTTTTTAGATTTATCCACTGCTATAAGAAAAAACACTTTCATTTACTTTATTTCATTTTAAGGTTGATTCCACATAGGGTTTTGACCAAGGAAAACCCCTCTATACAACCTTCTTCCTTATTTTTATGTGTAGGAACAAGCAGTAAACCTACCATTATATATCTAAAAATTATAATATCTGACAAATGATATGGGAAAGTTTCAGACAAAGTTGTAGGGTATATAGAGTCCAGGTGAACTACACCCTAGGAGGTAATTTGTGCCTAGGTACAAGTCAAGTAGGAATCCTATACCCTCAAAAACAACTTTAAATTCAAATCCTAGGTCAATAGTGTAGTGTAGTTTGATTTTACTCATTAAAGGTTCCTACCTAATTTTTATCTCTTTTTTTATTTTGAAATTTGTCATTTATCTTATTTAGACTTCTATCTTGCATCATACAATCATTTATCCCCTAATCAACTTTTCGTATTAGTGATACCCATTAAGAGATTGATCTTATCCAATCCCAATGGGTCATCCTCCTTCCTAATGTGCAATGGGAGATATTATTGATCCCCTTTGCTCCCATTTCCTTATTGTACATTCTAATAAATCAATTCATCCTATCATTCCAATTTATTATCAGCAAAGGACTACTGCACCTACTTAGAACTTAATTCCTACTTGATCCTAGGAGGTAATCTTCCTTTTGAATGTGCATTAGGAAAGAGGAAAAATCTACCACAATCTAATTTTCTATTGTACATTTTGGTGAACATAACTCATAACATTTCCACATCTGATTTGGTGTTTAGATCTTATTTGTATGCATTGCATTGTTTCATTGTATGCATTCATTTGTAAAAAAGGGGGACATAAAAAGTTGCACATTGTTGTCTCCCATTTCATGCATTTAGAGACCTAGTCCATTCTTGAAATTTTCATTTCCATGTTTTTTTAAATATATTCATTTCATGCATTGTTAGAAATCATTTTGTTTCATTCCTTTTTTATGCACTTGCATTGGAAAAAGATATAAAATTTAAATATAGTTTGATACATTTTATACATATCATTTTCAATTTTATTTGTTCATAATGAATATTTTCTATATAGGATAGTTTCATTTTTCTCTCCTAAGGACCCTCCTATTCATAAGGACATATTGAGGCAAGAAAATAATACTTCTATCAATGATCTCCCTATTTGGGTGAGCCATTAGAAGATGATGTTGATCTCATTATCTTGATATGCATCTCCCCCATGAGGCTACCTTCGTGAAAGAAATTCATATTATGGTAGACAAAATTGATACATGATTTTCAATGACCTTCCCTGTACAATTGAAGCCTTAAAGATTGATTGACATAGTCTATCCCATTTTGGCTCAATTTTTAGGGATAAAGAGATGATGGGGCCTAGTTATTAGATCTCAAATTGATATGGGAGTTGAAAAAATTGAAGTGAGACTTTTATTACATTGTACTTAACAATTGGATATGACCTATTTTGATTTTATGAATAAAATAAGATAAAGGGAACACTAAAATAAGGGCCCAAAAAGAATTTTGTTGAGATATAAAATAGAATAAGACACATGTTCTTGAAAAAATATTAATTAAATAAATAATTATCCCAAATAATACATAGAGGAATGAGAAAGCTAAAATTAATGCTAGGAGAGTTTGAAAATATACTAGCCTATTAAGGGAGTATAATTTATGACACTACATTTAGGTCCGACTTTATGTTTCATATGACACACGTGCATATGCAAGCTAAAGTACAAAATGGTAAAAAAATAGAAAAAGGATATTCTCAATTTTTTCAAAGGAAACTCACAATGTTGCAATTACCTACAATACAACTTTAGGAACCACATTCTACAAAACTACTGTCATTTCAAATAAAAATCTCTTAGAATTATTTCTAAGAGTGATGAAATTTGAGGGTATCTATATGCTCCTCATGTTTTTACTTGTTAATTTAGGAGGTAGAAAAGGGTATTGTATTTACCACATCCAACTATGACAAGTGATCATAAAATGCCTTTGGTAGGGTGATCTATTTAAATGACACAATGTTAAAGAGTATTTTGTAAGGAGGAGAAATGTATTTTATTTCAACATAATAGACATGTAAATTAGAGATCTCTTGCTCACGTTATGATGAAATGATTGAAGTATACTAAATTAGGTTTTAGGAATAAATTTACATTTACAAGGCAAAATGTTAACTATTCACTATGTCTTATTCTCAAATTTTCTCAAGTGTAGAGGGGTCCACATTAGAGATAATGCCATATAAGTAAGATGCAAATCCCACAAGGATGGATAAATTGAGTCTATTTGTCATAGAGGGTTTCTAAGATCATGAAATAGGGCATATCCTACTTTGCTTTGTGTAAAGAATAAAATATGGTGTGTGATGATCTAAAAATGTAAATATATATGTAAAGGGTAAATATAAGATCCACCTCCAAAATCAACTTCCCAAAGGAGAGATCCAAATTGATCAACCAAAGAGGTTAATGCACAAAAGAATCAATCTATGGAGAGTATGAATAAAGGAGAAAAAATTATATTTTTGCTATGGAAAGTATGTATTGAAATTTCAATTGAATTGAAGACAAATACTAACCTCAAAATAGGGAAAATCTGGAAAATGCTGATTTTTGATGTTTGTGTACAGTTTCAGGAATTTTTGCAACCTGCTCTGGACTGGAAATATTGAAATAGAGAAAACCCATAAATATTTTGTCTTTATGAGGGAGGTTGACCTTGACCCAAAGCTGGGGTAAGATCTTACCTTGGGGTACAATCTTACCCCAAAAAGTTGACCTTGACCTGCACTACTCCGACGAAAATTCTGTTTACAGATCCTAAAAGTTTGCTGAAAAGGATACTTAGATTTGCACTAATATTCATTGTTCTGCACCTGTATCTGCAAGAAAAATTGTTTTGTTGTTTGGATGATGGGTTTTCCTTGGTCAAACCCCAGTTTGGAATCAACCTTTAAAATGGAATTGAAATAGAGAATGCTAGCAAGTAGTAGAAGTAGATCTAACAATGAAGCTATGAAATTCAATAGATATGCAATTGTATTTGAAATGTAAACAAGTATATTGATATGAAAGCTTGGACTCAATACTAACAAACATAAATAAAAAGCTCCATTATTGCATGCTTGGAATCCACCTTGAGGGGAGAATTAATATATCTTGAAGATGAGAAAAGGATCTTGAAGGAAGATCACACCACCATGTGGATAGATCTAGGGTTTTAATGATGAATCTTGAATGCTTGAACCAAATCCCTTCAAAGGATTGAATGCTTGAATCATTGATCTTCAATGGAGAACTTGAATGCTTGAATGTAGATAATGACTTGAATGCTTTCTTGATTGAGAATGCTTGCTTGAAATATGGAGTGCTTGATGGCCAAAAGATATGATCGTCGATGGATAAAATGAGAGAGGAAGGCTTCCTTTTATACAAATCTAGGGCACAAACTTCTAGAGAGGCTGACATATAGGAAATAAATTCTCATTAAGTGTAAACCCCTAGAAATAGACCCATATTAAATATAATTTGAGGGTTTACCATTTCGAAGCATGAAACAGTCGACCCGGAAGCAGGAAAACAAACTTTTGAACTTCTCCCTGCATCTGACAAACTTTCCAAAGAAAAGGGGAGCCTGGGTCAAGGTAAAGTTCAACTTTGACCTAGGTCAAGGTCAAGGTAGACCTTGACCCAAGGGTTCAGGACCCCTGTAAAATGAGCTGGGAGAGGAAAACAATGCTTGGGGAGGCCTAGATAGAGCCCTAAATAGGCACAGAAGATGGGAAGGGGGAAAAAAATAGGGGACAACATGATGAATGCTCAAAACACCCCCTAAGGAGGGCTAAACACTCTTAACATGAAATTTCTTCCATTGTAAGATGATACATTAAGCCCGCACTTTAGTAGGAGTATGGAAATCGAACATGCTCGTAGTAAAGGAGAAGAAATATTCAAGTGGATTCACAACAAGATAGAGTAACACTTTGTTAAGGACACAAGCCCAAAAGCTAAGGATTCTAACTCAACATACATGCATGAGGGTGCGAAAACAAACAATCAGAGGGGTTAGTACTAAAACAAACCCAAATCAACTAGCAAAGAAAACCTTGCTAAGAAATTATTTCCTATACTAATATCATATTTGGAAAGCTATCATAAAAGCATAAATGATTACATAAGAAGACAAGAGAAACACTATAAATAACATAGCTTCATGATCTAGTCATACAAGCATGAAAGCGAAAAAGAGAGAAAAGAGAAAGTGATTACCTCCCCCAGTAAAATGCCCACCTTACCATCAATCACCAAAGAGGGAGAGCCCAACAGGTAGCAAGACCTAATAGTTCACCCAAAAAATTTGCTTTGCAATTATAATGTGTCTTTTGATGGCTTTTGGAATACTCATAGATCCACCTTCTTATATCACTATGAATATAAAATGTGTGTCCCTTCATGATTTAGAAACTTATGTGTGTTACCTTCCGCAGATTTAGCATATTGGAATGTGTGTCTCTTTAGGATTTAGCAACTTATGTATGTTACCCTTGGAGGATTTAGCATATTGAAAATTAAAAAATCCATGTCTCTTTAGGATTTATCAAATTATGTGTGTTACCTTCAGAGGATTTAGCATATTGAAAATTGTAAATTGCATGTCTCTTCAAGAATTAGAAACTTATGTGTGTTACCTTCAGAGGATTTAGCATATAAATGAAAAACTATAGTAAAAGGGAGACCCTATATATGCCCCCCTCCCTATCATGGTTGTCTACTAGACATGATAAGGAATAGAAAGAGGATACCTACTTCACAACGTAAGGAGATATCCTGTTAACAACAATGTACACTATATTCTTAGCGAAGGGCATTGACCCCTACATCCAAGAGCATAGATAATCATGAAAAGGATATGTCACTCAAGGAAAAATGATCCTCAAAGAGAAAGATATCTTATCAACAAGACCCCCACCATAGAGGAGTAGTTTAGATAAAATATCATCTTTCAAAGATAGACCAAATGGGAACAAAGATTAAATCGTCAAGCCCCTTGTAATGAAGAGGAAGAGGAACCTTTAGAATGAGGAAAACAAATCTAACACCAAAGCCAAGGTAAGATTTTATAAAGAACATAATTTGAAAAATAAATAAGAGGTGATGACCTAGGACAACAACCTCTCATATAAAAGGGTATCCATGGTCAACACACTAGTCGTTATAATGAAATAGTGTTGCAATATAAACAAATGCCACTAAACTAAGGAAAGTATATCCATAGACAAAGAGAAAGAAGAAAGAACGTTGCCCCCCAGGGGTGAAGGCAAGGGATACATTTGCAAAAAAAATGTCTTAGAAAAGATATCTTGAGTATAAAATAGAATCTATGGATGATAATAAACATAATACAAAACCATAGAGAGATAGGATAGAAATAATGCCGATTAAGCTCAAGAGAAAGCCTAATGGATCCTAGGAGACTGGATGAAAATACACCTCTTTCCCCCCTAGTCTAGAGACAAGAGGAGAAGATATTTATATTATATCAGACTAAGGAGTATCCCCTATATCAAAATTATGAAGGAATTGTAAAACTGCTTGAGAATAAGGTATAATTCCTAAAGCAGCTCTTTCTCTAACATATAGCTTGAAATACACACAATCAGCAAGTAAATGTGTATTGTGATAATGAAAAGGACATTTGTACTTGTATAAATCATCTATTAGCATATGTCTAAATATTTATTTCTTGGAATTCATTAACTCAACATATACCTTCTTAGCCACCTCTTGACGAATATCAGGGTTGTCTAAGGTACGTGTAGGGAATAGAACATGAAGAGGAGGATGATGATTAACATCAGCCACCACCTTAGATTGAGACTATGAACAACTAACACCTTGCATATCTTTCTTAGGGGGTATGTGAATTGGATACTTAATACCATGTTCATTAACACCAAGCCCTAAACCTCTATAACCTTGTTTAGTCATCATATTATATACTGTAGTGTACATGTCATGTAAAGCTTCTACAAGAGGTGATTTTTTATTGTGTTCATGAGTAAAAGTTTTATAAGATGGGATAATAGGTCTGGAAGAAGTTTTTTTTCTCTTCCCTTTAATATCATTTGGGATCGGATAAGAAGAATAAGGTAAATCCAAGAATTCTTCCACATCTACATTATGAACCATAGTTTGAGCATCATCAAAAGTATGAGAAGAACTAGGGATAGCATATAGAGAATTAACAATGTTAGTAATTAGATAAGGAATAGGAATCATATTAGGAAGTATTGGATTAGAATTAGGAAGGTTAGGAATTGGATTAGGAAGTATAGGATTAGGATTAGGAAGATTAGGAACTGGATTAAGAAGTATAGGATTAGGATTAGGAAGGTTAGGAGATGGTGTATCATCTACCCAATTCTTCACATAATCCAAAAGAGTAATAAGTCCTCCACATAAATCTTTAATGAAAGCCTTGAAAGTAGGAAGACTAGTATTGGTCAATCTCATAATAGCATAATCAAGTGAAAAATGAAGAGTGACCAACATAATGAAGTGGATGATACTCTCTTAAACATCATAAGTATGATAAAGAGATGCTAAAATGAGGATAATAAAGAAAATAGCCACACCCCAAAGCATCTTAAAAATCTTCATAGTAAATGACATGCAAGAAATACTTTTGGATTTTGTAGAATATATAGGATTTTTTTTTGTGTGTTTTGAATGTTAAAATGCAAGAGGATAAAAGATACCTGATCTTGATGCAAGAAAACAAAAGATCTAACACCAAAAATAAGGAGTTGTCTATCGCGGGTTCACCAAAATGTAAAGAATAAAATATGGTGTGTGGTGATCTACAAATGTAAATATATATGTAAAGGGGAAATATAAGATCCACCTCCAAAATCAACTTCCCAAAGGAGAGATCCAAATTGATCAACCAAAGAGGTTAATGCAAAAAGAATCAATCTATGGAGAGTATGAATAAAGGACAAAACCTTATATTTTTTCTATGGAAAGTATGTATTGAAATTTTAACTGATTGAAGAAAAATACTAACCTCAAAATAGGGCAAATCTGGAAAATGCTGATTTTTTATGTTTGTGTACAGTTTTAGGAATTTCTGCAACTTGCTTCGAACTGGAAACACTGAAACAGAGAAAACCTAGAAATATTTTGTCTTTCTGAGGGAGGTTGACCTTGACCCAGATGCAGGGTAAGATCTTACCCTAGGGTACAATCTTAGCATAAAAAGTTGACCTTGACCTGCACTGCTCCAACGAAAATTCTGTTCGTGGATCCCAAAAGTTTACCAAAAAGGGTACTTAGATTTGCACTAATACTCATTGTTCTACACTTGTATCTGCAAGAAAAAGGGTTTTGTTGTTTGGATGAGGGGTTTTCCTTGGTCAAACCCCAGTTTGGAATCAACCTTTAAAATGGAATTGAAATAGAGAATGCTAGCAAGTAGTAGAAGTAGATCTAATAATGAAGCTATGAAATTCAATAGGTATGCAATTGTATTTGAAATGTAAATAAGTTTATTGATATGAAATCTTGGAATCAATAATAACAAACATAAATCAAAACCTCCATGATTTCATGCTTGGAATCCACCTTGAGAGGAGAATGAATAGATCCTGAAGATGAACAAAGGATCTTTAAGGAAGATCACACCACCATGATGGATAGATCTAGGGTTTTAATGATGAATCTTGAATGCTTGAACCAAATCCCTTCAAAGGATTGAGAATGCTTGAGAATTCTTTCTTGATTGAGAATGCTTTCTTGAAATATGGAGTGCTTGATGGCCAAAAGAGATGATCGTGGATGGAGAAAATGAGAGAGGAAGGCTTCCTTTTATATAAATATAGGGCACAAACTTCTAGAGAGGCTGACATATAGGAAATAAATTCTCATTAAGTGTAAACCCCTAGAAATGGACTCATATTAAATATAATTTGAGGGTTTACCATTCTAAAGCCTGAAACAGCTGACCCGGAAGTGAGAAAACAAACTTTTGAACTTCTCCCTGCATCCGACAAACTTTCTGAAGAAAAGGGGAACCTGGGTCAAGGTTGAGGTTGACTTTGACCTAGGTCAAGGTTGAGGTTGACTTTGACCTAGGTCAAGGTTGAGGTTGACCTTGACCCAGGGGTTTAGGACCCCTAGAAAATGAGCTGGGAGAGGAAAATAGTGCCCAGGGAGGCCCAGATAGAGCCCTAAATAGGCACAAAAGATGGGAAGGGGGCAGAAAATAGGAGACAACATGATGAAGGCCCAAAATACCCCCTAAGGAGGGCTAAATGATCTTAACATGGAAGTGCTTCCATTTTAAGATGATACACTTTGTTGTCACTTTTCTATTTTTGTCAAATTTTCTTCACATTAACCTAGGTTAATGTGTGAGCCCACCCATGCTATAAGGGCACCATGATCCCATATAAGTGTCAAAGTTTCCTTCAAACACCGTGGTTCCAAATTAAGAACCCATATCCCATTCAATGTATGTTGCATGAAAACTGAAATGAGTTGATGAAATAATGGTATTGATTAGAACTTATTTCATATTTACAAGAACATTCTCTTATGTGTGAGCACACTAGTGAATGTGCATACACATATTTGCAAGGTCAAGCAAGGTGTCTCCAATACAATACATACGTTCTCTTGTAGGATATTGTATTATGGTGGGTATATCAAATAACTACTTTGAAATATAATAATGTGACATTGATACCTTTAATGGAGGGATGGGATGTGGATACATGACCATTCTATTTAGCCACTAGAGAGATGGAAATGACATTCAAGGATGTGTATCATATCATACAACTTCTAGTATGATGTGTTACATAAGACACAAGGATTCAAAATCCCCTTTTGATATTGCAGATGATTATATTTATTGTATGCTTGAATAGCTCCATTCAAACAGAGAAATTTTTAAAATTATATTTTTCTAAAATTCATAAACAGACACTTCAACTACTGAAGTTTAAACTTAATATACATTTAAATAAGTACAAAAATATTATAAATAAAACTCCAATATAATTTATGATTTAAGATTAGAAACTATATTTGAAATAATCATAAATAAAACTAAAATTTATAATAAAATTATTTTATATTTTTCCATTAATTGTTCTCATTTCATTTAATTTTAAAAAAACATATTTTTTGAACTAAAATCATATATAAAAATATTTTTTTTATATTATTTTTGTTCTCACTATATGTTAACATTAATTAATCTAAGATATCTATATAATTTTATATAGAAAATCGTATCCACATAAAGAATTATTTTTAAAAATGATATGTGCCAAATTGAAAATTATCATTTCATATAATATCCAATGTCATGGAAAAATGTTAGTGTGCAAATGTATGAGCATGTTAAGAAAATATATAAAATATATAAACTAGCATTTGCTCCTAGAAGAGGTGCAATGGTCACGCTGATAGTTAATATAATAGGGGGTTAAAGGAAGCAAAAACCAAGTGTAATATCCTTCTTTTGTTTGTTCTTCTTCTCCTTTTGTTGTTTCCCCTCCTAATCCTCTTTTTTCTTATTCTTAATGTTCTTCTACGTCATGTTCTTCTTCTTCCTCCTCCTCCTCTTCTTATACTTCTCCTCATCATTCTCTTATTCTTCTCCTTCTTCTCCTCCTTCTTCTTATTCTTCTCCTTCTTATTCTCTAACATCTTCTCCTTCTCTTTCTCCTTATCCTTCTCCATCTCCTATTTCTCCTTCTCCTTCTCCTTCTCCTTCTTCTTCTCCTCCTTCCTCTATTCCTCCTCATTCTCCTTCTTCTCCTCCTCCTCCTCCTCCTCCCCCTCTTCCTTCTCACATGTATATGGTCAAATTGACTGCATATCAAATTACTGATGCAAATTCACAATGGCCATATATCTGGGTCTAATTCCCTTAAATCATATTTTTCCCTTAATTGATGCCTTCTTGGTTGATAATATGATTTTTGTTGAATGATTCATATTTGTATGAATGATTGATTGACTGAATGAATTCGTTTCATTGGATGATTTGTCAAATTTATGAGTCATGATTAAGAGACCATTGATTAGATAATTGATGAGTGATAATGTAATGGGTGTTGGTTTGATATATTGGTGAATTGAATGGATGTTTATTTGATGAGTATTTTTTTGATTGATTATTTTCTCGATGTGATAATTTGATGATTGTGATATTGCTATCAGGATTCAACTATGTAGTTATTTTGAGTCAAACTCATTGACCCATGTTTCATGAGTAGTGGTAAACATGAACCCGTCTCTCATGAAAGTGAATAGAACACTTAGCACTAATTTCATCTAGGTTATGCTCACAGAGGTGAAGCACTAGGACTTCCTAGGAGGTCATCCATCCCATTACTACTCCAGCTCAATCATGCTTAACTATGGATTTTCCTCCATGTTTAAACCCACTTTTCTTGCAACCCCATTTGCAAAAACCTTCAGTAAGTGTTGTGTCTTATGAGCCATTCATTAGAAAACCCCTTAATCTCATCAATTGATAAGTAGTATATATTTTCCACAGCAAGTCAAATTGTGATATTACTATCAAGATTCAATGGTGTAGTTATTTTGATTCAAACTCATTGACCCATGTTGAAGGTTTTGCAAATGGGGTTTCAAGAAGAGAGGGTTTAACCATGGAGGAAACTTTGTAGTTAAGTGTACTCAAGTTGGAGTAGTAATGGGATGGGTGACCTCTCAGGAAGTCCTAATGCTTAACCTCTGTGAGTATCAGCTAGATGCAATGAGTGTTAAGTGTTTGATTGATTCTCATGAGAGATGGGTTCATGTGAATGACTACTCATGAAACATGGGTCAATGAGTTTGACTCAAAAGAACTACATAGTTGAATCCTGATAGCAATATCACAATTTGACTTGTTGTGGAAAATATCTCCTACTTATCAATTTGATGATTTCTTTTGTTGATTCATGGGTGGTGACTAGTAAATCCCTTGAGTGCTTGGAATAGTTTCTCCTTTACACTTTACTGGTGATTTATGAGTGATGATGCAATGAGTGCTAGTCTTTATTTCTTCCTCCATATTCCCTTTATATCTCATGTTTGAGAGAGTCACAACTCTTCATTTCATGCCTTTTGAACCTTAAACTCTGTTAATTTTTTACTATATTATGTTTTATTTTTTATTTTTAAATATTTTTATTATTTATTATTAAATTCTATTTCAAAAAGGAGACCCTACAAAGACATTAACTCTACATAATGCATTCTGATATGAGGTGAGATACACAACTAGTATAAGTTACATCTCATAGTAGATGTCATACATTATGTAGATATCAGAACAAAAAATCAATTAGATAGGAATAAAAGAAAAAAAAATGTGATTTTAGTATCCATCCATACAATCTACGAAGGTAAGATTGGATAAGGGATAAATAATGTGATAATAGCCACTTTGATATATTTATCTCATGTTTAATGTTAGTGTGCAAAATGAAGACAACAAAGGCTCCCTTGTGCAAACAACTAGAGGGTGACACCCACTCTTTATCATTCCTAAGAATCCTTCTGGCATCATCTTGTTAATGTTGAGATACACTTAATTTTTTCCACTATCCATCAAGACATATCCTTAAACATGTGGATGATGGTTATGATTATTTCTAAACAGAATGTACGTATTGATATTATTCTCCAAATATTAAAATCCACTATATATGATTCACTTCTCTTAATTTGTAACATTAATTTCATGTGTAAAAATTTTCCACCTAAATGAAACATTACCAATATGTTACAAAATAATGATCAGACAAAATCAAAGCAATAGAAGTGTGTGTATGTTTGTATATATTTGTGTATATTTGTGTGTGTGTACGTGCATGCATGCATGTGTGTGTGTGTGTGTGTGTGTGTGTGTGAGAGAGAGAGAGAGAGAGAGAGAGAGAGACTTACAAAGAGTTTCCCAATGCATTGGCTCACTTGTGTTGCATGATACCTAGATCATTAATATGAGGGATTGCAAACATAGAAGAAAAGAGAATATGTTTACAGAGACAATGCAGACTAGAGATAGAGCTTACTCTTTAAACCTCATTTGAATACTCTGAGTGACTATCTTCCTTTACTTGGATAGGATCTAGTAAGTACAACATTTAATTGTCATCAGAACCTCTTTCCCATTTTGAAATTGGGAAAAACTTAAATTTAGGGGCTGGGAGAGAACATTGGAAAGGAGATATTTGCTGAAGTGATCAATCTGAAGGTCTTGTAGCATCAAACTATTGACAAGTAATCCCAAAATCCAAATGTCGCAAGCTAACAACAACAGAAGATTAAGAAGTGTCATTCAGGCACATGTCCTAATCCACTTCTTCTATGAGAATTTCTCTATCAAAACTGTGTTTAGCTCTTGTCTCGTGAGAACCACCAATATTCAATTGCAGATATTTGATAAAACCAAAAGATGAAGAAGCATCATTACAACATCCATGCTACTCCACTTCTTATCTAAGAATTCTCCACTTCTTATCTAAGAATTCTTCTTTCAAAACTAACTTCAGCTCTAGCCTCATGTGAATTACAAATTTCCAATTGGAAAGATCTAGCAATCTCAAAAGACAAAGAATCTCCATTCAAGCATTGATACTTCTCTACTTCATCCCTAATAAATTTTCCATGAGAAGTGCTTTGGGCTCTTACCTGGCTATACAACCCAAAATTGTCTAAATTCAAATTAGCTTAATTTGAATAGGCTAAATTTGAATTAAATAAATTTGTATTTGTTGAGTTAGTTGAATGCAAATTAGGTGAATTTGAATTGGCTAAATCCAAACTAATTGAATTCACAAACAAGCCAATTGATATTGGCCCGACACAATCTCATAATCCCTCAAAAGTCTACCTTACAGTGCTAAATAATTGTTCATCAAAATCACAAAATTCACCCTCAATAAGGGCATCATGACCCTGTTGAGGAAACCCAACACCATTTTTTGTTTCCCTAGACTCATCTGAAGCCCCAAGGCCAAGTCTAACACTCCCTTCATTCCTTCAGCTGCTCACATCCTCTTGTCCACTGACACACTTGTTCAAACCTCACATTGCCCCAAAGGACCTCCTATCTTCCATTGCAAGAATTAAAAACACTCAAAACTCTAACTCAACCATAACTCTTGCAATAGATTACAGTCCTTACAAACCATGAAAACCCTCACCTAACAAAAAATCTACCCCTCACAACATATCAATAATTATAAACCCTAAAACCCCATTACATCCACAATTCCACTACATAGTGAAAACTCCGTGAAAACACTTTATTGACATTTGAAGAATAAAAAATGATTTAAAAATTTTCAAATTTTTCCCATTTTCCTCACTCTTAACATATCACAGTAATGCTTTGACTGGGTCTAAGCACTATTTGAGAATTTTTTCATTTTTTTCTTTGCTCCAATTCATCTCAACTAAGATTTTAAAACACTAATAATAGTTAATAAAATCTATAAATATTTAACAAAAACTCTTATTTAAACAAGTGGCAAATGTTTATTTTGAATAGATAATGCTACATTTGATAGCCCTAATATAAAACAAAAATACATGGATTTTTTTCTTGTCGATTCCCAAACCATTGGCACTTGATTTCAATATAAACTGTGGGCTACCAAAGAGGTTTTTGATTATTCGATTAAGCCTTAAATAAAAAAAAAGTTGTAAGAAATTATAGCAAAAAGATACAGTGATCTTGATTTAATATATCTTATATTGCATAGATAGGAAAGAATGTGGAAAATAGTTGTTGAATATAGGTTTACCTCTGTCATTTGCTTTTCTTTGAAATTTTCAAAGGCTTGGCAGATTCATTTCCTATGTTCCTAGAAGAAAATTTCTTCTCAACCACCGCAAACCTTAATGGCATTAGCAAAAACATCAATTGAAGAAATTCAAGCCCCTTCTGTAGCAGCACTTACACACTGCCCTATCAGTGATTTCACATTTTGCATTTATGTCTCACAAGGCATTTTCTTAAAGGTTTCTAAATCCTTTTTACCAAATTTATTTTTTGTAGATCCTTGTTTCAAAGCTTCATACGCATGCAGAGAAAAAGTAGGCCAAGGGTGTGGAATTAAGTTTTAAGTCTATCGGATGCACATTTTATTGCTCAAGGAAGAATACTAACGAAAAAAGTCAACAAATATTTTTTTTTGTATCAGGTCCATTTTTCTGGTGGGCAATGCCCACAATAAAAAAATCCTATTGGCTTAATTAAAATTTGAAAAAGTTAATTTTGTAAATAAATTAATTAAAAATAATAATAAGAATAATAAGAAAACAATATAAACTAACACATTATTTATTGATTTATTAATAAGTAAACAAATTAAATTTTATGTAAAAGATTGAATAAAAAAATATTTTTAAAATATATAATTTTCTCTATATTTAAATTATAATTTTGTAAACAAATATAACTACCAATCACACCTTGTTGAAAAGATATATGAATATATATAAAATATAAAATTTAACAACTTGTTACATATATTTGAATATATTTATTGTTTTAAATATATGAATATGATATTGCATGTGAGTTATCTAGAGAATGGAGAACCATTCACTCAAAACCTTAAAATAGATCATAAATAAAGTTGACGCATTATTTATTTTAGAAAAGTAATAATATATGCAATGAACACAATATTATCTCTTTCTTTGCATATATGTCTAAACATTTGACATTTGTGATTGAAAAATTATATATCAAAAAATAAAAATTGAATGTAAAGGAACAATTGCATAAATGATCTCTAAGTTCACAAAATATAAATTAAATAAATTAAGGAGAAATGTTTTTTTTAAAAGAACATATTATAAAGAGACACAATGGTGGTTATTTCTTTAAGTGGAATTGGTTAAAATAAGTGATTTAAGGAACAAACTTGGACTTCTTGTAACTTTTATTTCAAGAGTTTACATTTGATGATTCCATCAATTTCTCGTCTTCTGGTTTTTGGTGAGCAACATATGGGTCATGTTGCATGCATATATTTGGTTTAGAAAGTGGAGACTTGCAAGTTCAAAAACCCTTCAAATGTTCTGAATGTCAATTTCTTTGATGGTCAATTCGATTCATTTCAATTCTTTCTCTTTCAAGTGTAAACCCTTGTGCTTTGTGTATTGTTAATGCCCATGCCATTTTTAGTGGAATTTGATGAAAAATATCTTGGATCAATGGGGTTGCATGCATATTTTTTGGGTCATTGTGAACCCATGATGGCCCTCTATAATTTCTGAATTGAACAAGAACAAATAAGGGAAGTTGAGGTGGTTTTTCTCCATCTCTATACACAATTCCTTTGACATGTCCAAGTGTACCTTATACAAGCCATGTTTCCACACATAAATGTGAGTATAACATAACCCCCAAGACAATACATAATAGTGCCTTAGATTCAAATTTTTCTTTATCTAGATCCAAAAAAATATCCCCTAAGTTGCTATGTTATTAATATGGAAAGTAACATTTCTCATGACAAAAACATTAATTTATTATGCAATGAGAGCATTTCATTTGTTGCAAATAGATGTATGGAGGATAATAAATGTATTTTTCTTCAAAGGTGAGTTAGAAACTTGATCATAACAATAAAACTTTCCAATTTGCAGCTATATTGTTTGCATCTCATAAACTTGAGAGTTAGGCACAAAAACTAATTTGGGTAGGCTCTTCTTTGATTTGATTAAATATTTTGTTCAATGATACAACTATTGTGAGGTTGTTCCTATAATGTCCTTGAGTATAGTGTCAGGATGTCCTGAGAGCGTGACTTATTAACTTCCAAATGGAACGTGGTCATCCCTAGGTAATGTTGCATGCAACCTACTATTGATTCTTTGTAGTAAATTTGGACCAATGAAGCACATTCCTTCTATTAGAATGTATTGAATGGTGTACAGTCTTTCTTAGAATGTTTCATGTGTTTTTCCTTGTATGGGGGTCTTTTCTTTGACTAGTATTAATAGGGAAAAAAGAATCATTGATGCATGTATGATGACTATTTTAATACCCATTGGTGTAAGTAGTAATGGTGGAACTAGCCTAGTAGGATTAATTTGGTGAGTGAAAACATGAATTTTTTATAATCAAGTGTGACTTTAAAGTTGTCATAGTTTTGTGACCAATTATTTTAGTGGTGGTTGAAAAGATATCATGCAACAGGTACAACCCAAATTGAATCCAACTCAAATTGTGAGATCCACAAACTATCTTCAATCGGTCTTCTCTTCCACTTTACCAAATATTCCATATACTATTTTCCTCTTGTACTTTTTCCAACTCTTTATTCCATAATATGCTCAACTTCTTCTATCTATTTCTTAGGATAATCATTCGGTATTGTCATTTCTTCATCTGATTCATGATACTCATACAAATCTACAATGTTGAATATAGATGATATATCCATGTCATCAGGTAACTCAATCTCATAAGCATTTCCACTGTCAAACTTTCTCAAGATCTTGCAAGGACCAAGCTTCTTCATTTTCAGCTTCCCATATGTTCCAACAGGAAATATGCCTTTCTTCAAGTGTACCATTACTTTATCCCCAATTTCAAAAGTCTTATGTCTTCTTGATCTATCTTCTCTAGCCTTGTATTTCTAAATACTTTTCTCCAACTTATGTTTCACTTCCTCATGTAATGTCTTCATGAACTCAGCAAACTCCTCTCCTTCAGCACTTTGACTCTTTTCTTCACCAGAAATATCCCTCAAATTTGATATACCTCTCAGTTGTATGACATTTACAATCTCAAAAGGTGACTTTCTAGCACTCCTATTCACTAAATTATTATATGAAAACTCTGCTTATGCCAACATAGAATCACAGTTACTTGGTGTATCTCCAACTAAACATCTCAAAAGATTACCCAAACTTCTATTCACAACTTTTGTTTGTCCATCAGTATGTGGGTGAAATGTAGAACTATATCTCAACTCGTGCCAAACTTTCTCTAAAGAGTCTTCCAAAAGTATCCAACAAATTTACTATCTCAGTCGGAGATGATACTCCTCAGTAATCGATGCAATCTAATAATTTCCTTAAAGAAAACATCTGTTATATGCACTGCATCTGATGTCTTTATACAAGGTATAAAATGTGCTCTTTTAGAAAATCTATCCACAACAATGAATGTAAAATCATTACCTCTCATTGTCTTTGGTAAGCCAAGAACAAAATCCATACTGATATCAATCCAAGGTTTTTTGGGAATGGAAATCAGTTATATATAATCCAGTATTTTGACTTACTCCCTTTACAACTTGAGAAATTCCACAAATTTTCACAAATTTCTGAACATCCTTATACAACTATGGCCAAAAGTATTTCTCCTTAAGAAAATTCAATGTCTTATCAATACAAAAATGTCCAGCCAAACCACTACTATGTTTCTCTTTTATCAAATTAGTTCTCATTGATCCTCTCGGTATACACAACTAAATACCCTTAAACAACATACCTTCCTAAATGAAATAATATTCCGATTTAGTACTCGGTTAATCTTGAATAGGTGCTCTGCACTTTCTCCACAACTCAAAAAAATCAGGATCAATTTCATACAAATCTTTCATATCATCAAAACCAAGAAATTCAATTATTATCTCAGTCATCAAAGATCTTCTTCTACTCAATGCATCAGTAACTCGGTTAGTGACTCCAATCTTATACTTTATCACAAATATATAACTCTGCAAATACTCAACCTATTTCATATGTCTCTGGTTCAACTTATTCTGACTACCCAAATACTGTAAAGCTTTATGATAGGTATATAACACAAATTTACTCAGTATCAAATAATGTATCCGTTTCTTTAGGGCTTGAACAATAGCATAGAATTATTGGTCATACACAAAAAATTTCCTTTTTGCATCATTCAACTTCTCACTAAAGAAAGCAACAAGTTTACCTTCTTGACTCAACATAGCTCCAATTACACTACCACTTGCATCACATTCAACTTGAAATGCCTTATTGAAATTAGGAAATGCTAACATAGGTAATTCAGAAACATTTTTCTTTAGAGTCTCAAAACTTTTATTAGCTCCATGTGTCCACTTAAATTCTCTTTTATCTCCTCTCATAGTCTCAGTCATAGCATTACAAATTGAACTAAAATTTCTAATGAAATTTTGGTAAAAACTTGCCAAACCATGAAATGATCTTACCTCACTAGCATTCTTAGGTGTAGGCCAATTCAAAATAGCTTCAACCTTTTTAGGATCCATCTTCAAACCATCAGCCAAAATTTTCTTCAAAACTTCATTCATCAACCTCATAAAAGTACTCGGTGCATTAGTTAAACCAAAATTCATAACCAACCACTCATACAAACCTTCTTTTTTCTTAAAAGCAGTCTTCCACTCATCACCTTCTCTAATTCTAATTTGATGATATCCACTTTTCAAATCAATTTTGGTAAAATACTTTGCTCTAGTCAAACTATCCATTATGTCATCCATTCTCAGTATAGGAAACTTATATTTCACTGTTATCTTGTTGATTGCTCTGGAATCCATACACATTCGCCATTCTCCATTTTTCTTAGGTGCCAATACAGCTTGTACTGCACAAGGACTCAAACTTTCTCATATCAAACCTTTCTACAATAATTCTTGAATTTGTCAGTTCAATTCCTGATTCTCGATAGGTGTCAACCGATGTGGTGCCTTATTCGGTAAACCAGCTCCAAGGATTAAATCCATATAATGATCAATGCTTCTATTCAGTGGAAAACCATCATGTACATTATCAGAAATGATCTCTCTATACTTAGTGATTAACTTATCAATCTCTTTAGGTATGCTATCTTCTATTTTCCCACTCAATTTGTTAGGAATCACAAAAAAACATACATCATTCTTCTTCAAATCCTTAACAAACTTTGTTCCTTCAACTAGACAAATTTTCACATATGTACAAACACTACTAACAGGTTCTTCAATCAAAGGCAATAATATTTTATTTCTCCCATCAGCCCAAATAGTATACTTATGCAATCTTCCATCATATATAGCATGCCTATCATATTGCCAAGGTCTACCCAACAAAATATGACAATAATCCATAGGCATGATATCACATAACACCTTATCATAGTACTTTCCAATTTTCAAATTCACATAACATTGTTCACTTACCAATAATGTATGCTCATCCTTGATCCATGAAATCTAATAGGGCTTTGGATGTTTGAATCTTTCTAACTACAACTTTGTGACGCAAGGAGAGGACAGGAGGGGCCAAGCAATGGCACACCCTACCAGATCCACCGTGCTCAAACAACACCTGAAAGCAACAACAACATAGAGAGAGAGAGAGAGAGAGAAAGCAAGATCATTCATATATTATCCTCAAATAGATTGATACATGTCGGGCTATAAGGCCTTCCCGATTACGGCCAGCTATTACAATGAATTATAGAAGTCCTCCAACATGCAAGGATCTATGAACAATCCTAATTTTGCTATCTTCTATCCAAAACTACCCTCTAAACTCTAACCAAACATCTACATTTATACAAGAGGCTACTGAACTAAGTCGACCTTCAGATCCATAATCTATAGAAGAAATGGTCAGATCTAGGACCACACGCTTCCCAATGATGGATACCAGCATTAAATCCATGACCCAAATTAAATGCACCAGTCAACCTCAACAAGAACTCAAAATAAACTCATCAATAAATAAGGGTTACTGAGTGCCAGACAAGCATCACTAAGTGCCAGGGAGATTATCGAGCGCTAAAGAGATAACCAACCAACACCAGTGAACATAGGAAACCAAGAAACACTGAACCAACTCGGTCAAAGAAGGAACTAAGCAACACAGACAAGCTCAAATATGTTTTGGGTGACACAAGATTGCCAAGGACCTGAGATGCTCCTGCATCAGACACCTAGGGTTATTTAGAAATGATTCTTTGAATTATTCAGGTATGATCCGAGCTGCATCCAACTCAAATTGTGAAATCCATGAACTGTCTTCAATCGGTCTATTCTTCCACTTTACCAGATATTCCATGTATTATTTTCCTCTTGTACTTCTACCAATTCTTTGCTCCAAAATCTATTCAACCTCTTCATTTTGTTTCTTATGATACTCCATCAGTACTATCATGTCTTCATCAGGTTCATGATACTCATATAAATCAGAAATGTTGAAAATCGGTGATATGTCCATGTCATCAGGTAACTCAATCTCATATGCATTTCCAATGTCAAATTTCCTCAAAATCTTGGAAGGTCCAAACTTCTTCATTTTTAGCTTCCCATATGTTCCAACAAGAAATTGACCTTTCTTCAAATGAACCATCACTTCATCACCAACCTCAAAATTTTTATGTCTTCTCAATCTATCAGCTCTGTCTTTGTATTTTTTATTACTCTCTTCCAACTTTATTTTCACATCTTCATGTAATGTCTTCATAAACTCGGAAAATTTTACTCCTTATGTACTTCTCTTACATTCATCAATAATATCCCTCAAAATAGATATACCTCTTGGTTGTGTTCCATTCACAATCTCAAATGGTGTTTTCCCAGTACTCCTATTCACTGAATTATTGTATGCAAACTCTGCTTGTGCCAACACAAAATCCCAATTACTCAGTGTATCTCCAACTAAACATCTCAAAAGATATCCCAAACTTCTATTCACAACTTTTGTCTATCCATCAGTTTGTGGATGAAATGTAGAACTATACTTCAACTCAGTGCCAAACTTTCTCCAAAGAGTCTTCCAAAAGTATCCAACAAATTTACTATCTCAGTCAGAAATAATACTCCTCAGTAATCCATGCAATCTGAAAATTTCCTTAAAGAAAAGATCTGCTACATGTACTCATCTGATGTCTTTTGACAAGGTATAAAATGTGCCATCTTTGAAAATATATCCACTACAACAAATATAGAATCATTAGCTCTTATTGTCTTCGGTAAGCCAAGAACAAAATCCATGCTGATATCAATCCAAGGTTTCTCAGGTACAACAATCGGTGTATACAAACCAGTATTTTGACTTACTCCTTTTGCAACTTGACAAAATCCACAACTTTTCACAAATTTGTGAATATTTTAATAAAACTATGGCCAAAAGTATTTCTCCTTAAGAAAATTCAAAGTTTTATCAATACCAAAATGTCTAGCCAAACCACTACTATGTTTCTCTTTTATCAAATTAGTTCTCATTTGTCCTCTCGGTATACACAACTGAATACCTTTAAACAACATACCTTCTTGAATGAAATATTCTTCCCATTTTGTACTTGATTGATCTTGAATAGGTGCTCTGTACTTTCTCCATGACTCAAAAAAATCAGGGTCAGTTTCATACAAATCTTTCATCTCATCAAAACCAAGAACTTCAATTTTCATCTTGGTCATCAAAGATATTCTACTTAATGCATTAACAACTTGGTTAGTGACTCCACTCTTATGCTTTATCACAAATGTATAACTCTACAAATACTCAACCCATTTCATATGTCTCTAATTCAATTTATTCTGACTACCCAAATACTGTAAAGCCTTATGATCGGTATACAACACAAATTCACTTGGTATCAAATAATGTCTCCATTTCTTCAATGCTTGAACAATAGAATAGAATTATTGATCATACATAGAATATTTCCTTCTAGCATCATTCAACTTTTCACTAAAGAAAGCAACAAGTTTACCTTCTTGACTCAATACAGCTCCAATTGCACTACCACTTGCATCACATTCCACTTGAAATACCTTACTAAAATCAGGCAATGCCAAAATAGGAAATTCAGCAACCTTCTGCTTCAAAGTATCAAAACTCTTATTAGCTCCATGTGTCCACTTGAATTCTCTCTTATCTCCTCTCATAGTCTCAATCATAGCATTACAAATTGAACTGAAATTCCTTATGAACTTTTGGTAAAAACTTGCCAAACCATGAAATGATCTTACCTCACTAGCACTTACAAGTGTAGGCCAATTTAGAATAGCTTCAACCTTTTCAGGATCTATCTTCAAACCATCAGCTGAAATTAAAAACCCCAAATACACAATTTCCTCTTTCATGAATGAACACTTTTTCAAATTTATTAGCAATTTTTCTTCTTTCAATCTCTACAAAACTTGTCTAATATGCAATAAATGCTCTTCTCTGGTCTTACTGAATATCAAAATATCATCAAGATATACAATCACAAACTTACCCAAGAATTTCTTTAAAACTTCATTCATCAGTCTCATAAAAGTACTTGGTGCATTAGTTAAACCAAAAGGCATAACCAACCACTCATACAAACCTTCCTTTGTCTTAAAAGCAGTCTTTCACTAATCACCTTCTCTAATTCTAATCTAATGATACCCACTTTTCAAATCAATTTTTGTAAAATTCTTTTCTCCAGTCA
Source organism: Chamaecyparis obtusa (assembly GCA_027943335.1). Classification (NCBI taxonomy): domain Eukaryota; kingdom Viridiplantae; phylum Streptophyta; class Pinopsida; order Cupressales; family Cupressaceae; genus Chamaecyparis; species Chamaecyparis obtusa. The sequence continues at coordinate 348,248 of BSBK01001290.1, read as the reverse complement.
AACTATCCATTATGTCATCCATTCTTGGTATAGGAAACCTATACTTCACTATTATCTTATTGATTTCTCTGGAATCAGTGCACATTCACCATTCTCCATTGTTATTAGGTACCAATACAATAGGTACTGCACAAGGACTCAAACTTTCTCTGATCAAACCTTTATCCATCAACTCTTGAATCTTTCGGTTCAATTCCTAATTCTCGGTAGGTGTCAACCGATGAGGTGCCTTATTCGGTAAACTAGCTCCAGGGATTAGATCCATGCAATGATCAATACTTCTCTTCGATGGAAAACCATCAGGTACATTTTTAGAAATGATTTCACTGTACTCGGTGAGTAACTTATCAATCTCCTTAGGGACACTATCCTCTATTTTTGTACTCATTTGTTAGGAATCACAACAAAACATACATTATCTCTTTTCAAATCCTTAACAAATTTTCTTCCTTCCATCAAACAAAATTTCATAGATGTGCAAACATTACTAACAGGTTCTTCCATCAAAGATAACAAGATTAATTTTCTTTCATCCACCCAAATAGTATACTTATGCAAACTTCCATCATATATAGCATGTCTATCATATTGCCAAGGTCTACCCAACAAAATATGACAACAATCCATAGGCATGATATCACACAACACCTTATCATAGTACTTTCTAATTTTCAAATTCACATAGCATTGTTCACTTACCAAGAGTGTATGCTCATCCTTGATCCATGAAATCTGATAGGGCTTTGGATGCTCCAACCTTAGCAACTACAACTTCGTGACCATTTCCTCAAATGCCAGATTCTTCAAGCTACCACTGTCAATGATTACCTTCCAAACTTTGTTAGAAACTCTACATCTGGTCTTGAACAAACTTTTCCTTACCAGATCTTCATTTTTACCTCCATTCCATAGTGCTCTTCTTACCATCAAGTTACTTTCCTTCTCAGGTTCATTTAGTGACTCCTCTTATACCAAAGCATTTCTACTGCTACTAGCCTTCTTACTAGCATGTGTACATTCAAATGATCTATGTCCTTGTCCATAGTTGTAACAAGTTCCTCAGAAATTACCTCTGTTATAACCACCTCGGTAGTCACTACCTCTGCCTCTAGATGAACTTTCCTCTTTCCACTTGGTCTTGCCTTTGTCTAGATTTTTCTTTTCAGGTTCAGATCTACCATTTTCACCATTAGATCTACCTCTTCCTCTAGAGAATCTACCACCTTGACCTCTCTATCTCTACTCATGTCTTTTGTTCAATTTCTCCTCGGCCTTCAAAGAAAATTGATAAGCCTCTTCAATGTTCTCCAACTTCACCAAACTGATTTCTTCTTGGATGGAAACCCTCAAACCATTCAGGTACCTAGAAATTCTTTCCACATCATCATCATCATGTCCAAATCTGATATCCAATCTATATAATTCCTTAGTATATTATTTTACCAAGCTATCTTTATGCCTAATACTTTGCATTCACCTAACTAAGTTAATCTGATTATCACAGGGTAAGAACTTTCCTTTCAATTTATTCACCATCTTATTCCATACCTTGATTTTGTCTTTGCCCTTTCTTTTATGATCCAACTGTAGATGCTCCCACCACAAGGATGCATGACCCTTCAACTTTGTGCCTACAATTTTCACCTTCTTTTCTTCAGATACATTTTCATGCTCAAAATATTTTTCCATCTCAGTGATCTAGTCCATCAATTCATCAAAATCTAATTTCCCACTATACTCAGGAGGGTTAAAATGTGGTGTCAACTTCAAGCTTGTCAAAGTCTTCAAGAATATTTCCTTGCCCTGATCCATCATAGGTGCAGGTTCTTCTTCACCTTTTGTGACTTCAATTTCATCATCTCTCACATCCTCAAGATGTTTGCCTCTTCTCTGGGTTGTCTCAATAGCTTCAACTCTAGCAGCAAGTTGTCTCAACATGCCTGCCAGTCCTAGATCCGCTTCTCACCTCCCACAAACCATCTTGGAAACCCTCTACAATTGTAGGTCAAATCATAATCTGCCACCCCATAATAATCTAACTAGGGCTTCACAAGAAGGAACCTACAAGCCTAGATCACTAGACCTAGATCCAGATCTAACCTCACTCTAATACCACCTAACGCAAGGAGAGTATAGGAGGGGCCAAGTAATGGCACACCCTACCAGATCCACCATGTTCAAACAACACCTAGAAGAAACAACACACACACACACACACACACAGAGAGAAAGTAGGATCATTCATATATTATCCTCAAATAGATTGATACATGCCAGGCTATAAGGCCTTCCTGGTTACAACTAGATATTACAATGAATTAAAAAAGTCCTCCAACATGTGAGGATCTATGAACAATCCTAATTCTACTATCTTCTATCCAAAAGTGCCCTCTAAACTCTAACCAAACATCTACATTTATATAAGAGGCTACCAAATTAAGTCAGCCTTCAGATCCACAATCTACAGAAGAAATGGTCAGATCTAGGACCACATGCTTTCCAATGATGGATACCAACATTAAATCTATGACCCAAATTAAATGAACTAGTCAGCCTCAACAAGAACTCAAAATAAACCCATCGGTAAACAAGGGTTGTCGAGTGCCAAACAAGCATCACCATGCGCTAGGGAGATTACCAAGTGCTAAAGAGATAACCGACCAACACCAACGAACATAGGAAACTGAGCAACATTAAACCAACTTGGTCAAAGCAGGAACCGAGCAACATAGACAAGCTCAAATATGTTTTTGGTGACACAGGATTTCCAAGGACCTGAGATGCTCCTGCAGCATTTTGTAACCATTTCCTTAGATGCCAAGTTCTCTAAGCTTCTACTATCAATGATTACCTTCCATATCTCATCAAAAACTCTACATCTAGTCTTGAAAAAACTTTTCCTTACTAGATCTTCCTTATTACTTTCACTCCAAAGTTCTCTCCTTACCATCAAGTTCTTTTCCTTCTCAAGTTCATTTGGTGAATCTTAAGCACCAAAGAATTTCTACTACTACCAACCTTCTTACTTGCATGTGTACACTCAAATGATCTATTTCCTTCTTCTCCATAATTGTAACAAGTTCCTCAAAAACCACCTCTGTTATAACCACCTTAGTAGTTATTGTCTCTTCCTCTAGATGAACTTTCACCTTTCTACTCGGTCTTGTCTTTATCCAGATTTGTCTTTTCCAGATCAGATCTATTATTTTCACCATAAGATCTACCTCTTCCCCTAGGGAATCAACCACCTCTACCTCTTTGTCTTTGCTCATGTCTTTTGTTCAATTTCTCCTCAACTTTCAAGGAAAACTGATAAGCTTCCTCAATGTTTTCCAAATTAACCAAACTGATTTCTTCTTGGATTGAAACTCTCAATCCATTCAAGTACCTAGCAATCCTTCCCACTTCATCTTCATCATGTCTAGATCTGATATCTAATCTATATAATTCCTTAGTACAATCTTTTACTGAGCTATATCTTTCTGTCTCAAACTTTGCATTCGCCTAACTAGGTTAATCTGATAATCAGAAGGTAAGAACTTTCCTTTCAACTTATTTACCATCTTATGCCATACCTTAATTTTATCTTTTCCTTTCCTCTTTCTATCTAATTACAGATGCTCCCACCACAAGGATGCATGACTCTTCAACTTTGTGCCTGCAATTTTCACTTTCTTTTCTTGGGGGATATTTTCATATTCAAAGTACTTCTCCATCTCAGTGATCCAATCTATCAACTCATCTGAATCCAACTTTCCACTATACTCAGGAGGATTGAAATGTTGTGTATACTTTAGATTTTTCGAATCCTTCAACAATATTTCCTCACCTTGATCCATCACAGGTGGAGGTTCTACATCACCTTGTTCTTACTCAATTTCCTCATCAATAACATCTTCAAGATGTCTTCCTCTTTGATGGGTTGTCTCAATAGCTTCTAACCTAGCAGCAAGTTGTCTCAACATGTCTGCGAATCCTGGATTTGCATCTCACCTCCCATGAACCATCTTGAAACCCCCTACAATTGTAGGTTAGATCACAATCTACTACCCCACAACAAGTATCAACTAGGGTTTGACAATAAGGAACCCTCAAACATAGATTCACAAATCTAGATCCAAATCTTAACTCACTTTGATACCACCTGACATCATCCAAGATCACAGAATCCAATAAAGGACTATCCAAACCTAGAGCCAAACATCAACAATGTGGAATAACACAACTAGAGAGAGAGAATGGAGATCAGATCCTTATATTTCATCAAATATATTCATACATGTCAGGTTGTAAGGCTTTCCCGATTAGGGCCCGATATTACAATTAAATTACAACAGTCCTCCAACATGTGAGGATCAAAAACTATCTTCCATCTTCTAACTACTCTCTTCTATCCAAAAAAACTTCCTCCCTAAACTACAACCAATGACTACATTATATACAAGAGGCTACCGAACAAGCCGGCCTTCAAATCCACCATTAATGGAAGGAATGACCAGATCTAGGTCCATGCACTTCCTAATGATAGATACCAGCATTAAATTGATGACCATCATTAAATGCACAAGTCAACCTCAACAAGAAACTAAAACAAACAACTCGGTAAGCAAGGATAACTGACCGCCAACAAGGATAACCGAGCACTAGGAAAAGATAACTGAGTGCTGAGGAATTAACTAACCAATTCAGTAAACAAAGGAAACTGAGCAACTACCGAGCCAACTCGGTCAAAGAAGGAACCGAGCAATGCAAAAAACTTCAAACTTCTTTTTGGTGACATGAGATTTCCAAGGACGTGAGATGCTCCTACATCACTATTATATGTTGTAGTAGATTGAAATTAAGTTCTCTCTATTCATGATTTACCTGACAATGTCACATCAAACAACTATATAAATTTCATCAAGGTGAATAGGAAGTCCTGGATATATAGGCCTAACGTGACTTGGCATTCATTAGGTATGTTTTCTAGTTTTCCATCTCCCCCACTGGGAGGAGTTTTAAATGTTCATTAGCATCTTTTAGTAGTTTTGAAGGTGTATGTCGCACATTCCATGGATAGTAATTGCATGAGTACCTCTCTCATTGATCTATAATTTGATCATTTAAAGAACCAAAAATGGAACTAGTATAATACTTATAAGCTCATTTCAACACATTTCTTGAATGAATTTATCCTCCTTTTGTGGTTTGTAGGGAGTCTCAAATAATAGATGGTGTGGATCATTTATTCCTATTGATTGTTCTTTTGAGATGCTATGAAGTTCTACTTTTGAATCACTACAATCAATGACATTATTTCTAAATGCATAGGACATGCCATGTAAGTGTCTATGGGTAAAAGCACAATCAGGTGTCATCTTTTAGGCCAACTTATCAACGCAGCTGAATTTTAGTATTTCTAACTAAAAATTAATTTTGGTCAAACATATGGTCTAGCTATATTCATTTTAGCTAAGTTATATAAGTGCTTTAACTTTTCCAATTGGAAATTTCTATTAAGTGCATGTTCTATATCATTTTGGGTCCAATTACCATATAAATAAAATTATTTTAGAAAAGTGACGTTTCAATAACTCCTAATCTTTTTATTGATGTTTTAAAAATATATATATAAATACCCTTTTGTAGAGATCAAAGTCAAGAATATCCTCATAGAGATTTTATAGTGTTTTAATTAGATATTGTCTATTATAATTAAAAAATATTGCAAGTAGGTATTTTAACAGTCAAGGAGATACTGATTCGAAGAAAGAAAAAAATAGTAAATCATATTAAATAAATTTGAAAAATATATGGTGCACTAGAGGAGAGAGTCATCTTCAAGAATATATATTTCATTTTTTTATTGGGATAGATTTGTTATGAAAAATATGGTGGGAGATGAAAACTATTGATTTTAGGTGAGTTGGAATTTGAATTGTTATAAAAGAGAAAATATAGGTCACAAACCAAATTTTATTTCTTCATGCACTAGCTATATATGTCACATATAACATATTTTGAAATTAGGGGAAAACATCTTTATTTACATATAATTTTTTGGTGGGAACTAGACCCCTAATTTTCACCATTTCTCAAGAACTGAAAAAATCGTCTTTAAAAACTTTTTTTTAAAAACATATCAATTCTTATTCAAAAAATTATTAAAATATTAACCATAAACTTCATCCATTTTTAACACATTTTTGGGATGTGCACATTGACATGGGTGAGATTGAAACACATTGATTTTTGTTTTATTTTACATTTAAAGAAATTGTGCAAGGTGACAACTCTCCTAAGCACCAATATCTTGATTTACAAGGCTCTTAGTAAGAATTTTTTGACAATTGGGGCTGGTTTATTAGACTCAAAATTGCTTGAAATGTGAGATAATATAACATGGTATGTTTGAAACTTTTGTTCAACTCTTTTCTCATATTTTGTGATATATTTTAGCACTACTTCTATTGAGATAATAGGTTGGTAATTTTTTAGTGTGATCAAGTGTGTATTTCCTACTAATTTAATGTTACTCCATTGTAATTTTTCAATTTAGGGTGCTTTCTAGAGCCAAATAAAACCATGAATATGTGTAGAACCTCTATGTTGTAGTCAATAAACCAAGGGTTTTTCAAGACCTCTTCATGAAATTTAGTAAATATGTGGTGCATGTATAGTGTAGTAAGATGTGGATTTTGAACTATATTTTATAACCTTCAACAAGAAATTGCATAAGGATTTGTAGGTACAACAAATGGTATAATATTACTCAAGTCACTGAGGGTGAACAATTGTGTTAGTCAACCAACATTAATGACAATGTCAAATAGTTCCCCTCTACATTAATTCCTAAATGTGCATTTTCTACAAATTGATAAGGTGAACTGCATGAGTTGGTAAAAAAAATTGTCATTAGGAAAGTCTTTTTTTATTTCAAAAAGGCCAAAAAATTATGTAGGTAGAGAATCATTTGATTGTTTAAGGAGAGATACATATTTTGTGGCTTGACTTGTGCTTGATTTCTATGAAGCATGAATATATATAGTAAGAAGTATCTAACTTGTGGGTGTTGCTCAAACTTATTATCATGGTACCAAAAAAGATGGAGTGTATATTTGAAAGTAACTTTACTTATTTTAAATATGTTTTCTGAAGATGGTTATGCATTTCAAGGAAAAAAAGTGGGGAATGTCATTACAAATTATATTTCAAAGGTGTACTCATTTATGATAGATGGAGAAATGGGTGGCCATTGTATAGTAAGAGTTGGTCTTCATTTCCCTAGTTGTAGTAAAGAGATCACCTAGTCAACCTCTTTAAGTGTAGGTGGAAGGTTTGCCACAAATGAAGTTTATGTTTGCAACTTATCTTATAATGGGTTTTCCTTGGTGACATATGATTGTGTGAACTCTACATCTTTGGGGTCAATATTTTATTTTTTTGCATATAGAAGGTCTCAGATGTCAGTAGAGGCAAGGGGTAAAGATGATAATGCAAGATCATCTAACTACAGATAGTTATACTAAGGGTCATTACATATCTTATGTTTTAATGCTTCATCAACATGATCTCTACTAACAAAGAAGTTATATTGTCATTGACCAATGCTTCCTTGTTTACTATTATTATGTCCAATTCATCTATATACCTAAGCAAGTAGGATGCAATTATAAAAATATCTTGAGGAAAATAAATAGTATGCGTGTAATATTTGATTGTATACTAATTGTAATCCCTAGCAATTGAAACTATTAATGCAATTCTCAATGTAAGGTAATATTATATTGACTCAAGTTATTGTCATGTGATTAAGTTGACATTCGAAATCTGGTGTGCATTATTTAGGACTAGAGGGTATGTGCAAGATCATGAGGGGCCAAAAAGTGGTGATGTGAAAAATATTCACTTTTCACTCGTCCAAAAGCACATGAAAACACTTGTTGACTTTTTAGTAGGCCTAGGTGTCAGTACACCTGGGCAAACTTGACACCAAAGCATAGGCCTACTTGGGTACCTGATACCATATCGGGTACCCGGTACCTGTGGCATAAATTCAAAACCCGCGAGCCCTTTTCTTCATTTCTTTTCACATTTTTGCTTGCGAAAATGGCTTGAAATATCATATACACAATATATTTTTGGGGTATCTGATTTTGGCAACAACAAATTTGACTCCCCAGCATATTTGGTAAGTAAATTATTTGTATATTTTTATTATTTTATTTCATTTTCATGCTAAATGTAGTTTTTTTTGTTGAAATAGGGTTTTGTATTTATATTTGTAATAATATATGAAATCAGATTGAAATTTAGATTTGTTTTTTATTTAATCAGGCATGGCTGACAACAATGAAGAAAATAACCCTCCCACACCAAATAACGATCCCAAAAACAATCCCCCGTATCTAAACCCTCGATCTTTAGAAGATTTGATACAAGATAATTTGAACACAATATGAGGTTTCCAAAATACATATCAAAACATACCTACATTAGGTCCCATGCTTGCCACACTAAATACAATTGTTGAAAATATTGACACACTCACGCAGCAACATAATGTTGCTCTTCATTGGCATGATGATTACCACGCCCAATTTGATGATGGGCTTGACCATGATGGGATTGTGGCCCTTAATATAAGTAAGGAAGATATAGCCACCTTTTTTGTCAATCCTAAAAGTGAAATACAAGTTGACCCCAAAAAGCCCAAATTATCAATAAAATGGTGCACAAATGAAGCAATGCACACACACTTTTGGGATTGCTGGTGGATGGTTTTTGATAAACCACCCCATAGAAATTTGGAGGTCCCATTTTATTTCATAAAAAATTTGTATGTTGAGTTTGTGCTTGGTCACCATGTTGATTATTGGAGTATGAGGCCCAGCATGGGTGTAGGTGGAGGATTTCCTTAGACTAGGCCATTTGCCTAGCGTAAAAAGGCCACTACCTTTGTCCCCCCCACTGATGTCACACCCCCTCCTCAAGTGCATCATCCTAATATCATTGCAGAGGCTACCTCATCGACTATTAGGGCCATTCATTTGCTGATTGATCAGTTGATCATGCAGACCAGGTCAGTGTTGCATCCTAGTGTGGATGATGTTGGCGCATTGACATCTCGTCAGATGTATGTGAGCCCCATATTTGCATTATATGCAAGAATATGTGCCTCAGACCGCTTAATGATGCTGATACATATCAGTATGTTATTGATGAGGAGGATATAGGAGACATAGCTATAGAGGCTGCAACACCTCATGGAGCATCTACATCTCATGAGAGTGCTCAGGAGGTGTACGCAGAGCCATGGACTCCTGTTGATACAGTAAGAGTAAAAATTATAAATAAATTTGTCACATGACTTATTTAATTTAAAAATAATTTATTTATTTAGATTAGTTTTAATGATTGCATGCACTTATGTATATATATTTTTTCCATTTATGTTCAGTTGATGACACAAGAGGAGGTGAGACAGGTGGATGAGTCCACACTCTTGGCCATTTCATTTGGCCTTGATGACTATACGGTATATTATAAATTATGTACCCATTAGTTTTTTTTATATCATTTGGTGTACATGCTTAAATCTCTATCAATTAGAGCAATAAAATTCATACATTTACTAATATATTGTCATCTTATTGTACTCTTGCAGGCTACAGCCGATGTCAGTGGGGGGTACGAGGGGGTTCCTTCATCAAGTGTCGACAAAGGAAAGGTAGTTAATTGTTTAAGATTAATTATGCATGCATATGTATGCCACTTGTGTGTAGTAATAAATATTTTACTTGCACTTTATTGTATAGGGTGTGGCTATTGATGATGTCCCAACACTGGTTCGAGAGTGTAGGGTTACAAGCATCTTGATTTGGAGTGATAGCCCGATTGTACGTAGACTTTTACATATTGTTATTTGTATCTTGTAACCAGGGTTGTTATGATGAAGTACATTGATATATAATTGACATTGTTTTTACTCTCATAGGTTACTCCGAGTGTGAGGGAGGGCCCATGAGAATCTTTTGTATCTTTGTTGACCCAGCCCACTATTCCAGAGGAGGGATCACCAAATGTAAGTTTTAATTTTAGTTCAATCAATTTGTAATTTTATTATGCTATCATCCTATTTTGTAGATTTATTACTTTATGTTGCACCACTCTACTAATCTCATTATTGCAAATATATATTTATAGGTCATAGTTGGTATTGCTGGCATGGTCCCTTCGCTACCTAGGACTTATGCTAGGACACCTGATCATGGTAGGCGATCGAGAGACCAGGTATAGATATTTTTATTTAGTTATAATTTTAATTAAATTAGTGTTTGAATTATGAATTTTATATATATGTACAAATCATATAAAGTAAGCAATCTAACTTGGGTTTGAACTCATTTTTTATGCAGGATCAATCAGAGCCCAACACTTCTTCAAAGAGGCCACATTTTGATGATCCCCCTATGGCATAGGATGTAGTTTTAGTTTTGTGGTCATTTAGAGATGCCACTTGGCACATTTTGAGATAGCATATATGTCACTTTGTACACCTTAAAACATTGATTTTGTAGACATTTTGAAATGGCATCTGCCATATTTGTATATGGAGATACTTTTGATACATTTGATACTTTGTATATATAGAACATGTTCATTTTTACGTTATATTTGCATCATCTTTTGTATACATATTTATTATTCATGTTTATGGAATTGAATGGTGAAGTTATATCTTGACTATGATTATCATTATGATTTAAATTATATCTTGTTGAAGTTACATTTGTTTTTCTTTACTCTGGAATACCCTATTCATGGAGCTTATTATGTTTGAGGTTTAACTTTTATAGATTTCCTATGTTCTTATGTTTCATACCATTATATATACTCACTTGAGCCACTTAGTACTACATTGTTTCAATACTATGTATATACTCACTATGTATATAACTCATCATATTGGGGTTTGTCGATACCTCTCACGAGGTCTGAGATACGATCCATGGAAGATCATTTCCCAATCGTGCTTAGTGCACCTTGGGGTCACTTGGGTTGAGCATGGTCGCGAGCGTTCCCGTGACTCCGTGGGTGAAATGGGATTTTCAGTGGTGTTTACCTGGCCAACCAGAGCCTATGGAGTAGATGGTTCGATGCAATGTCAGACAGTTTGAAAGATACACTACTAAGTCGCTTTCAACTGACCCTCACTGCAATTTTTGGCATCGACTGAGATTGCCTTGCCAAATGCAAAAAATGTTGAATCACCCAAAACTAAGAGAGGTTATTGTAGATCTTAGAAACATGATCCTGTAGCCCTGATGGTTTGTCAATACCTCTCACGAGGTTTGAGATACGATCCATGGAAGATCGCTTCCCAATTGTGTTTAGTGCACCTTGGGGTCACTTGGGTTGAGCGTGGTTGCGAGTGTTCCAATGACTCCGTGGGTGAAATGGGGTTGTCACTAGCATTTACCCAGCCAACTAGAGCTGATGGAGTAGACAGTTTGATGTAATGTCAGACGGTTTGAAAGATATGCTATTGAGCCGCTTTCAACTGACCCTCACTACAAGTTTTGGCATCGACTGAGATTGTCTTTCCAAATGCAAATGAAGTTGAATCACCCAAAATTGAGAGAGGTTATTATATACCTTAGAAACATGATCTTGTAGCCCCTAACAATTTGTTGATACCTTTCATGAGGTCTGAGATACAAGCCATGGAAGATCATTGTCCAATCATGCTTAGTGCACCTTGGGGTCACTTGGGTTGAGCGTGGTCGCGAGCATTCTAGTGACTCCATGGGTGGAATAGGGTTGTCACTAGCATTTACCCAGCCAACCAAAGCTAATGGAGCAAATGGTTCGATGCAATGTCAGACGGTTTGAAAGATACATTGCTAAGCCACTTTCAACTGACCCTCACTGCAAGTTTTGGCATCGACTAAGATTGCCTTGCCAAATGCAAACAAAGTTGAACCGCCCAAAATTGAGAGAGGTTATTGTAGACCTCAGAAACAAAATCTTGTAGCCCCTAATGATTTTTTGATACCTCTCATGAGGTCTAAGATACGAGCCCTAGAAGATCGCTGCCCAATCGTGCTTAGTGCACCTTGGGGTCACTTGGGTCGAGCATGGTCGTGAGCGTTTCGGTGACTCCATGGGAGGAACAGGGTTTTCATTGGTGTTTATTGGCCATCTGAAGCCAATGGAGTAGATGATTTGATGCCAGGTCAGACGGTTGGAAAGATATGTTGTTGAGCCACTTTCAATTAACCCTCACTACAAGTTTTGGCATCGACTGAGCTCGTCTTGCCAAATGCAAACAAAGTCAAATTGCCCAAAACTAAGAAAGGTTATTGTAGACCTTGAAAACATGATCCCCTAGCCCCTAATGGTTTGCTGATACCTCTCACGAGGTCCCAATTATGAGCCCCAGAAGATCACTACCCAATCGTGCTTAGTGCACCTTGGGGTCATTTGGGTCGAGCATGGTCGTGAGCATTTTGGTGACTCCTTGGGTGGAACAGGGTTGTCATTGGTGTTTACACGGCCAACCGGAGCCGATGGAGGAGATGGTTTGATGCCAAGTCAGACGGTTTGAAAGATATGCTGCTGAGCCACTTTCAACTGACCCTCACTGCAAGTTTTGGCATCGACTAAGATCATCTTGTCAAATGCAAATGAAATCAAACCACCCAAAACTAAGAGAGGTTATTGTAGACCTTGAAAAATCAATCTCGTAGCCCCTAACAGTTTGTCAATACCTCTCACAAGGTCCCAGATATGAGCCCCAGAAAATCATTTCCCAATCATGCTTAGTGCACCTTGGGGTCACTTGCGTCGAGCGTGGTTGCGAGCATTCTGGTGACTCTGTAGGTAGAATGGGGTTGTCATTGGTGTTTACACAACCAACCAAAGCTGATGGAGTAGATGATTTGATGCTAGGTCAGACGGTTTGAAAGATACGCTAGTGAGTCACTTTTAACTGACCCTCACTACAAGTTTTGGCATCGACTGAGATCATCTTTCCAAATGCAAATGAAGTCAAACTGCCCAAAACTAAGAGAGTTTATTATAGACCTCAAAAACATGATCTCGTAGCTCTTGATAGTTTGTTGATATCTCTCACGAGGTCCTAGATACGAGCCCTAAAAGATCACTGCCCAATCATGCTTAGTGCACCTTGGGGTCACTTCAGTCGAGCATGGTTGCGAGCATTTCGATGACTCCGTGGGAAAGATGGGGTTGTCACTGGAATTTACTCAACCAACCAAAGCCAATGGAGCAGACGGTTTGATGCTAGGTCCGATGATTTGAAAGATACGTTTCTGAGCCGCTTTCAACTGACCCTCACTATAAGTTTTGGCATCGACTGAGATCATCTTGCTAAATGAAAATGAAGTTGAACCACCCAAAATCAAGAGAGGTTATTGTAGACCTCAAAAACATGATCTTGTAGCCCCTGATGGTTATTCAATACCTCTCACAAGGTCTGAGATATGAGCCCCAGAAGATCACTGCCCAATCGTGCTTAGTGCACCTTGGGGTCACTTGGGTCGAACATGGTCGCGAGCATTCTGATGACTCCATGGGTGAAATGGGGTTATCATTGGTATTTACCTAGCCAACCAAAGTCAATGGAGTAGATGATTCGATGCCAAGTCAGATAGTTTGAAAGATATGTTGCTAAGCCGGTTTCAACTGACCCTCACTGCAAGTTTTGGCATCGACTGAGATCATCTTGCCAAATGCAAACAAAGTCAAACTAACCAAAATTGAGAGAGATTATTGTAGACCTTGGAAACACAATCCCATAGCCCCTAATAGTTTTTTAATACCTCTCATGAGGTCCCAGATACGAGCCCCGAAAGATCGCTACCCAATCGTGCTTAGTGCGCCTTGGGGTCACTTGGGTCGAGCATGGTCGCGAGCGTTCCGGTGACTCTGTGAGTGGAACAAGGTTGTCATTGGTGTTTACCCAGCCAACTAGAGCCAATGGAGTAGATGGTCTGATGCTAGGTCGAACGGTTTGAAAGATATGTTGTTGAGCTGCTTTCAACTGACCCTCACTACAAGTTTTGGCATTGACTGAGATTGTCTTGCCAAATACAAATGAAGTCAAACCACCCAAAATTGAGAGAGGTTATTATAGACCTTAGAAACATGATCACATAGCTGCTAATGGTTTTTCAATACCTCTCACAAGGTCTGAGATACAAGCCCTGAAAGATCACTTCCCAATCGTGCTTAGTGCACCTTGGGGTCACTTGGGTCGAGGGTGGTCGCGAGTGTTCTGGTGACTCCATGGGTGGAATAGGGTTTTCATTGGTGTTTACCTAGCCAACTAGAGATGATGGAGCAGATGGTTCGATGCCAGGTCAGATGGTTTGAAAGATATGTTGTTGAGCCGCTTTCAACTGACCCTCACTGCAAGTTTTGGCATCGACTGAGATCATCTTGCCAAATGCAAATGAAGTTGAACCACCCAAAATTGAGAGAGGTTATTGTAGACCTCAGAAACACAATCATGTAGCCCTTGACGGTTTGTCAATACCTCTGATGAGGTCTGAGATACGAGCCCTAGAAGATTGCTTCCCAATCGTGCTTAGTGCACCTTGGGGTCACTTGGGTCGAGTGTGGTCACGAGCGTTCCGATGACTCTGTGGGTGGGATGGGGTTGTCACTAGCATTTACAATGCCATGAAACTTAACCACCAACTTATAGTCCACACCATTTTCAGTAACGAAAAAGTTAACCCTTTTACTCTCCCATGCAAACTCATAAAGCATGTCACTTGCAGACCATAAAACACACAATGCATTATGGTACACTAGGCAGCCTACAAGTAGTTCTATTTTATAGATTGAGTAAGTAGTCCTTGGGAACATGTCCTTGTCTGGAGTGGAAACAATTAGGTTTTCATTCTCAAACAAGAGAAGAACCAAATGGGAAAGCATGCACACTTCTTTTCTTGACCCAGTTTTGTTGCAATGACTGTTAGTGGTATGTTTGAAATTTGAACTGTGAAACTAATCATGAATAAGCTTGTGAAATTTGAACTGTGAAGCTTATTATGTTTGAGGTTTAACTTTTATAGATTGTTTGAAATGATAAAAAATAATATCCTTAAAGCATTAGAAACAACAATCAAACATGTAACAATTCAAACCATACAAATGACATAAGTAAATGACATGTAAGATCCCTTCTTGGCACTATTAGCCACCCATACATGATTTTGGTCATAAGTCCTTATTAAGACTTCTAGGACATTTAACTTTTAAATCAAATTGATTGTTACAAATTGCCATTATAGGCTTCAAAAGATCTCAATTAACCATTAAGGATCCTTTTGTCCTTCTATCTATGATTGGATCCATGGTGACCATAGGTGTCTTCATAGGTGCTCCTGCACAAGTTACAATCCACATACAAAACTAAGTTTATTGACTCAAAATACAATCTAAGAAAGGTGAAATTAATGTATTGAAATTAAGCTTAATGAACTTAGAAAATAATGCACTAAGTTAACTTATTACCTATTCAAGTGTTCCTGAAGGGTCATCTCTTTGCTTCAGGGTATCCAATAGTGCTTCATGATCAGTAGTACTAATAGTCCAAAGTTATTTTGTCTTTGGTCTTCCTTGATGCTTTGACAACTTGACATTTGTTGCTATAACAAGGTGTGAATACATGAGAATAGTTTTGTTCTTCTCATAGTCTTCAAATGTGGGAATTCCATTCTTTATAATCATGTATGTTCATAGCCATGTTCTTGCAACAACAACTGAACCAGTAGGATATGTGAACCCATCACCATCTGTCATTGGTTGTACAAGCTTTTGTTTACCTTGTACAAAATGTGCTAACCAATAATTTGACCTCTCATCATTCCCCTGCAGTGCAACCAATGCAAAAACATTTCCTGGCTTCAGAAGATCTGAAAGATGGTCATAGTCAACTGAAGTGTCCATGTCATCATTTCTTATAGAGAGTGTCAAAGATAAAGGAGTTAGATACTGTGGAACCCATGTATCCACCCACTCACTTGACTCACAATGATCCCAATCATACTGAAAACACATGGGGAAAAAACAAGCCAACTCTCGTGTCCAAATGGTCCATGTACTACTATTGGAGCTTCAAAATGAATGCATTTTTTAAGAGTCTTTCACTATTTGACAATCCAATCTATCTCCTATAGTTTCCTCCTCAACTTACCAAAAGAATCTACGCATTGTAGAATCAAGAGTCCCCTCCTATGACAATTCTAAAGTACACCAATCAACAATAGAATGAGCATCAAGAAGTACATCACCTGAAATCCTCAATTGCTCCTTAATTAGAGCTCTCTTCACACACTCACCTGCTCCATCATGCTCCCCTTTCCCATGCCCTGACTCAAATAAACTCCAAATATGAGGTACACCTCTCTCCAAATGCATTCTACACAACCAAAAAAACATTCTGGCATTCTTAAATTGACCGGTACAATTATCTGACCAAATGAGATGCCTAGCCATAGCAATACCATTTTCCTGCAAGATGTCAAAATAGTTCTGGAAATAATGTTGAACAAAATCATTTTCTTTTTCTCTGCTAGTCTTCCCAATGCTATTGAGAGCATTGAAAAGATTCTTCACAACAATGGCATTTCTCTCCATTTTCTTATTCACACGAATCTTCAATTTCACAAGCACAGGTCTCATCTTTTGCATCTTTAACAACTGCACAAAAATTTGACATTGCTCAATCAATGTCTTGTTTCCAAAAAATTGATCATAAATTCTTGAAGCCCACAACCTAATGGTTCCATGTGACCCCTTTCCTTCCCAATTATTCATAATGTTCTCCTCAATTTCAATTAACCATTTAGGTGTTCTTGAAAGCCCTGAATTTGAAGATTGATTATCTTTATTGCAAGGGACTTCATTTCGCATATAATTTGGAGATGTGTAATGTTCATGCGGTTCTTGTGCAATATTTTCATTCCCCAAGTCTACAATCTCCATCTATACATTTTCATCTTCATTCCATTCATTATCATTCCCCAAATCTACATTTTAATTCTCCAAGTCTACATTTTCATTCTCCATCTCTACATTTTTATCTTCACTCCATACATTGTTATTCACAAAATTAATTTCCATATTATTTTCAAATTCAACATCCTCTTCACTTACAACTATTCAATATACAAAGGAAGATATAGAAAATCTTCTTAATAGAGAGATTTTAATGTGAGAGAAAAGGACATTTCAGAAGAAAATGGTTATCTTGGTGCCATCCAAGGTATGCCAATTACTTAAGATGAAGAGTAAAAGCCCACAATTAATGGGAAAGAGTGGGAAGAGCTTCTTGGACCCATGATAGAAGTTACAGATAAGGAGGAAGAGCTAGGAAGGGGAAAGTGACAAAGGAAAGAAGTAAGATATGTGTGTGAGCCTATATTAGATGATGATGATTAGTACTCACCATCTGCTAGTAGCTCAAGTAGTGACAAAAGCTCTTCAATGCACATGTACACTGTCACAAAAAATTTAGATAGAGAAGTAACAAGTGTTGTAGAATTATCCATAGAGCAATGTGAAATGAAGCCTCAAATTGGTTCATTAGCAGGCAAAGAATTTGGTCATGCACTTCATTCTAGCACCACAAATATTTCTATTAGAAATTCCTATTCGTCAATGGTCTTGCATTTATAGGACTTGGGAAACTAGGTTACTCATGTTGGGCAATATCCCTCAAATGTAAGTTCATTGCCACCTTTGGCAAGGCAGTTTCACTCCTGATTTTACAACAAAGGGAATCCATCTATGGTCCAAGGTTTTAATTCAGTTGACAAATGGAGAGCTTCTCAAGGTACTCATCTCTTTCATAGAGAAGTTCCTGATTCATCTCAAGGTTCTCCAACTCCTTTGAGGTCCACAAATAGACCCATTGATTTCCCAAATTGGTAAAAGGGTAGATGCAATTTTGGAAAGAGTATCCCAATTGAAGAGAAATGGAAATTCTAGTGAGCATAAAGTTATTGCAGATCCAATCGGTGTATCTCCTCCACTAACAAATATAACTACACTTCCAAAGACTTGAGTTTAAATGGAGACTGTTTGTTCCCAAACATGCCCTAGTCGAGCAAATGAACCAGATGTTGCTTGAGTAAAGAAGATAGTGGTTTATTAAAGCATCTGCATTATCCCACTTGCTATCAATTAGTACTTTTTGAGTGGCTTACCAGCTACTTTTGTGCAAAATTCCTGTAATATATAATGTCCTCATGCAAGTACATACTAGTTTTTGTAAACATTTTCAGTTCTAAAGGGTTAGTGAGCAATATCAAAGAAAAGGTTCTTGCATGTGTTATTTAGACACATATCAATAAATTAGGAAACCATTTTTCTCCCATTACATGGCAGAAATGCCTAGATTCACTTTGTCGGTATCAATAGGCAGCAAGATAAGGGAAGAAATATATTTGTGAAGAGGAAGTACAAATGTTACTGTCCAAAACCATTTGGAGAGTAATATTCTTCTCCTAATTGTAATAAGAAACTCAAAATGCAGAAGACACCAAATAGCTAGGGCATTTATTTCCTATGACCTATGTCAATTTCAGTTCAATTCCTAAGGATGATATTCTCAATGTGTAAAAATAAACTGATGTGTTATTTTAAAATGGTGTTAATTGAAATTTATGAACATATGTC
Organism: Chamaecyparis obtusa; assembly: GCA_027943335.1. Classification (NCBI taxonomy): domain Eukaryota; kingdom Viridiplantae; phylum Streptophyta; class Pinopsida; order Cupressales; family Cupressaceae; genus Chamaecyparis; species Chamaecyparis obtusa. The sequence goes on along the minus strand of BSBK01001290.1, from coordinate 329,549 downwards.
AAATATCCATTTTTTCCAGAATTTGAAATAGAACCAATGGCAATATAATCAAATTTGTGAATTTCACATCCAATCATTGGATATTAATCAAAAGTACAACACAATAATATTTTTGAACCGATAAACAATCTTAGTCTTACTTCAAACCTACTCCTGTGTATGTGGGTTCTTGGAGGTATCTACTAAACAATGTGTGGATCTGTAATGTCCCTATCCAGGACCTTACTCACTTTGCTTAAAACTCCTAATTAGAATTTGGATTTCTAATGCCTGATGTGATATTATTTAAGTTTGCCTTGCTCCTTACTGATTAATATTGTAATGAATTGGTTATCCTTCCCCTTCTCTCTCTCCTACTCTCTCCCATTCCCCTTCTCTCTCCTACTCTCTCTCTCTCTCTCTCTCTCTCTCTCTCTCTCTCCCCTTCCCCTTCTCTCTATCTCTCCTAATCTCTCCCCTTCCCCTTCTCTCTCTCAACTACTCTCTCCCCATCCCCTTCTCTCTCTCCTACTCTCTCCCCATCTCTCTCTCTCTCTCTCTCTCTCTCTCTCTCTCTCTCTCTCTCTCTCTCTCTCTCTCTCTCTCTCTCTCTCTCTCCTAATCTCTCTCTCCTTCCCCTTCTCTCTCTATCCTACTCTCTCCCCTTCCCCCCCTCTATCTCTGTCTTTGTCTCTCTCTTCCTCCTTCTCTCTCCCTCCCATATTCATATTCTCTCTCTCTCTCTGTTATCTCCTCTCTCTCTCATCACCCTCTCTCTCTATCTCGAGCTATCTCTCTCTCTCACCTTCTCACTCTCTCTCTTCCTCTTTCAACCCCCACCACCTTCTCAGTCTCTCTCTTCCTCAATGGCCGCCCATGAATTTTTTAAATGGCTGATTAATTTCCTATGCTTCTTTCAATGGCCATCCATGATTTTTCTACAATCTTCCAACCTTTCGTACATAGTCATAAAATACATATTAATATATTATACATATAAAATAATATATAATATATGATATATAATGTAACATTTAATATTAATATATACTAAATAATATTTAAAATGTAAAATGTATATTATATATAATATATAATCTAATATATAATTCTAATATATAATTTTTGATATTAATATATAATTAAATAATATTTAATGTAAAATGTATATTATATTATATTTAATATTAATATATATTAAAAAAAATATAATATTTAATATATCTAATATATAGTTTTTTATATATAATATATCATATGAAGGATGGAGAAATGGGAGGGAGAAAGTGGAGGGAAAGTGAAAATTCAAAATTCTACCATCATTTTCGGGTACCCAATTAGGCTCAGTAGTGCTTTGTGCACCAAACCTACATGGTCAACTATTGAAATGTCTCAAAAATGTGTTTTTCCCCTGTTTCTCTGAGTTCCAGACTTCGACCATGTAGCTAACGACTTTTTTTTCACCCGAATTTGATAAAATGAAAAGGGTATCTTAAGGAGATTATCAGCTTTCTATCGATATAATTACTGTCAAATTTTGAATTTGGTAAGTAATTATTAGTTATTTTCTAATTGAGTTACCTCTAAAGTGTTGATTTATATACTGATTGAAAAATGACTATAACTTTCAGACGATATAACATTTTTGAAATCTGAAAAATGTTTCACATTCTATGCTTCGCCTACTATAAGGAGAAAAAAAAATTGAATTTTGTAAAGTTTTGAATGAGTTAAGGTGGTCAAACACGGGAGTTTTTTTATTCTAAAAATGTTGTAGCAAAAAATTCATAATTTTTTTTTTTTTTTGGAATAAAATTACAAAAAAATATGCGTCACATCCGTGCATGAGTCTACTACTTATATATAAAATCTTATAATTAAATATTATCATTTGATTATGATTAAGGTGGTCAGACATACACCTACTTCTTATTTTTTTCCAGAAATTTTTGTACTGCTGCATTGAAATCTATACTTTTCACCAATCATACTAACTTTTTCTAAAAAAAGGCCTAGTAGTTTAGAAACTACATTCAATTTTCTACAGATTCTATTCTTACAACTTTTTGATATTAGGTTGATAGCTAGTTTAAATTTTCACGTCAAGTTGACTAACCTGATTTGCTGATTTTTCATTGTCACTTAAGGGCATAGTTTGGCCCCTCATGATCTTGCACATACCCTAGAAATGTATTAAGGTTATGTGATTGGTATTTTGTATGTGGACCTTCTATCAAACTACAATGAGTGGTATCAAAGAAAAAAAAGTTCCAAAAAAGTGTTGAGGGAAGACACAAGTGTGAAGATATCTACCAACACTAGTTTATTGGGTAGAAGGCATCCAAGTATTCAATGAATCTAGAAAAGGGTGAAGTTGTCATTCAATGTTGCAATATTGGATAGAAGATAACCAAGATCATTAAGGTTCTTGACAAAACATTGAATGAGAGGTAGTTGGTATCACATCAATGAAGAAAGGTTGAAGTTGGAAAAAATGGAGTAACAAATGAGAAGCAACGTGCAAGAGTGAAGAAAAAAATTGAATCAAGAAGGTTGATATACAAGTAGAATGTCAATTATGAGGCAATCTAATAACCACATGAATGAAATAATAAATTGTAATTTGAAAGGATTTTGTGGAAGAAAAATCATCAATCTATGAAGTAATATGGTGATGATAAAAATAGATTAAATAGTTTGCAATTGAAACTAGTAACAGATGGAAAAAAAACTAAATTAGGTACACATCTAAAAAGGAATATATAAATAAAGAGAAGGCACTAAGAAGGTTGAATGGATGTTGTCCAATCAATAGCAGGTAAATAATTTGAAGATTGCGGAAAGAGTACGAAAATTTGAGGTAATGATAATGTCGATAATATTGGTGAAAAATAGAAGAATTGTTTGGTATGACGAAGAAAGTTCTAGATGGATTCACCAAAGTTAAGAAGGATAAAAGAAATCATCTTCAAATTAAATGAGGATAAGATGAAATGAAATTTACTGTGAACATTAAAAAAGTAGGTGAAGAGACTTTTTTTATGAAATTGGAGAGAAGAATTTTCCTTTGAGAGATGGCTCTACAATAAATAAAATAGACTCTTTTATTGACATTAAACAAATTCATGATATGCTCAAAGAATTATATACTCTACAGTGTTCTTGTACACTCTTCTACTCTTTGGATTTGCATGCCACAATTTAGATTAAAGTAAAATTACAAGAATAGAATTGAAATAGTATGAGAGTTCAATGTTAATAAATACCAAATAAAAAAAAAATTTATCATATTTTTTCCATAATTCTAAATTGAGACATGCATAATATTATATCATGGATGCGTAAAGATAAATTTGTGTACCAAAACTGTAAAGAGATTCCAATATATTGTTTTTGGCTCTGTCAACTTTCCTTCAATAATACATAGGTTTCTCATTTGTAAGAGTTCATATATTTGAACTCCAAAGAACAAGGACGAATGCACGTTACAACAGTGATCACAGAGAATGATTGATTATAGTACTGATGAATAAAACATTTCAAACAACACATATGAAATACACATCGACAATCAGAATATTATAAACATGAATTTTTTATTTAAAAAAACCTTCTCTTTACATCATATACCGCCACCTTCTCACATCCACCCATACATGGCTCTACAATGCCAAAGCACAAGTAATCTGCCAGTGTAACGCACCTAAAGAAAAACCTTCCTCCACAAAAAATGGGAGCGAGAGATTCTGGCGACATCCTTGCAAGTTCTTTCCACTTCCAAAGCAACTTATCTTGGTCATCTTGAAACAACTCCCAAATAACCATACCTTCATCAGAGCGAATGAAACCTGGCCTTAAAACCAGAAGAACAGACGATCCATGTGCAACCATGTGAGGCGTGATTACGTTTGCATCCTCAATCAGTTGCCCGGGTAAGGGAGATGTTCTCACAGGCTTAATACAATCAACTTCCATACTAAAACCATAAATGATCTCAGGCCTTCTTGTCAACCAGAAAATAACGCCATTACACTCAACCATATTACAGTCGAAAGGGCCACTTATGCCTGTGGAAATGTAGTTTATTTCCTCTAGAAACTCAAACTTGATTCTCCATGAATTTTGAAAATAATGGTATATTCGGAAGCAAATCTTTGGAAGGTATTCTCTTAACCTCATAACCAAATACGGTTCTCCATTTCTTGGATGCACAATATTGATCCAATTGTAATAATTGCCCTCTATTGTTGTACATGAATAAATTATCATAAGCGGATTGCAAAGGTATAATTTATAGGACGGTGGTGGTATGGTTGGTGAAGTACATGGTGGTGGGAGTTCTCTAAAAGACAGCAATCCTAGGACCGTATTTGATAACATATAGAAAATTTTCGCTGGAGTTGGAGTGACTGAGAGAGAAATGGGCCTCCATTTTCGAGTAGAAAAACAATAAGCCATGCAACGATCTCTTATATCGAAAATGAGAAGCCAAGGTTCTTGGTTGGCCAAGGAAGACAGAAAGTGCCGCGTAGACAAAATCAGATTCCATTCTTTGCAAACCACGCGATAGTGGCAGATTGATGGAAATGGAAGCTTCTGAAATATCAGTTCCTTTGAAATATCAGTTCCTTTAACCCCCGAGGCATATCAGATATACCACGCTGCTCTCCATCTCCTGCAACTACATCAATCAGTTTTCCCTCCATTCTTTCCTGCTCTAAAGCTTCCCTCTTCCCTGGTTGTATTATTGTTCTTTGAACACGGGTTTACAGACTGGATTTTATAGGGTTTTGGTACGGTGACCTTTGGTTAACCAGCATGTGCTCCGCGGTGCAAACGACTGGACTTGGACACGTGGCTATGCTACTTTCATGTACTGATATCCTACGTGCATTAAGGCAAAAGAAATTTGAATGGATAGTGGTAAAATATTGTTGGATGTCATGAGAAAAGTTATGTTACCAATGGCGCCTTATGAGGCAAGATATGAGACCATTGTTATGCAACCTTTTATACACATTGTTATTTAACCTTTTATACTTAAAACATGAAACACTAAGGGCTCGTTTGGCGCTTGGAATAAATCAGGAATAAAAATTAGTTAATAGTCTAATAAATTTATTCGATGTTTGTGGCACTTTTTTTAATTTTTGAATTGGGAAAGTTATTCCCGTTTTTGGGTCAATGCTGGAATAAAATAATTTCCAAAAAAACTTGGAATTCATTTTATTCCAGAATAAGAATATTTCGGGAATAAGTCTTTTAGACCAAATTTGATAAAATGGTCGGGTCCCGTCAGGTCCGTGTTAGAGTTTTAAACAAAATCGGTTGCTCGCTAGAACCCAAACATTCTAAACGCCCGCATTATCATACCCAGTCAATTTGCTTGGTTGAATTACATAGTGGTATGGGAATCTTGGCAAATAATTCCCCACGCTGATCTGCTATTATGTCTTTAACACGATTTTCTTGGCGTCATGTTAAATATATCTGGTTAATTTGGATTAAAAATACGAGACATTTGCACCGTACATTGCAGTGAATCAGAAATTGGAATGTTTTGTGGTTTTTACTTTATATGTGACTAGCACCAGAGAATTACGCTAATAGATTTTTAAGTTTATACGTTAAAATAATGAAATATTAAATTATATGTCATATTTATTTTGATAAAAGGAGTTAAATTATTTTTAAATTCAAATAAGATTTTGAGAAAAACTAATTGGTTTTTCAAATTTCATATTGTTTTATTTTAAAAATTATCGTTATATTTATTTACATGACATTTTATCAAACTATTGAATATAATACCTATTAAAAAAAATCATAAAATGAAAGGAGAAAAGTTATTCATATTTAGTTTGTAAAATAAAATAAAAATGTAGTGGTGGATTTTCTATTAATTCCAGCTCATTATGTAATTCATTATAATAGTCTATAAAATTAATCTCATTAAATTTATAAAATTATTATTCATCAATTGACTTGACTTGAATCTCATGATCAAACTATTATTTTGTAACTTTTCATTATTTATAATGAATGCAAATTATTATTTATTTTAAAAAAAACCAGCAACAAAATTGATAACTTAAAAATACATATTGTTCAAATTAATTTAAAAAATAAAAATAATCCTTATTCCCATTCCACATAATGGGATCCAAACGCAGAATAAATTAATTCCCAGTCATATTCTAGGTGCACCAAACAGGTTCAAACCTTATTCCAACTTTCGTTTTGAGCATTAATTAATTCCAGAATAGGCCCTTATTCTAGAATAGGCCTATTCTGGATAAGTTAATTCCATGCGCCAAACAGGAATAGGCCTATTTTGGATAAGTTAATTCCATAGGCCTATTCTGTATAAGTTAATTCCATGTGCACGTTTGGTAGCGGGAATTAGGAAATATTGGATTTGATCAAATGCTAGAAATGGTCAAATCATGGATTTGATAATTCGCTTTTTCATTTTCAAATTATGTTTGGACCGTTTGGTTCCACTTTTTGAAACAGGAATTGGAATTTGAGTATGATTTTTTTATTTTTATTTTTTTGAATTATTTTAATGTTTTTTTAATTTAATAATTTATTTTTATTAATGGAATTAAATTTAAAATAGAATTGCAGACCATTTTAGGCAGTCAAAGTTGGTGGTAGGCAACCAAGTTACAATCACTGATCACAACCAAAATTCGAAAAAAAATTTGACAAAAATTTGGAAAATAAATTCAAGAAAAAAAATTTTAAAAATAAAAAATTATTTTTTAAAAAAAAAAGAATTGAAAAAAAACTCGTCAAAAAAATTTGAAAAAAAAAATCAACAAAATTTTATTTTATTTTTTTGAAAAATTTGAATAAATAACAAAGTTACAAACCACCCAAACAAATAAAACATAAATTAAATCCCTCCCCACACAAATAAAAAATTAAAAAATTAATTATAGACATAAAAATTTAAAAATTTGCTTTACCCCCAATTCCAATTCCAATTCCACCTTTTCAGGTGGAAGATGTACATACTCATTTTGGGCAAAATGAGCATTTACATTTTTCTATTCTATTTTCATATTCGACAAAATTTGAATTTGTAAATGCCAATTCTAGGCTAATTCCCGCTACCAAACGGGCCCTAACATGACAGCACAGGTAACAGTACAAGAAGTACCATTGGTATTTAGTTTTAAAAATGTACATAAACCTGTATTTATAATAGTTTTACTATTTTTTAATAAATTCAACAACCATTGACATGGCTAATGAACAACATATAATATCAACCATATTTATCACGATTTAAGAAATGGCCAAAATTGTCTATAACAGTTGGAAATGGCCTGCTTTACATGTCCTTGCAGCTAAACATGTTTCTTACAACAACAAACAAACATGAGGCACGACCAAACATTTCATAGGCATTCAATCTTTTCCCCCATAGTAGAGTTGCATCAATAATGTCATTGGAATTGTTTCCTTGGTATATCACAATCAAGTGTCTTATTTTTGGTAAGAAGAGCTGACTTGTATTCGGCCACTTGATTCTCGATACATTTATTATCAAAGAGGAATTAGACTAGATGAATTTGACACTCAATTAAGTGATCAACATTTTGCCATAGTTTGACAAGCAAATTATCATGTCTTTCGGGTCCTATATCTTGGGAAGGTAAGAAGCAAGATATAGTCGAAGGAAAAAAATATCATGTAACAATTGTAGCATTTTGTTAAGCATTTTGACAATGAAGCATATTGGAATGATAGGAAATATGTTAAATAAATCTAATAATCATAATGTTCTCAATATTGTTCATAATTCAATGTTGCATGAAAAAACCAAGTAAATTGAGAGTGTTCTGCAAGATTTGTTTCATTCAAGGATATTTATAACGGTCATCTAATCTAGTTATGAGTTTTAGAGTTCTTTTTTAGATAAAATCACATCATGAAATATCCAAGTTAATCATTATATAACTCACAACTAGAGAAAGAGAAGTCCTCACTCTATCAAACAAGAAAGGTGGTAAGTAGTCAAGCAAAATAACGAAAACATCAATCTAATTGAAAAACACCATTCAAAACATAGATTTTGGAAATGGTCATATGAAAATTATGAAGAGAAAACAATAAACATAGAAAGAATTCAATTATTACTTATAAGAGATCAACCAACTTTCAACGAAGCAAATCATGAGCAATGATCCTATACACATTTTGTGTAGGGTGAAAACTGTCCCAAAATACATATTGGGAAGCATTAGTGCAGGTAAATGGAGTCCTTATGCTGCACAAGATAGCCACTTCTATTAGTCTAGTCCCACAACACCCATTTCCTACTTCAAAACCTGCCAACCACCATTACAAACATTTGAAGTTAAAAACCAGTTTCAGTATGTGGACTATGAAAATATTTCTTATGGTAGATGATAATTATTACCATGTTTATGAGGGTTCTTTATTATATCAAATAGAATGTTGTAAATGTCACCATATGCAATCTTCACTCCCATGACCAACTCTTTTTTCATATTTTCCACCAATGAAATTAGTTTCTGATTGAATCCTTTTGAAGCCTCAATGAAATCATCAATGCATCCATGTTGGTATAATACCCCCTAAGTGTTCTCTGAAGGCAAGCATCCCAAAGGAGGTATACCTATGCAAGCAATTCTTCTTGCTCCCGAATTATAGATTTCCTGTAAAAGGATTTTAGCATTAAAATCTTATCCATGCTTTCAAGGGAGGAATCAATATCATGTATGATTTACAAAATGAAGTCCCAACATGCACCACTATAAACAAATTTCCCATTATTCAAGTGAAGTCATAATATACACCACTATAAATAGATAATCATGAGTATAAAAAAACTACTCATTGAAACTCAAACTCTATTTTCCTGGTCTAGTATACATATTGTTTAATTATGCAGTATAGATTAAAGGATACCTGGATAAAATTAGACAACTTTAGGAACCACACTCTACAAAACCACTTTTTCATTACAAATCAAAATCTCCTAAAATTCTTTCTAAGAGTGATGAAATTTGAGGGTATCTATATGCTCCTCATGTTTCTACTTGTTAATTTAGGAGGTAGAAAAGAGTATTATATTTACCACATCGAACTATGACAAGTGATGATAAAATGCCTTTGGTAGGGTAATATATTTAAATGACACAATGTCAAAGAGTATTTGGTAAGGAGGAGAAATGTATTGTATTTCAACATAATAGACATGTAAATTGGAAATCTCTTTCTCAAGTTATGATGAAATGATTGAAGTATACTAAATTATGTTTCAGGAATAAATTTACCTTTACAAGGAAAAATGTTAACTATTCACTGTGTCTTATTCTCAAATTTTCTCAAGTGTAGAGGGGTCCACATTGGATAATGCCATATAAGTAAGATTCAAATCCCACAAGGATGGATAAATTAAGGCTATTTGTCATAGAGTATTGTTAAGATCATGAGCTAGGACATCCCCTACTTTGCTTTGTTGTCACTTTTTTATTTTTTGTCAAATTTTCTTCACATTAACCTAGGTTAATGTGTAGGCCCGCCCATGGTCCTATAAGGGAACCATGATCCCATGTGAGTGTCAAAGTTGCCTTCGAACACCATGGTTCCAAATTAAGAACCCATATCCCATTAAATGTATGTTGCATGAAGACTAAAATGAGTTGATGAAATAATGGTATTGATTAGAACTTATTTCATATTTACAAGAACATCCTCTTATCTGTGAGCACACAAGTGAATGTGCATACACATATTTTCTGGATCAAGCAAGGTGTCTCTCACACAATACATAGGTTCTCTTGTAGGATATTGGATTATGGTGGGTATATCAAATAACTACTTTGAAGTATAATGATGTGACATTGATACCTCTAATGGAGGGATGGGATGTGGATACATGAACATTCCATTTACCCACTGGAGACATGAGAGTGACATTCAAGGATGTGTATCATATCCTAAAGCTTCTAGGAAAATGTGTTACATAAGACACAAGTAGTCAAAACCCCTTTTGATATTGCAGATGAGTATATTGATTGTATTGGAATAGCTCCATTAAAATAGAGAAATTTTTAAAATTATATTTTTCTAAAATTCATAAACGAACACTTCAACTACTGAAGTTTAAAGTTTTAATATACATTTAAATAAATAAAAATATATTATACATGCACACACTCCAATATAATTTATAATTTAAGATTAGAAATTATATTTGAAATAATCATAAATAAAATTAAAAATTATAAAAAATAAAGTAAATTTTATTTATAATAAAATTATTTTATCTTTTTCCATTCATTGATCTCATATTATTTCATTTTAAAAAACATAACTCTTGAACTAAAATAATATATAAAAACAATTTATTTCCATTATTTTTGTTCTCATAATATGTTGACATTAATTAATCTAAGATATCTATAAAATTTTATATAGCAAATCATATCCACATAAAGAATTATTTGTAAAAATGATATGTGCCAAATTGAAAATTGTCATTTCATATAATATCCAATATCATGGTTCAAAAAGGTTAGTGTGTAAATGTATGAGCATGTTAGAAAAAAATATAAAATATACTAGAACTTGCACCTAGAAGAGGCGCAATGATCATGCTAATAGTTAATATGATGGGGGGTTAAAGGAACAAAAAACTGAGTGTAATATCCTTCTTTTATTTGTTCTTCTTCTCCTTTTGTTGTGTATCCTTCTCCTACTCCTCCTTTTTCTTATTCTTCTTCTTCTACATCATGTTCTTCTTCCTCCTCCTCTTCTTCTAGTTCTTATCCTCCTCCTCCATATCTTCTTCTCCTTAGTCTCCTTCTCCTTCTTCTTCGGCTTCTTCTTTGTATCCTTATCCTTATCCTTATCCTTATCCTCCTTCTCTATCTCCTTCTCCTTCTCCTCTCTGGGTATGTGCAGGATCATGGTATACCAAACTATGGCCTTAAGTGGCAATGAAAAATCATAAAATCAGGGTTAGTCAACTTGACATAAAAATTTGAACATCTTATGAACCTTATGTGAAAAAGTTGTAAGAGTAGAATCTGTAGGAAATTGAATGTAGTTTCTAAACTACTAGCCCTTGTCTGAAAAAAAAAAATATCTAATTGTTCAAAATTTTAGATTTCAATGCAGTAGTACGAAAATTTTCAAGAAAAGATAAAAAGTACGTGTATGTCTGACCACCTTAATCACAATCAAATGATTTATGTATTTTCCCAAGATTCTAGATATAAGTAGTAGACTCATGCCCAGATGTGACGCATATTTTTTGGTAATGTTATTGCCAAATAAATAATTAATTATAATTTTTTTGCTACAACTTTTTCAGAATAAAAAAACTCTCGTGTCTAACCACCTTAACTAATTCTAAACTTTATAAAAAAAATTTTAAAAATTTCTTATAATAGCTTAAGCATAGAATGTGATGCATGTTTCAGATTTCAAAAAGCTTAAACGGTTTGAAAGTTATTGTTATTTTTCAATCAGTATGTCAATTACCACTTTAAAGATAACTCAATTGAAAAATAAGTAATAATTACTTACTAAACTCGAAATTTGACAACAATTATTTTGATGGAAAGATGATAATGTCTTTAAGAAACCCTTTTTGTTTCATCAATTTTGAGTGAAAAAATAGTCGTTAGCTACATGGTTGAAGTCTCGATATCAAAAACAATCTCCTAAACATGCCTAAAAGATTGACCATCCACGTTTGATATTGCCCAAGAAAATACCAAGCCTAATCAGATATCCAAAAAATTTGGATATTCGATAATATCGGATATCCTAAACTTCCTGCCTAATTCAAAATTTCAATTGCACTAGTTTTCTCAATTTCAAGTTTCATATTAAATTGTATTTTTTTATGTTAATATTAATTGAGTTAAGTATTTTTTAAAATTTTAAAATATATATTACAAGTTATTATTTTAAATATTAATATTAAGTAATAATAGCATAGCATTAATATTATAATATAAATTTTTATATTAGTATGTATTATATTATTATTTATTTATGTATTGTACAATAGTATAATATTAACATATTATACCTAAAGGAGAGAGAGAGAGAGAGAGAGAGAGAGAGAGAGAGAGAGAGAGAGAGAGAGAGAGAGAGAGAGAGAGAGAGAGAGAGAGAGAGAGAGATTTGCAAATATATAAGAGTCCATGGGGTTGATTTACAAATATTAAGAGCCCACATTTGTATCATCTTAATGTCATGTAAAGTGCAAAAAATATGTTTCCTTACTATGAATGTTGAAGGATACAATTTGTATCATCTTAATTTTGTATCCTTACATTTATATTGTCTTAATTCTGTCTACATTTGTATCATCAAATGATGTAATAGTTGGAGTCATTGAGTCAAAATTAGTGAAATGTGTCCAAACTAAAATGGTGATTCCATGGGGTGAAGGAATAGTGTTCAAGGAGTTCATCCTGGCACCGAATGGACTGTGTCATTAGCTTGGATTGGGTGGGTAAATGCTAGTGACAACCCCATTTTGACCACTAAGTCACTAGAACATTTTGGATCATGCCGGACCAAAGTCTCGCTAAGGTACACTAGGCACAATTGGGCAATGATCTTTTAAGTCTCGTATCTCGAACCCCGTGAGAGGTATTGGTGATCCATGAGATGCTAGAGGACCATGTTTCTAAGGCCTACAATAACCTCTCTCTATTCTGGGAGATTTAAATTCATTTGAATTTGGAACGCCAGTCTCGCTTGATGTCAAATCTTGCAGTGAGGATCAGTTGAAAGTTTCACCACTAGGTTTCTCCCAAACCATTCATCCCAACACCAAATGGACTATTTCATTAGCTCTGGTTGGGTGGGTAAATGCTAGTGACAACCCCATTTTGACCACTGAGTCACTAGAACGTTCTAGACCATGCCGAACCAAAGTGTCCCCAAAGTGCACTAAGCACGATTGGGAAGTGATATTTTGAGTCTCGTATCTCAGACCTCATGAGAGATATCATCAATCTATGAGATGCTATAGGACCACATTTTTTAGGCCTATAATAACCTCTCTCCATTCTGGGAGATTCAAATTTTTTTGAATTTGGCACACCAGTCTTGCTTGATGCCAAAACTTGCAGTGAGAGATTGTTGATAGTTGCACCACTTGGTTTCTTCCAAACTGTTCATCCCAGCACCAAATGGATTGCACCATTAGCTCTGGTTGGGTGGGTAAATGCTAGTAACAACCCCATTTTGACCACTAAGTCACTAGAACATTCCAGACCATGTCAGACCAAAGTGTCCCCAAGGTGCACTAAGCACGATTGGGAAGTGATCTTTCAAGGCTCGTATCTCAGACCCCATGAGAGGTATCAGCAATCTATGAGATGCTATAGGACCATGTTTCTGAGGCCTACAATAACCTCTCTTCATTCTAGGAGATTTGAATTCTTTTGAATTTGGCACGCCAGTTTCGCTTGATGCCAAAACTTGCAGTGAGGGTCAGTTGAAAGTTGCACCACTGGGTTTCTTCCAAACCATTCATTTTAGCACCGAATGGACTGCACCATTAGCTCCAGTTGGGCAGGTCATGCTAGTGATAACCCCATTTTAACCATTGAGTCACTAGAACATTTCGGACCAAAGTGTCCCCAAGGTGCACTAAACATGATTAGATAGTGATCTTTCAAGGCTCGTATCTTAGACCCCGTGAGAGGTATTGGCAATTTGTGAGATGCTACAGGACCGCATATCTTAGGCCTACAATAACCTCTCTCCATTCTAGGAGATTCAAATTCATTTGAATTTGGCATGCCAGTCTCGCTTGATGCCAAAACTTGCAATGAGGGTCAGTTGAAAGTTGCACCTCTGAGTTTCTTCCAAACCATTCATCTTGGCACCAAATGGACTATTCCATTAGCTCTAGTTGGGTGGATAAACGCTAGCAACAACCCCATTTCGACCACTGAGTCACTAGAACATTTCGGACCATGTTAGACCAAAGTGTCCCCAAGGTGCACTAAGCACGATTAGGCAGCGATCTTTCAAGGCTCATATCTCAAACCTCATGAGAGGTATTGATGATCCATGAGATGCTATAGGGCCACATTTTTTAGGCCTACAATAACATTTCTCCATTCTGGAAGATTCAATTTTTTTTGAATTTGGCATGCTAGTCTCGCTTGATGCCAAAACTTGCAGTAAGGGTCAGTTGAAAGTTGCACCACTGGATTTCTTCTAAATCATTCATCCTGGCACCAAATGGACTTTATCTCTAATTGGGCAGGTAAACACTAGTGACAACCCCATTTTGAGCACTAACTCACTAGAACGTTCCAGATCATGCCAAACCAAAGTGTCCCTAAGGTGTACTAAGCATGATTGGGTAGCGATCTTTCAAGGCTCATATCTCTGACCCCGTGAGAGGTATGAAAAATCTATGAGATGCTACAAGACTATGTTTTTGAGGCCTACAATAACCTCTCTTTGTTCTGGGAGATTTGAATTTTTTTGAATTTTACACGCTAGTCTCGCTTGATGCCAAAACTTGCAGTGAGGGTCAGTTGAAAGTTTCACCACTAGGTTTCTTCCAAACCGTTCATCTCGACACCAAATGGACTGCGCCATTACCTCCGATTAGGTGGGTAAATGCTAGTGACAACCCCGCTTCGACCAATGAGTCACTAGAACATTCTGGACCATGCCGAACCAAAGTGTCCCCAAGGTGCACTAAGCACGATTGGGCAGTGATCTTTTGAGGCTCGTATCTCAGACCTTGTTAGAGGTATTAGCAATCCGTGAGATTCTACATGACTGCATTTCTAAGGCCTACAATAACCTCTCTCTATTCTGGGAGATTTGAATCCATTTGAATTTGGCACACCAGTCTCACTTGATGCCAAAACTTGCAGTGAGGGTCATTTGAAAGTTGCACCATTGGGTTTCTTCCAAACCATTTGTCCTGGCACTGAATGGACTACGCCATTAGCTCTAGTTGGGCAGGTAAATGCTAGTGACAACCCTATTTCAACCACTGAGTCACTAGAACGTTCCAGACCATGCCGAACCAAAGTGTCCCCAAGGTGCACTAAGCATGATTGGGTAGCGATCTTTCGAGTCTCATATATCATCTACCCTATGAAAGGTATTGGAAATCCATGAGATACTAGATGGCCATGTTTTTGAGGCCTATAATAACCTCTCTCCATTCTGGGAGATTTAAATTCATTTGAATTTGGCATGCCAGTCTCGCTTGATGCCAAAACTTGCAGTGAGGGTCAGTTGAAAATTATATCACTGATTTTCTTCCAAACCGTTCATCCCGGCACTAAATGGACTATTTTGTTAGCTCCATCTAGGTGGTTAAACATTAGTTACAACCCCATTTCAACCACTGAGTCACTAGAATGTTCCAGACCATGCTGGACCAAAGTGTCCCTGAAGTGCATTAAGCACGATTGAGCAGCGATCTTTCAAGTCTCATATCTTGGAGCCTGTGAGAGGTATCAGTGATTTGTGAGATGCTACATGACTACATTTTTTATGCCTACAATAACCTCTCTCCATTCTGGGAGATTTGAATTCATTTGAATTTGGTACGCCAGTCTCGCTTGATGCCAAAACTTGCAATGAGGGTTAGTTAAAAGTTGCACCACTTAGTTTCTTCCAATTCATTCATCTCAGCACCAAATGGATTGTGCCATTAGCTTTGTTTGGGTGGGTAAATGCTAGTGACAACCTCATTTCAACCACTGAGTCACTAGAACGTTTTGAACCATGCCAGACCAAAGTGTCTCCAAGGTGCACTACGCACAATTGGGCAATGATCTTTCAAGGTTTGTATCTCAGACCCCATAAGAGGTATTGGTGATCTGTAAGATGTTATAGGACCAAATTTTTTAGGCCTACAATAACCTCTCTCCATTCTAGGAGATTCAATTTTTTTTGAATTTGGCACGCTAGTCTCGCTTGATGCAAAAACTTGTAGTGAGGGTCAGTTAAAAGTTGCACCACATGGTTTCTTCCAAAGCATTCATTCTAGCACCAAATGGACTATGCCATTAGCTCTAATTGGATGGGTAAATACTAGTGACAGCCCCTTTTTGACAACTAAGTCACTAGAATGTTCCGGACCATGCCAGACCAAAGTGTCCTTAAGGTGCACTAAGCACGATTGGGCAGCAATCTTTTGAGGCTTGTATCTCAGACCTCATGAGAGGTATCAACAATCTATGAGATGGTATAGGACCACATTTCTAAGGCCTACAATAACCTCTCTCTATTCTGAGATATTTGAATTCATTTGAATTTAGCACGTCAGTCTCGCTTGATGCCAAAACTTGCAATGAGGGTCAGTTAAAAGTTGCACCACTGGGTTTCTTCCAAACCATTCATTCCAGCACTAAATGGACTGTGTCATTAGCTCTACTTGGGTGGGTAAACTCTAGTGACAACCACATTTCAACCACTGAGTCACTAGAACATTACGGACCATGTCGAACCAAAGTGTCCCCAAGGTGCACTAAGTGCAATTGGGCAGTGATCTTTCGAGGCAAAAAACTCAGATCCCGTGAGAGGTATGGATGATCCATGAGATGTTGAAGGCCCATGTTTCTGAGGCCTACAATAACCTTTCTCCATTCTGGGAGATTCAATTTTTTTAAATTTGGCATGTCAGTCTCTCTTGATGCCAAAACATACAGTGAGGGTCAGTTGAAAGTTGCACCACTAGATTTCTTCCATACCATTCATCCCAACACTGAATGGACTTTATCTCCAATTGGGTAGGTAAATGAAAGTAACAACCCTATTTTGACTAGTGAGTCACTAGAACGTTCGGGACCATGCCGAACAAAAGTGTTCCCAAGGTGCACTAAGCACGTTTGGGCAGTGATCTTTTGAGGCTCGTGTCTCACACCCTGTAAGAGGTATTGGCAATCTATGAGATGCTACAGGACCACCTTTCTGAGGCCTATAATAACCTCTTCATTTTGGGAGATTCAAATTCATTTGAATTTTGCACGCCAATCTCTCTTGATGCCAAAACTTGTAGTGAGGGTCAGTTGAAAGTTGCACCACTGGGTTTCTTCCAAACCATTCATCCCAACACTGAATGGACTGCATCATTAGATCTGGTTGGGCGGATATATGCTAGTGATAATCCTATTTCAACCATTGAGTCACTAGAACATTTTGGACCATGCCAGACCAAAGTTTCCCCAAGGTGCACTAAGCACGATTGGGCATCGATCTTTCGAGGCTTGTATCTCAAACCCCGTGAGAGGTATTGGAAATCTATGAGATACTTCAAGACCACATTTTTTAGGCCTACAATAATCTCTCTCCATTCTGGGAGATTCAAATTCATTTGAATTTGGTATGCCAGTCTCGCTTGATGCCAAAACTTGCAGGGAGGGTTAGTTGAAAGTTGCACCACTGGGTTTCTTCCAAACTGTTTGTCCTGACACTGAATGGACTGCATCATTAGCTTCGATTGGGTGGGTAAATGCTAGTGACAACCCTATTTTGACCATGAGTCACTAGAACATTCTGGACCATGCCAGACCAAAGTGTCCCCAAGGTGCACTAAGCACGATTGGGTAGCGATCTTTCGACGCCCATATCTCGAACCTCATGAGAGGTATTGGTGATCCATGAGATGCTAAAGGATTGTGTTTCTGAGGTATACAATAACCTCTCTTCATTTTGGTAGATTCAAGTTTGTTTGAATTTGGCACGTCAATCTCGCTTGATGCCAAAACTTGCAGTGAGGGTCAATTGAAAGTTGCACCACAAGGTTTCTTCCAAACCGATCATCTTGGTATAGAATGGATGATGTCATTATCTTTGGTTGGACAACCTCATTTGGAACACAAATTTATTGGAACACTCATGAACATGTTGGACCAAATCATTCCGAAGGTCCACTAAGCACCATTGTGTATGTTGGCGAGCATTATGGTGTGTCAAGAGGCAAAGTAAGCCTTTAAATGGATCCAAAAGGATTCTATGATGATTCTTGGAGAAGATTTAAGGAATACAAAAGGTTTTCTAGATCAACCATTATTTTCTTGAGTTGTTTGGATAATTTTGGAGCAAAAGGCTAATTTATGACTAGTGAAGGCTACAAGCCTAGAAGGGCTATTGGAGTGGATTGGTGGAAGATGAGTTTACTAGAACTGGTAGATTGGTGGAACATAGTAGATGGACCATATTAAGATGTTATATGGTGTTACAATCAAGGTGGAAGACCTATTTCAATTTTTGACAAGATGGAGGCTCTAGGTGCACTGAGAGGCCTATAATGGAGTTGGTGCCAAGAGAAGTTTGGAATGAGAGGTTAGAGTAAGTGAACTTGTTTAAAATGTCAGATGTGTTGGTTCTCTAAAGTCAAAGCACTCTATTTGACCCTTGAGTTGAGACTAACTCCTTGAGTAAATTCCAAGATTCTTGTAGAATCCTCAAGTTGAGTTGAGTTCCATGAGGGGATAGTAGAGGCCTCTGCATCAAATTTTCTTGGTTGAGTGCATCAGATACATATGAATACAATGTAGCACATAAATTTTGAAGTTAGTTAAATGATGAATTACACGTTTGAAAACACGTAGCACATAAATTGTACACATAAATTTTCTTAAGTCATGAAGCATACATGTAGCACATAGATTATAAAGCATACTGGTACATGAATTCACTTAAGTCATGCACGTAGCCCATACACATGAATTTAAGTTATGAAGAATGCACTTGAATATACATGAATATACTTAAGGCATAAATCGTACACATGAGTACATACACACAAGCATATTTACATACTAACAATGAATAAATGAACACACAATTAACAAATTGGATCGAATATAAAGTTTCATATATATCAAAATGAACAATAATTTTGTACATATTTACATGTCAACATATCTAGATACAATGTGGCATATTCCATCTCAAAATAAGAAGTTCAACTACAAAATTTTCTAGGACATCCTATTCTACTATTGGATCATCAAAATGTAGCATCTTTGAAGTACTTTTTGGCTCTGATGGATCTTGCTTTCAAACACAAAAGTGAAACCCCGAGTTAGATTAAAATTTAGAATCATAGTCAACAATAATAAATAAAATTTAAAATAAAATTGAACTCTCATATACCTCACCTCTATGTCTCCTCTCATGGACAGAAGACCTAATATATGTCCTTGGTAGCATAGGAACAATTCCACTAATGTCGACTCCAACCTGTATATGTTTGTGAACATGAGATTGATCTATGAGTTATACTATTTAATGTTAAATAATTGGTAGTAAATATATGTTTACAAAATAACTAAATTAACATTAAAACTTACATGTGTTGAACTTTCTTTAGGAAATGTTGGTTGAGTCATTGGTGATACAAACCCTTGGCGTTCTACCTCCCTCAAACTAGGAGTGACCTACAAAAGTCAAATAGATACTTCATACTATCATAACTTGATCATATTATATATACTTGATAGTAAAATAAACACAAATAACTTTAGAAATATACATACCTGTTGGAAACTACAATTGAAGCAATTGTTGTGTTGTCATTGATGTCAAACCTTAACTGGTAAGACTGTTGCTACTTAGGAAAGTACTATATCTATTGGATTGTTGTGAAGAAGGGAAAGAAAGGATGGTAACAATAGCACCTAAGGAAAGGTTGAGTTATCTTGATACTACAAAGTGTACTTGACTATGTTGTACAATGATGAGACAATGTATTATTTATCCTAGTAAGATTGAAGACTAAACTGGTAGGCTTGACAGAGCAAAAATGAAGAAATCATGTTTAAGGTGAGTGATGTTAGTGTCAACCGAGATAGTATATGCCGAGCGAAATTCTAGTGTCGACCGAATATCAGTTAATTTCTAAGGAAGACAGTGTAAGCCGAGGAAACATTTTTTTGTAATGACCGAGCTTTCTACATGAAGATCGAGTAGTTGATCACAGTATTGACCAAGCATCAGTATTTTTATATTTGAAGAGAATTCAGATTTGGAGCCAACATTGTTGAATTCTTGGATTATGTAAAATGTGTTGACTTTATTTATTGATTGTTTGAAAGCATTGAATGCACTGAAAAATATTTTATTGTAAATCTTTAAGAGATTTAAGATGTTTCTAGAAAAGGAGCTGAAGAACATAAAGCGGGTAGATTCAATGAATCTGACTTAGCCCTAAGATCTATGAAGGAGATTGAGCGGAAAAAGATGAGTTAACCTAATTGAGGAAGTATTAAGGGAACCTAAGCATTAGGTATGTGTGTGCATAGGTGAAAAGTGGATGCTGGAAGATTAGTAGATTTTATTGACTGTATAAGTAGAAAAGGCTGAAGGAGAAGTGTGGTGGTTGCTTGAAGGAAAGTTCCAAGCAGATCAGAGATGGAGATGGAAAAGTTTCAAAGTCAGTAAACCAACATTTGTGTATGGAATTGGATCTAATATTTGCAAAGTGAGTTGTATGTTTTTCAGATCAATACTATTTCTACTTTCTAACCATTGTAATAGTCAAAATCCTTTTAACAGAGGTTGACCTAACAGTCATATGATTAAATCCTTTGAACAAGGTTGCATTCTAATAGAGTGTATGTAAGTCCTATAACAAGGCTCACTTCTAATAGAGTGATTAAAATCCTTTAATCAAGTCACACCTAACAGTGTGTATTGTAACCTTTGATAGGGTTTCCTTTTAACCGAGCTCACTTCAGAAGAGTGAAAATAATAGTAGCATGTTACAAAGTGGTTTTCCCTGAATTGGGTTTCCACTATAAATCCTAGTGTCAATGCTTGTGTGAATGTTTTGGTTTGAACATTTCTATGTTTTACAAGTTAGATATAGCTGGATAGTGGACTACAATGTTATATGTTTCTATTATACAATCAGTTTTGACCGAGTTGGTGTTGGGTGTTAGATTTGATTTAAGGAAAAGTTTTTGAAGTTTGTTTTATACATCTAGACCTGAGAACAACTAATTCACCCCCCTCTCTATTGTTCTAAATCATATTAACAATTGGTATCAGAGTTGTGTTGCTTATTATTGGTGTTTACAAAAATCAAGTTTAAAGGGGCTTGAAGCAAATGATCAGGATTTATAAGAAGGAGGTACCGAAGCTGAATAAGGAAAACTTCCCTACATGGTAAAGCTTGATGAAGCTACATCTGACTGGTATTGGTGATTCTACAAAGTACTACATTGAGAATGACTATGTCTCACCTATTGCACCTTTGACTGCTGAGGAAATTAGAGCTAAGCAAGAACATAATCAGGTAATGCTAGAAATTGCATCTACCCTAAGCTATCTAGAATTTTAGGACATTAAAGATTTCACAACTACTAAGGAGATGTGGGACACTCTTGCACAAATCTATGGTGGTGACATAAATGTACTGAAAGCTAAAGCCAAGAGTCTCAGAGGTAAGTTTGATGAAATGAGAATGCAAGAAGGTGAGAACATTGCACAATATTGTGGTAGAATAAAAGAAGTTGTGAATGCTATTAGAGGAGAAAATGGAACTATTGATAATGAAACTATAATTGGAAAAGTGCTTAGAACTCTGCATCCTATATATTCTATTAAGATCTCAACTATTCAAGAATCTAGATGTAACTCTGCAAATGTACTTACTTTAGAAATTTTGGTTGGCAAGCTGACTATTTTTGAACTCTCTAACTATGATAACTTCACTGTTGGTAGCATTGGTAATGTTGAATATGCTTTTAAGTCATAATTAGTTCTGAACAAGCCAAAGAAATAAAAAGAAAAATGCATTAGTGAAAGTGAAAGTGAAAGTGAAAGTGATAGTGACACTTCTGATGAAGAACTTGAAGATCTAGAAGCTCTTATGGCTAGAAGACTGAGAAGGGGAAAAGGAAAATATAAAGGTAAACTCCCTATTATATGTTTTGCATGTAATAAAGTTGGTCATATAGCTACTAGATGTCCTGATAGGAATGATAATGATGAAGAAAGAAATAGAAAACACAAAGACAAAAGAGATGATAGAAGCTATCGAAGGTAAAAAAAATACAAAGGAAAAGGTAAGAAATCTTGTTATATTGTTGAAGAAGAAACTAACACTGATAGTGATGATTTTGAAATTGAGGTAGTCTATGTTGCAATGAAAGATGAGTCTGATGAGGATGAGAAAACTGCATTGATCTCCTATGTGAACAAGAATGATAAATGGATTATTGACAATGGTTGTTCACATTACATGAATGGTGACAAGAGTAAGTTTGATACCTTACATCATTATAGAGGAAAAAGTGTAAAATTTGGTAATGATGCACCATGTCCTGTTAGAGGAAAATCTTTGATTAAACTGACTAATAAGATCTCTTGTGAAAATGCATATTGGGTTGAAGGTCTAAATTATAATCTATTAAGTGTTGCACAGCTTAACAGCACTGGTTACTGAGTGGAATTTCATCACAAGAAAGCTAAAATATTTGATACTACTGGTGAACTGATCAGAAGTGGAGAACAGACTAGAGGTAATTTATTCTATCTTGACCTATCTAAAGAAGCTTGTATGGTTGCACAACTAGATGATATTTGGTTATGGCATAAGAGGCTATGTCATGTTAACTTTGATAATCTAGTAGAAATAAGTAAGAAGAAGAAAGTAAGAGGTCTACCTAGATTGAAGAAACTTGAGAATGTGATGTACAAGGAATGTCAGTTAGGAAAAATGACAAAGTCAAGTTTCAAGAGCAAATCCTTTACTTCTGAAAACATTTTAGATTTGGTTCATACTAACCTTTGTGGACCTATGGGTGTACAAAGCTACTGTGGTGCTAGATATTTCATTTTGTTTGTTGATGATCACACTAGGATGATGCATGTAATGTTTCTAAAAGAAAAATCTAACATTTTTCAATTCTTTAAGTGGTATTTGGCTAAGGTTGAGAAGGAGACAGGTAGGAACCTGAAATGTCTTAGATCTGACTAAGGTGGAGAATTTACATCAAATGAATTTAATCTATTTTGCAATGATAGAGGGATCAAAAGAAAGATGTCTACACTTAGAACACCTCCACAAAATGGTATAGCAGAAAGAAGGAACAGATCTATCTTGGACTGTGCAAGGACATTGTTGATTGAAAATAATGTGGCACAAAAATACTAGAAAGAAGCTATAAGTATAGTTGTCTACACTCTTAATCAAGTACATATCAAGAAAGGTACAAATCTGACACCTTATGAATTATGGCATGGGTATGCACCGAGTTTTAAATACTTTAGAATCTTTGGAAGCAAGTGTTACATACTAAAAGACAATAGGAATGGAAAGTTTGATGCTAAAAGTGATGAAGGCATATTATTAGGGTATTCCACAAAAAGTAAAGCTTATAAGTGTTTGAACTCTAACACTAACAAAATTGTGGAAAGTGTGAATGTCAAAATTGATGAGTATGTAGGAAGAAATGAAGCTGACAGCAAAAGAGAACCAGAAGATTATAGGTCTTTTGTGTATATAGAAGGAGAAGAGGCAAGTAACAGACTTGCATCTGATGCCAAGTCTCAGGTAAGCAATGTCAAGCGACAAGAAGATGTTGTCGAGCATCAGGAAAATAGTGCCGAGAGAGAACAAGAACATTCCGAGCAACAGGATAATGCCACTGAGTATCAGGAAGAGGTTGTCGAGCATTCAGAAGCTGAATTCGAAAATCTTGTTGAAGAACCTGATGAATTAGAGGAGAGAGGAGCTGAACCTATTTTGGAAAAATATGTAAGAAGACATCACAAGCCTGAATAGATAATTGGAGACAAACATACTAGAGTTCTGACCAGAAGTAAGACAAAGGATCCAACATGTTTACTGTGTGAATTTGAACCTAAGTCAACTAGAGAGGCATTATAAAATGAAGACTAGATACAAGCAATGAATGAAGAGATAGACAAGATTGAGAAGAATGATACTTGGACTCTAGTGTCGAGACCTGAAAACAAGAATGTTACAGGAACAAAGTGGGTGTTCTGGAATAAGTTGAATGAAAATGGTGAAATTACTAGAAACAAAGCTAGGCTAGTATGCAAACTAAACAAAGCACTGCATCAAATATGCCATAGCAGAATATTTGACAGATTGATACAGAAGATTGTCACACTTTAGGACTAGCCTAGAGTTGTGAAGAAGAGCAAAGACAAGGAATTAGTCTTAAGCAAGATGACAAAGGGAGAAACACTAAACTGTACAGTTAATATCTACATCTGATGGATGTATGTTTTTTAGTTGGTGCTTTGGAATTTCTGTCAAAGAGGGAGATGAACTGAGATGATATAATAACACATGAATCAGAATAGGAAAGTAACCTAAGGGAGATGATGAACTGAGATGAAGGATCGGGATAGAGGGAGATTTGGATATTTATGACGGTCATAGAAGTGAGGCTAATAGATAATTGATTCTGAATCAGAATGAAGCTAAGGATATTACAAATTTTTCTGATGGATAGATAAGTTTTTTTTTTGGATTGGTTGGTAATCCATGTGTTATTCGGGGGATGTCATATGGTGTTTCCATCAATGCCAAAGAGGGAGATTGTTGGAAACTTTAATTGAAGCAATTGTTGTGTTGTCATTGATGTCAAACCTTAACTGGTAAGACTGTTGCTACTTAGGAAAGTACTATATCTATTCGATTGTGGTGAAGAAGGGAAAGAAAGGATGGTAACAATAGCACCTAAGGAAAGGTTGAGTTATCTTGATACTACAAAGTGTACTTGACTATGTTGTACAATGATGAGACAATGTATTGTTTATCCTAGTAAGATTAAGGACTAAACTGGTAGGATTGACCAAGCAAAAATGAAGAAATCATGTTTAAGCCAAGTGATGTTAGTGTCGACTGAGCTAGTATATGTTGAGCAAAATTCTAGAGTCGACCGAACATCAATTAATTGCCGAGGAAGACAATGTAAGCCAAGGAAACATTTTTTTGTAAAGATCGAGCTTTCTACATGAAGACCAAGTAGTTGATCACAGTATTGACCAAGCATCAGTATTTTTATATTTGAAGAGAATTTAGATTTGGAGCTGACATTGTTGAATTCTTGGATTATGTAAAACATGTTGACTTTATTTATTGATTGTTTGAAAGCATTGAATGCACTGAAAAATGTTTTATTGTAAATCTTTAAGAGATTTAAGATGTTTCTAGAAAAGGAGCCGAAGAACATAAAGCGGGTAGATTCAATGAATCTTACCTAGCCCTAAGATCTACAAAGGAGATTGAGTGGCAAAAGATGAGTTAACCTAATTGAGGAAGTATTAAGGGAACCTAAGCATTAGGTATGTGTGTACATAGGTGAAAAGTGGATGTTGGAAGATCAGTAGATTTTATTGATTGTATAAGTAGAAAAGGCTAAAGGAGAAGTGTGGTGGTTGCTTGAAGGAAAGTTCTGAGAAGATCAAAGATGGAGATGGCAAAGTTTCAAAGTTAGTAAACCAGCATTTGTGTACAGAATTGGATCTGATATTTGCAAAGTGATTTGTATGTTTTTCAGATCAATACTACTGCTACTTTCTAACCATTGTAAAAATCAAAATCCTTTTAACAGAGGTTGACCTAACAATCATATGATTAAATCCTTTGAACAAGGTTGCATTCTAATGGAGTGTATGTAAGTCCTATAACAAGGCTCACTTCTAACAAAGTGATTGAAATCTTTTAACCGGGTCACACATAACAATGTGTATTGTAACCTTTGATAGGGTTGGCTTTTAACCGAGCTCACTTCAGAAGAGTGAAAATAATAGTAGCATGTTACAAAGTGGTTTTTCCTGAATTGGGTTTCCACTATAAATCCTAGTGTCAATGCTTGTGTGAATGTTTTGGTTTGAACATTTCTGTATTTTATAAGTTAGATACAGCTGGGTAGTGGACTGCAATGTTATATGTTTCTATTATACAATCAGTGTTGACCGAGTTGATGTTGGGTGTTAGATATGATTTAAGGAAAAGTTTTTGAAGTTTGTTTTATACATCTGGACCTGAGAACAACTAATTCACCCCCCCCCCCCCCTCTCTGTTGTTCTATATCATATTAAAAATACCATGGGGCTATCATTGTGAATGGATATGCCTGTGACAATGTGACTCTATCATGACGATAGGGTCTCATGACATCATCAGATGCCACTCTTTGTCAAATAAACCATCTAAATTAAAAATAATTACACACAAATGACAAGTATACATGTATGCATAAACAAACTAAATTACTTAATTACCTTTCCCTTGTCAATGCCTGACACCTACACCCCCTCACATTTCCCACCAGTGCAAACTAGTGACACCTGCATCAGTGTGTAATAAGATGATTGTAAAAATTAGAAAACAATGTACATATACTATTATAATAATTTAAGGAAACCAAGGAGTACATTAAAACATATATATCATGGAACTGCCAAGACCAAATGATATGGCCGAAAGCATGGACCCCTCCACCTATGCCATCTCCTCCTCTGTCATCAACTAAACATAAATGTAACACAAAAAAAATAAGTGGGAAATTATTATAAGAAAATTCTACTAAAAATATGAATGATAAAATTTAAATATAATGTAAAATGTGAATTGTTTACCCTTACCATAATAGTAGGAGTACATGGCTCTGTATGCCCCCGATGCACATCTTCATGAGGTGCTTTAGTGCCTATAGTGTGCTGTGTAGAATTGTCCACCTCGAAGACATAATTATATGCATCACTATCATTCAGGGGACCTAAGCACAGATTCTTGCACATAATGCAAGTGTGGGGAACACAAACATGTGAGCTTGTAGAGGATGTGGAAGGGCTAGAAACATCAGTACGAGGAGGTAACAATGTCATGTTCTACGTAACTAGTAGATCACTCAAGGTGTGAATGGATCAAATAGTCTGTGAGCCAGCCTCAGCAATAATGTCAAGATGTTGCACTATGGGAGGTGGTGAAATCTCAGGAGGGGGGACATATGTGTGGGATTTCACCCATTGTGCTCATGGCCTATCTTGAGGAGCACCTAAACCTACACCCTGGTTCAGTCTCATGCTCCAATAATTGACCTTGTGACAAAAAATAAATTCAGCATACAATTTTTTAATAAAATAAAATGGGACATCCAAATTGCTGTGAGGTGGTCTATCAAAAACCATCCACTAGCGGTCCCAAAAGTTGTCACGTATTGCACTATTTGTGCATCATTTAATTGACAACTTATTTTTTTAGGGTCTACTTTTAGACCGGTTTTAGGATCCACAAAAATATTACATATGTCATTTGTGTTATGTTTAAGTTCATGAATTGATCATAGTCAAGCCCATTGTCAAACTGGGCGTGCATGGAATCACGCTAAAGAAGTGCAGCACTATGTTCTTTTGTAAGTTTCTCCATGTTTTCAATAATGGAGTTCAATGTGGTAAACATGGGGCGCAATGTGGTGGTATTGGTATAGGTAGTTTGAAATCCTCTAAGCTGGTTTAGATTGTCTCTTATGAGATCCTCTAAAGGGTGAGGTTTTGACACTGGTTCATCTTCTGAAAGTGGGGGATTGTTGGGAGGTGGTTTTGGATTGTTTGTGGGATCATTAGGAGGTTTTTCTGATTGATTTGGGTCCATGTCTAATTACTATTAGAACATAAATCAATAATTACAATCAATTTTTATATTTTAAAAAAAACTCATTTAAACCCTAATTTTTATATTAAAAACTACAAATTTCTATAAAATACACTAAAAACATAAAAATTAAACTTACTTATGATCTTGAGAAAATTGGATATAGGATTTGATTGGATATCTGAAAGCCCCAAGCCGCGTTCAACATTTTTAGAATAAAAAATGTTGAACGCGGTCGGGCTATGTAAATAAGAATTACTGGCAAAAATCAGATATCTGATATTATCAAATATCTAATATTATCAGATATCTAATAATATCAAATATTCGATTAGGCCTATTCTTTGTCTTTTGGCTTGGCCGGGTGTACTGACACCCAGGCCTACTGAAAAGTCAACAAATCCATTTGTGCTCTTTTGGATGAAAGAAAAGTTTATTTTTTCACATCACCAACTTTTGACATACCATGATCCTGCACATACCCCTCTTCCTATCTTCCTCCTAATTCTCCTTCTTCTTCCCCTTCTCCTTCTTCTTCTTCTCCTCCTCCTCCTCCTCTTCCTTCTCAAATGTATATGGTAAAATTGACTACATATCAAATTACTGATGCAAATGCACAATGGCCATATATTTGGGTCTAATTCCCTTATATCAAATTTTGTCCTTAGTCAATGCCTTCTTGGTTGATAATTTAATTGTTGTTGAATTATTCATATTTAAATAAATGATTGATTGATTGAATGATTTGACAAATTTATGAGTGATGATTAAGAGACTATTGATTAGATGATTGATGAGTGATAATTTGTAATGGGTGTTGGTTTGATGTATTGGTGAATTAAATGGATGTTTATTTGATAGAGTAGTTTTTTGATTGATTGTTTTCTTGATGTGATAATTTGATGATTGTGATATTCTATTATGATTCAACTATGTAGTTCTTTTGAGTCAAACTCATTGACCCATGTTTCATGAGTGGTGGTTCACATGAACCCATCTCTCATGAGAATGAATAGAACAATTAGCACTCATTTCATCTAGGTGATTCTCATAGAGGTGAAGTACTGGGACTTCCCAGGAGGTCATTCATCCCAGTACTACATCTCAAGCATGCTTAACTATGGATTTTCCTCAATAACCCACTTTGCTTGCAACCCCATTTGCAAAACCTTCATCAAGTGTTGTGTCTTATGAACCATTCATTAGAAAACTCCATAAGCTGATCAATTTATAAGTAGGAGATATTTTCCACATCAAGTCAAATTGTGATATTTCTATTAGAATTCAACTGTGTAATTCTTTTGATTCAAACTCATTGACCCATGCTAAAGGTTTTGCAAATGGGGTTGCAAGAAGAGAGGGATTAACCATGGAGGAAACTCTATAGTTAAATGTGCTCGAGCTGGAGTAGTAATGGGATGGGTGACCTCCTTGGAAGTCCTAGTGCTTCACCTCTGTGAGAATAAACTAGATGCAATGAGTGCTAAGTGTTCCATTCATTCTCATGAGAGATGGATTCATGTGAACCACTACTCATGAAACTTGTTTCAATGAGTTTGACTCAAAAGAGATACACAGTTGAATCCTGATAGAAATATCACAATTTGACTTATTGTGGTAAATATCTCCTACTTATCAATTTCATGATTTCTTTTTTTGATTCATGGGTGATGATTGATAACATTCTTGAGTGCTTGGAATATTACTTTCTCCTTTACACATTACTGGTGATTGATGAGTGATGATGTGATGAGTGCTAGCCTTTCTTCCTTCCTCCATATTCCCTTTCAAATGAACTCTTCTTCCCTTTATATCCTAGGTCTAAGAGAATCACAACTCTTCATTTCATGCCTTTTGAACCTTCCTTAAAATCCATTAAAATTTTACTATATTATGTTTTATTTTCTACATTTTAATTTTTTTTTATAATTAAATCCTATTTCAAAAAGGAGACCCTACAAAGACATTATTTATACATAATACATTTTGATTTGAGGTGAGATACACAACTGGTATACTACATCTCATAGTAGATGTCATACATTATGTAGACATCAAAACAAAAAATCAATTAGATAAGAATAAAAGAAAAACAAAATGTGATTTTAGTATCCATGCATTCAATCTATGAAGGTAAAATAGGATAAGGGATAAATAATGTGACAATAGCCACTGTGATATATTTATCTCATGTTTAATGTTAGCATGTGAAATGAAGACAACAAAGGCTCCCCTATGCAGCCAACTGGAAGGTGAAGCCCACTATTTATCATTCCTAAGAAGCCTTTTGGCATCATCTTGGTAATCTTGAGAGTCAATTTTAACTGTTTCCACTATCCATCGAGATATATCCCTAAACATGTGGATGATGGTTATGGTTTTTGCTAAACACAATATACATATTGCTATTTTTCTCCAAATATTTAGTCTCCTATTCGGTGTAAAAAAACATACTATTTAATATAATTAATAAAGAATTAACATTCACTATGATTGACTTCTCTTAATTTGTAACATTAATTTCATGTGTGACAATTTTTCTATTTGGTGAAAAAATTTCACCTAAATGCAGCATTGCCAATATGTTACAAGATAATGATCAGACATAATCATAATCAATAGAAGTGTGTGTTTGTTTGTGTATGTGTGTGTGTGTGAGAGAGAGAGAGAGGGTATGTGTGTGTGTGTGTGTGTTTCTTACAAAGAGTTCCCCAACACCTTCGCTTACTAGTGTTGTGTGATACGTGGATCATTAATATGAGCAATTACAAATATAAAAGAAAAGAAAATATGTTCACAAAGAGAATGTACCAATATACAATTGTAGAGATTTGATAAAACCACAAGATGAATAAGCATCATTACAACATCCATGATACTCCACTTCTTCTCTGAGAATTCTTCTTTCAAAACTGCCTTCAACTTGGGCCTCATGTGAATTACAAATTTCCAATTGGAAACATCTAACAATATCAGAAGACAAAATCTCCATTCAAGCATCGATCATGCTCTGCTTCACCCCTAAGAAATTTTCCATGAAAAGTGCTTTAGGCTCTTGCCTGGCTATACTACCCAAAATTGTTAGAATTCAAATTAGCTTAATTTGAATAGGCTGAATTTGAATTAACTAAATTTGTATTTGTTGAATTAGTTGAATGAAAATTAGTTGAGTTTGAATTGGCTAAATCCAAACTAATTTAATTCACAAACAAGCCAATTGATGGCCCAACACAATCCCACAATCCCTCAAAAGTCTTCCTTATAGTGCTCAATAATTGCTCATCAAAATCATAAAATTCACCCTCAATCAAGGCATCAAGTCCCTATTGACGCAACCGAACACCATTTTTAGTCACCCAAGACTCATCTAAATCCCCAAGTCCAAATCTAACACTCCCTATATTCATTTTTTTGCTTGCAACCTCTTCTCTATCGGCACACTTGTTCAAACCCCACATTGTCCCAAAGGACCTCCTATCTTCCATTGCAAGAATTACAAACACTCAAAAATCTAACTCAACCACAACTCTTGCAATAGAGTGTAGTCCTTACAAACCATGAAAACCCTAACCTAACAAAAAATCTACCCCTTATAACATATCAATAATTATAAACCCTAAAACCCCATTACATCCACAATTCCACTATATAGTGCAGACTCCATAAAAACATTTTATCGACATTTCAAGAATAAAGAATGATTTAAAGAATTTCAAATTTCTCCCATTTTCCCCACTCTTAACATATCACAATAACTAAATCTAGAGAAAGCTAAAGAAAACATTAAAGAGACTAAGATGGAGCAGTGAGTGGGAAAGGATAAATTCAAATTTTAAATCTAAGCAAGGGAGGGAATGGTGGATCTAATGCTGATTCATCAGGGTTTGGAAGTCAATAGGAGGAGAAAGATGCAAACAAAGAGGAAGGAAATATTTATGATGTCAGTATGGGGACATGGGACCCAAGGGGGTCCTAGAATGGAGGTTCCTACACAAAATAGGATGAATCCTGTCATGCCTGATAAAAGCTAGTCAGGGCTTTTTGGTGTTAAGCCAGCTGGTAAGTCCTCTCTCCCACCTGTGAAGAATTTATCCAACCTGAGCAGGGTACCTTTGCTATTACCATCCCAGATCAAATTATAGATTTTAATATTTATAGAATGGTTAATTCTCTTGTGGGGAGGTTTCTGGGAGCTCACCCTAATATCGAGGTGGTTAGAGCTTTTGTCAAAAGAAAATGGATCTTGAAAGGTCAAGTTGAGGTGGCTACTCTTCCCAAAGGCTATTTATCCTTTTCTTTTTATTGTGAGGAAGATCTAAGGAATACTCTATGTAATGGACCATGGGTGATGGGAAAGCACTCCATGATTCTCCATAAATGGTGTCCTAACCTGAACATGTAGGATAATTTGAATGTCCAGGCTCTGGTTTGGGTGAATCATCTGGGTCTGCCGCTTGAGTTTTGGATGGAAGATGTTTTTAAGTGGATAGCTAATATTTTTGGGGAACTCTTGTCTATGGATCATGTTATGGTCTCTAGGAGACACCTAACATATGCCAGGATTTGTGTGGGGGTTCATCAGGGAGTGGACATGCCTAAATCTATAATACTCCAGTCTAAATTAGGCTCTTGGGTCCAAAAGATTGAGTATAAGTCTACACCATTTACTTTTTTTCACTGCAAGAAAACTGGACATTGGGCTAAACAATGCCCAAAAATAATACCCCAACCAAAGAAAATAAAGAAGGTGTGGGTGAGAAAATCAGGATCCGGAATGAACTCCAATGGGAAGAATGACAATGGAAAGCAAGAAGGAAAGATGGAGGAGAAGGGCATTGACGGAGAAGGCAGTGGAACCTCTCCTTCTGAAACAAAGCAGAATAAGGAGGTCAGCACGGAAATAATTACTGAATCTCCCCAAAGGAGAATTGAGGATTCTTTTGTTGGAGAAGTTCAGAGCAGGCCTTTGGGTGAGATGGAGGTTAAGGAGGTTTTTGATGTGTATTTGATCGAGAGAGAAATGTCTAGAGGTAATGCTAATACCTTATCTATGCAAAGGAGGGATGATACCTTTCAGGATGCTCAAAATTGTGCCATACTAGGTTATTCTAAAGATTTTTCCCAGAATCCTATTTCTACTCCTACAAGATCTAATAAGAATTTACCCCTTGTATCTAAGTCTGAAAAATGGGGAGATGAGGTAGATATTGATGCTGGCCTATTGGGTTGTGATGTCTTGACTAAAGATAGATAAACAGATGTGGAAAATAAAAAGACAGCGAAAAATAAGAAAAAAGAAGGATTCTTGAAGATGACTAAGAATGCTACTATAATAGCTAGAAGCACTAAAAGTAGAAAAAATGGAGATGTGGGAGTCATTCATGTCTCCCTAGGAAGGCCCTCAAATCAAAAAAGAAGAGCGTTAAGGGCCAGCAAGAAGATAGCAGATGGAAGTCAAAGATCCATCCTAGAGTCCAGACCCTTCCAAAAGCAATGAAGATTATTTCTTGGAATGTAAGAGGGTTAAATAACCATCATAAGCAGGATATGGTTAAAAACATGATAAGAGACAACAAGCCAGACATTGTTTTACTTCAAGAGACTAATATGCCCAAGGACAAAGTTGAGAAACTCTATTTTTTTAGCAATGGTAAATCCCCTGGTGGTTATGCTGATGGGGCTTCTGGGGGTATTGTGGTCACTTGGAACTTTAATTTCTTTAGGGGGGAGATTATTTCCCAAGGTAATAATATGGATAATGTCATATTTTGGCATATTAAGGATGGCACCTCGTGGATCTTAACAAATATCTATGCTCCCAATACTAAATGGGGGAGGAAATCTTTTTGGACTGATATTTCTAGAAAAAGGAGGGATTTTGTTGTTGAAGGGTGGATTATAATGGGGGATTTTAACACACCTTTAAAGGAAAATGAGAAACTTGGAGGGAGCCAACCAAATTTGGACAGCAGAACTAATCTTATGGACTTGATTGATGGTCAAGCCTTACATGACATTGATTTTCAAGGGATTAATTACACCTGGACCAACAGGAGATCTGATAAAGATCTCATCCAAGTTAGACTAGACAGGGCGCTTGCAAGTAGTGAGTGGTTTAAAAGTTATTTGTGCAATTTATCGGCTTATGTTAGAGCTAGCTTAGATCACTATCCAATTACCCTTATTGTTGAGCCTAATGGTTTGAAAAGGAACTTCCATTTTCATTTTGAGAAAATGTGGACTATCCATCCTAATCTTGAAAAACTCATTGAGGAGTGGTGGAATATTAGGATTAAGGGAACGTCCATGTTCAAAATTGCTAAGAAACTAAACAATATTAAGGACAATATATAAAAAAATGGAACAAAGAGACTTTTGGGAATATCTTTACCAATAAAAGGAAAATTGTTGAGGAGCTTAAGGAAATTTAGGACAACATTCAGAAGGATGGCTCTAGCATCTTTTCTAAAGATGAGGAAGACACAAAACTTGTGGAATACCATGATATTATCTCAAAAGAAGAAATCTTTTGGAGACAAAGGTCTAGGAAGAGTTTTTTGAAGGAAGGGGACATAAATTCAAATTACTTATTCATGACCACAATGAAACATAGAATGGGAAATAAAATCTCTAGACTAAAGATTAATGGAGCCAATAGTGAAAAAGAGGATGAGTTTAGAGGAGAAGCCACTAAGTTTTTCTTTGATCTCTTGAAGAAAGTTGATAATCTGAACAAGGATCACCAAAAGGAGTTGATGGATGGTATCCCTTGTATTTTGAATGAAGAATAGAATAGAGTAATTACTGCTATCCCTTCAAAGGATGAGATTCATAAGGTGGTCTTCTCCCTTGACGAAGACAAAGCCCCTGGCCCTGATGGGTACCCTCTCTTCTTTTTTCATAAATATTGGAACATTATTGAGGATGATATTGTCAATGTGATTAAAGAATTTTTTGGCTCAAGAAGGCTACTTAAGGAACTTAATGGTATTTTTATAGCTTTGATTCCAAAAAAAGTGGGTGCTGATAGTTTGTACCAGTTCAAACCCATCAGCTTATGCAACTCTATGTACAAGATTATTTCAAAAGTCCTTACCTCTAGAGTTCTTTTATTTCTTCCCTCCTTGATTTTTGGACAGCATAATGGATTGGTCCCAGGAAGACAAATTTTGGATTCAATTACTTTTGTTCATGAAAACATCTATTCACTAACATGTCTAAAAAGGAAGGCTTTGTGCTGAAGTTGGATTTTTCTAAAGCTTACGATAAAGTTGATTGAGATTTTTTGAAGGCTACTTTGGAGGCTTTTGGCTTCAATAAGAGAAGTAGAGATCTTATACATTGTCTTGTTTCTTATGCCACCTTCTCAATGCTTGTGAATGGATCTCCTACTCCCTTCTTCAAGTCTTCTAGAGGTCTTAGACAAGGGTAACCTTTGTCTCCAATCTTTTCATTATTATGGCGGAGTGTTTGGGTAGACATATTGGTCAGTTGGTTAACAAAGGTGAGTTTATAAGGATTCAACCTTCTTCAAAAGAGTAAATATGTTCCCACCAGTAGTTTGTGGATAACTCTATTATTATGGGGAAGCCTCTATAAAAAATGGTAAAATCATCAAAAAAGCCCTAGATAATTATGCTCAATGCTACTGGACAGATTATAAATTGGAACAAGAGTTCTATTTTCTTTATTAATGTTCATGAACAAAGACAGGAAAGGATTAAAAGGGTTATGGGTTGTGAGATGGGATGACTTCCTAGATCCTACTTAGGTTTGCCTCTTTACCTTGAATCCCCTAATTCTTTATGGAGAGCTATGATTGACAAATTCCATAGGAGTTTAGTTGGCTGGAAGGGTGCTCTTCTGAGTCGGGCTGGTAAAATCTTAGTGCTCAAGGCTACTCTTCAAAGTATCCCTCTCTATGCTTTAAGCATTTTTAAAATTCTTAGGAAGTTTTCTGAATGTATCAAGAAAATCCAAAAGAATCTCCTTTGGTCTAGAATGGAGCATAAGAAGAGAATGGCTCTCATTGCTTGGGATAAGGTTTGCAAACCTGTTAAGAAGGGGGGTCTTGGTCATCGAAGTATAAGAAGTATGAATGATTTTCTTATGGCTAAACTTCTTTGGAGATTATTCAAGACCTCGAGACAATAGAGTACACTATCTGGCATAACAAATATAATAGGGACAGGAGTAATTTCCAAAATTTTCTAAATCGCGAATCTATACAAGGAGGTTCTATCATTTGGAATAATGCTTTGAGAAAGAAGGAGATGATCAAGAAAGGTGTTAAATGGAAGGTTGTAAATGGAAAGACTATCCTTTTTTGGGAAGATGAATGGATTTTGGATCACCCTCTTAATTTTGATTCTAATTGGAAAGATAAGATGATGCAATGTAAACAGGTTTTTGGATTGCATGTGGCTGACTATTGGGATGGGGATAACTGGACTGATTTGTCTAGGGTGGGTCCCTCTCTTAGAAGTTTGAATTAAATTTTGAATATCGTCTTCCTCATAGATGAAGAGGATACTTTAATCTAGACATACAATTCTAATGGTTCTTTCTCGGTCTCTTCTTTATACATGCAGAATTATGAGAATTGCCTTGAACCGTGTTGGGTGAGAGCTTGGTTTAAAGGCTTAACCCCTAAAATTAATGTGTTTTTAGGATCTTATTGCAGGATAAAATTTTAACTATTGATAATCTAAGAAAAAGGGGTTTATACCTAACTAATAGGTGTTGTCTTTGCAAGAATGATGAGGAGAAAATTAATCATATAACTATTGATTGTACCTATGCTTGAAGAATGTGGGAGAAGTTTTTGAATTTAATGAGTATGGATTGGATCTTTCCACAAGGCATTTAGGAGCTTTTCACTTCTTAGCTCGATCTCCTACAAGTATAATAATAGTCTTTTGTTATCTATTTGGAACTTCCTTTTACCTTACATCTGTTGGGGGTTTGGAAAGAGAGGAATGATAGGATCTTTAGAAACAAGGAGTCTAGATGTGTTTTGATTTTCCACAAGATTAAGAGAGCCTTGCTGGAGAATATTTGGTTGACTAGTAAATATCAGGAACCAAAAGATGCTTGGGAGGTGAAAGTCTTCAAAAATTGGAAGTTAGATGGTATGAAGGTTCAAAATATCAAGAGGAATCTGAGGAATGAGACCCATTGGGACTGCCCCCTAATGGCTGAATGAAAATCAATTTCGATGGTGCCTCCAAGGGCAACCCAGGGATTGTTGGTTGTGGCATTGTTATCAGAGATGAAAATGGGAATTTCAAAGGGGCTAAGGCCATTACTATGGGTTTTAATACTAACCATGTCACTGAGGCCAATGCTACTATTTATGGTCTTATGTTGGCTAAAAGGAAAAACTATACAAAAGTGTGGGTTGAAGGGGATTCTCTTAATATTATTAAGTGTCTTAATAATATCACAATTCCTTCATGGACAATTTCTAATGCTATCAATAAAGAAAAAAACACCATAAATTCCTTTGATGTGTGTGTTGTTACTCACAATTATAGGGAAGCTAACTCAGTGGTTGACTGGGCTACAAATGTGGCGTGTCATAATCAGGTGGACACCGAATGGAATGATAGGACTGTCCTTCCTCTTGAAGAGGCATCATTAATTGAGATGGATCAATTAAAAAGTAGTCAATATGTACTTAATGAAGATTACATTAATGGGTAATAAGTTCAGGGATCCGTGTGAGGGTGATGATGGGCATTGGGGTAATTTTGAGATGATTATTTTCTTCATTTCGCATGATTTATGGGTCTTTCAAGGCTTCAGAGGGTATTATTGTTACTTCAAGCTTAAGCTTCAGGACTCTGTGAGAAATTTGAGAATAGATTTTTTTGTGGTTGCAGAGCTATGGGAGGCTGCGAGAAGAGGTGTGAGTCGGGGAACTGTAATAAATAGAACCAAAACTATGAGGTTTGGAACATTGTTAAGAATGGGGGATTAGCGGTTTATTTGGAAAAATTGAATGGAGGGAAGCTTCTTGTTACTAAACATTTTATGAATACCTGGAATAAGGGAAAAATTATGGTGGGAGCACAGATCATGGAGGTTACAGAGGAGGTCATTGCTGAGGTGATGGGTCTCAAAATCGAAGGGATTAATTTCTAAAAAGATAGGAAGGTGTCGGATAAAGCTCTAGAGGTTTTTGTAGCAACGGACCAGGAAAGGAAGCATATGGTTAAGGTTGATAACTCTTATTTTAATCCTAAATAAATTTCTAAGTCATGGAGACTGGTTCTTTTTGTTATTATTATTTACATTACGCTGGATGGAAGATATACCAAAATTTATAATCATCATCTTATTATGTTAAACTATTTCAGACATGGGGTTAAAGTTAATTTCCCCTTTTATCTTTTGAGTTCTTTGAATGCTACTATTCTTAGTTGGCAGACAGACCATGAAGGTGACCATTCCTGTCATGAAGGGTTGATGGTCCTAATCTATGAGGTTCTTAAGTCTAAGAAGTGGAGAGGTCCAGGTTGAATCAGAAGGCCCTTGAATTTATGATGTTGATGGAAAAGATTTGGAGGAACCCTTTATGGAGGATACTGATAATGAAGAGGTTGACTCTAAGAAACCCAACAAACCCTCCATGCATCATGGCTCCTCATCCAAAATAAAAAAATAAGAAGGTCAAGATGGAGGACTCGGTTACTGAAATGGAGATGGAGGAAGAGGAAAGTAGGGATGACAGTGTGAAGGGGAAGGATAAAAAGGAATTGGAGACTATAGGGAAGCACACCAGAGCCAAAAATAATAACAAGAAGAGGGGTAAGAGGGTTGTCATTTCTTTCGATGATGACTCCGCCTCACAAGAAAATGCTTAGGAAAAATAGGACAAGAGGGTGGAGAAGGAATCTACTATGGAGGACCTTGATGATTTAAACTAGAATGTTCTGGTAGATGACAATATCATGTAGGATATAGTCCAAGATGTGGCGAATATTGAGAAGGATAGTCTGGCTGATAACAGGGGTAGGGTGAAGAGTTCCAAGGAGGAGACAGCTTGTGTGAAAAAGGACTTTGATAACCTGGGGTGTAGTTCTTTCTTTAACAACCTCAGCACCATGAAAAATGACATCAACACTATTAAAACCCAAATCCAACATCTTTAGAAGGATACTGGGGCTCTTGGAAAAATGCATTTGGGAGAGAAGACTATGGGACAGTGTATTGATGAACTGAAGGAAACTGTTGGCAAGGCTAAGGGGATAACAACCTTCACTGATAGAATCATTTTAATGGAGAACAAAATATAAGAGGGGGACGTGGTGAAAGGTGGTAACATGATTAAGAGAATTGATAAAATGGAGAACAGAATTGAGCGGTTGGAGAAGATGATGGGTAGCATCATTGAGAAGAGCTTCACCATTCTCAAAGCCTTGGCTAAGCATGTCAAGATTCTTGTGGACAAGATGGAGTAGGGCAAAGGGGAGAAGGCACTCATGGAGGTTAAGGAGGATCACGGACCCAGTAAAAGAACCAGATTAAGCTTTGAAAAGTTGGACCTGAGAATAAGAACAAAGATATAGAGGAACTCAAAGTTTCCTCTGCTAATATGCAGATGTTTGCTGAACAGGTGGCTAAACTAATGAAGAATATCTAGCCAACTGTCTGTTGTCCTGTTGTCTTTTTATTTTCCTTTTTCTCTATATCTTTCTTTTGTTGGACTCATTAGTTTTTTGGTGTCTTTTTTTGGTGTTGTTGCACTGTTTCCACTGGAACTTTAATGCTTATCTTGTAATCTTGTTGTAAAAGGTTTCAGGTCCTTTCAAAACCCATTTTTACGTAATCAAAACATATCACAGTAATGATTTGACTGGGTCTAAGCACTATTCCAAAAAAAAATTAGTTTATTCTTCGCTCCAATTCATCTCAACTAAGATTTTGAAATACTAATAATAGTTAATAAAATATGTAAATCTTTAACAAAAGCCCTTATGTAAACAAGTGGTAAATATTTGTTTTGAATAGAGAATGTGATATTTGATAGCCCTAAAATAAAATACAAATACATAGATTTTTTTCTTTTCAATTCCCAAACCATTGGTGCTTGATTTCAATATAAATTGTGGGCTACCAAAGAGGTTTTTGATTATTCGATTAAGCCTTAAATTAAAAAAAAATTCAAGAAATTACAAAAAGAAGAGAAAAAAGCTACAGTGATCTTGATTTAATGCATCTTATATTGCATAGACAAGAAAGAAAGTGGTAAACAGTTGTTGAATACGGGTTTATCTCTGTCATTTACATTTTCTTTGAAATTTTCAAAGCCTTAGCAGATTCATTTCCTATGTTCCTAGAAGAAAATTTCTTCTCAATCACCGCAAACCTTAATGACATTAGCAAAAATGTCAATTGGAGAAATTCAAGCCCCTACTGTAGCAGCACTTACATACTGCCCTATCAGTGATTTCACATTTTTCATTTTTGTCTCGCAGGGCATTTGCTTGAAGGTTTCTAAAACCTTTTTGCCAAATTTATTTTGTGTAGATCCTTGTTTCAAAACTTCATATGCATGTAGAGAAAAAGTAGGCCAAGGGTGTGGAATTTAGTTTTAAGTCTATCGAATGCACATTTTATTGCTCAAGGAATAACACTAATGAAAAAAGTCAACAAATAATTTTTCTTGTATTAGATCC
The DNA here is from genome assembly GCA_027943335.1 of Chamaecyparis obtusa. NCBI lineage: Eukaryota > Viridiplantae > Streptophyta > Pinopsida > Cupressales > Cupressaceae > Chamaecyparis > Chamaecyparis obtusa. Next base: position 289,247 of record BSBK01001290.1, on the reverse strand, counting down.
ATTTTTTCCAGTGGGCAATGCTCGTGCAATAAAAAAAGCCTATCGACTTAATTAAAATTTGGAAAAGTTAATTTTGTAAATAAATTAACTAAAAATAATAAAAAATTAAGAAAATAATATAAAATAACACACTTTTTATTGATTTATTAATAGGTAAACAAATTAAATTTTATGTAAAAAATTGAATAAAATAATATTTTTAAAATATATAATTTTCTCTGTATTTAAATTATAACTTTGTAAACAAATATAACTAGCAATCACACCTTGTTGAAAAGATATATGAATATGTATAAAATATAAAATCTAACAGCTTGTTACATATATTTGAATATATTTATTGTTTTAAATATATGCACATATGATATTGCATGTGAGTTATCTAGAGAATGAAGAACCATTCACTCAAAACCTTAAAATAGGTCATACATGTAAAGTTGACACATTGTTATTTTTTTGAAAAGAAATAATATATGCAATGAGCACAATATTATCTCTTTCTTTGCATAATATGTCTAAATGTTTGACATTTTTTATTGAATAATTATATATTTAAAAAAATAAAAATTGAATGTAAAGGAACAATTGTATAAATGATCTCTAAGTTCACAAAGTATAAATTAAATAAATTAAGGAGAATATTTTTTTTAAAAGAACATATTATAAAGAGACACAATGGTGGTTATTTCTTTAAGTAAAATTGGTTAAAATAAGTGATTGAAGGAAAAAACTTCTAGACTTCTTGTAACTTTAATTTCAAGAGTTTGCATTTGATGACTCCATCAATATCTCCTCTTCTAGTTTTTGGTGAGCAACATATGGGTCATGTTGTATGCATATATTTGGTTTAGAAAGTGGAGACTTGCAAGTTCAAAAACCCTTCAAATGTTGTGAATGTCAAACCTTGATGGTCAATGCTATTAATTTCAATTGTTTCTCTTTCAAGTGTAAGCCCTTATGCTTTGTGTATTGCTAATGTCCATGCCATTTTTAGTGGATTTGATGAAAAACATCATGGATCAATGGGGTTGCATGCATATTTTTTGGGTCATTGTGAACCCATGATGGCCCTATATAATTTTTTAATTGAACAACACCAATAACTAGGGGAAGTTGAGGTGGTTTTTCTCCATCTCTATACATAATTCCTTTGACATGTCACACCATATACAAGCCATGTTTCCACCCACAAATTTAAGCATAACATAACCCCCAACACAATACATAATAGTGTCTTAGATTCAAATTTTTCTTTATCTAGATTTTAAAAAATCATCCCCTAAGTTGTTATGTTATTACTATGGAAAGTAACATTGATCATGACAAAAACATTAATTTATTATGAATTGAGAGGATTTCATTTCTTGCAAATAGATATATGGAGGATAATAAATGTATATATCTTCAAAGGTGAGTTAGAAACTTGATCATAACAATAAAACTTTCCAATTTTCAATTATATTGTTTGCATTTCATAAATTTGAGAGTTGGGCACAAAAACTAATTTGGATAGGCTCCTCTTTGATTTGATGAAATATTTTGTTCAATGATACAACTATTGTGAGCTTGTTCTTAGGATGTCCTTGATTATAGTGTTGGGATGTCCTAAGAACATGATTGATTAACCTCCAAATGGAACGTGGCCATGCCTAGGGAATGTTGCACGCAACTTACTAGTGATTCTTTGTAGTAAATTTTGACCGATGAAGCACATTCCTTATATTAGAATGTATTGAAAGGTGTACACTCTTTCTTAGAATGTTTCATGTATTTTTCCTTGTATGAGGGTTTTTTCTTTGACTGGTATTAATAGGGCAAAAAGAATCGTTGATGCATGTATGTTGAATATTTGAATACCCATTGGTGTAAGTAGTAATCGTGGAACTGGCTTAGTGGGATTAAGTTAGTGAGTGAAAACTTGATTTTTTTATAATCAAGTGCGACTTTAAAGTTCTCGTAGTTTTTTAACCAATTATTTTAGTGGTGGTTGAAAATTATTGGCATAATGTGTACTAAATAACCATATCATGTGCATTTTTGTTGAATAGATAGGTTACTTGAAGTATTTTGATTGAGATCATGGTGATCTTAACATGTAGGGTAATTGGAGTTTTTGAAAGTATATCTATCATATGTTTTAGTGGATTGAATTCAAGTTCTCTCTAGTCATGGTTTAGGAAAATGTCACATCAAACAACTATGTAAATTTTACCAAGGTAAATAGGAAGTCCCAGATATATAGGCCTAACGCGACTTGGCATTCATTAGGTATGTTTTCTACTTTTCCATCTTCCTCACTGGGAGGAGCTCTAACATTAGGTTCTTTAAGTAGTTCTAAAGGTGTATGTTGCACATGCCATGGATAGTAATTGCATGAGTACCTCTCTCATTGAGCTATAATTTGATCATTTAAAGAACTAAAAATAAAATTAGTATAATACTTTCAAGCTCATTTCAGCACATTGCTTGAATGAATTTGTCCTCATTTTTGTGCATTGTGGGGAGTCTCAAATAATAGATGGTGTGGATCATTTATTATTATTGATTGAGATTTTGAGATGCTATGAAGTTCCACTTTTGAATCACTACAATCAGTGACATTGTTTCTAAATGTATATAGGTCATGCCATGCAAGTGTCTATATTTTGGGGATGTGGACATTGATGTGGGTAAGATTGAAACACATTGATTTTTGTTTTGTTTTACATTTAAAGAAATAATGCAAGGTGACAACCATCCTAAGCACCAATATCTTTATTTACAAGGCTCTTAGTAAGAATTTTCTGAAAGACAAGTGGGGCTGGTTTATAAGACTCAAAATTGGTTGAAATGTGAGATAATATAGTGTGGTACGCTTGAAACTTTTGTTCAACTTTTTTCTCATATTTTGTGATATATTTTAGAACTAATTCTATATAGATAATAGGTTGGTAATTTTTTAGTGTGATCAAGTGTGTGTTTCCTACTAATTTAATGTTACTCTGTTGTAGTTTTTCAATTTAGGGTGCTTTTTGGAGCCAAATAAAACCATGAATATGTGTAGAACCTCTAGATTGTCACTCATACTACCTAAAGAGGTTTTTAGTAAGCAATATAAGTCAGATTTAAATATAATATTACAAGATTAGAAGAGGTATGCATGCACTTGTAGTCAATAAACTAGGGGTTTTTTCAAGACCTCTTCATAAAATTTAGTAAATATGTGGTCCATGTATAGTGTAGTAAGATGTGGATTCTGAACTATATTTTATAACCTTCACCAAGAAGCTGCATAAGGATTTGTAGGTGCAACAAATGGCATAATATTATTCAAGTCACTGAGGGTGAATAATTATGTTAGCCAACCAATTTGAATGACAATGTCAAATAGTTCCCCTATACATTAATTCCTAAATGTGCATTTTCCATGAATTGATAAGGTGAATTGCATGAGTTGGCTAAACATTTTGTCATTAAGAAAGTCCTTTTGTATTTCAAAAAGGTCAAAAAATTATGTAGGTAGAGAATCATCTAATTGTTCAAGGAGAGATATATATGTTGTGGCTTGCCTTGTGCTTGACTTCTATGAAGAGTAAATTTATTTAGTAAGAAGTATCTAACTTGTGGGTGTTGCCCAAACTTATTGTCATGGTACCACAAAAGATGGAGTGCATATTTGATTGTAACTTTACTTATTTTAAATATGTTGTTTGGAGATGGCTATGAATTTTAAGGAAACAAAGTGGGGAATGCCATTACAAATAATCTTTCAATGGTGTATTTATTTATGGGAGATGGAGAAATAGGTGGCCATTCTATAGTAAGAGTTGGTCTTCCTTTCCCTAGTTGTAGTAAACATATCACTTATTCAATCTCTTTAAGTGTAGGTGGAAGGTTTTCCACAAATGAAGTTTGTGTTTGCAAGTTATCTTATAATGGGGTTTCCTCGGTGACATATGATTGTGTGTACTATGCATCTTTGGGGTCAATATTTTAATTTTTTGCATATAGAAGGTCTCAAATGTCAGTAGAGGTAAGGGGTAAAGATGATAATGCAAGATCATCTAACTACATATAGTTATACTATGGGTCATTATATATCTTATGTTTTAATGCTTCATCAACATGATCTCTAATATCAAAGAAGTTGTATTGTCATTGACCAATGCTTCTTTGTTTAATATTATTATTTCCAATTCATCTATATGCCTAAGCAAGTAGGATGCAATTGCAAAAATATCTTGAGGAAAATGAATAGTATGCATACAATATTTGATTGTATACTAATCGTAAGCCCTAGCAATTGAAACTATTAATGCAATTCTCATTGTAAGGTAATATTATATTGACTCAAGTTATTGCCATGTGATTATGTTGACATTTGAAATTTGGTGTGCATATTTTAAGACTGGAAATGTATTAAGGTTATGTGATTGGTATTCTATATGTGGACCGTCTATCAAACTACGGCGAGTGGTATCAAAGAAAAAAGAAGATCCTAAAAAGTGTTGAGGGAAGACACAAGTGTGAAGATATCCACCAACACTAGTTTGTTGGGTAGAAGGTATCCAAGTATTCAATGAATCTAGAAAAGGATAAAGTTGTCTTTCAATGTTGCAATGTTGGATAGAAGATAACCAAGATCATTAAGGTTGTTAACAAAACATTGAAGGAGAGGGCAGTTGGCATCACATCAATGAAGAAAGGTTGAAGTTGGCAAAAATGGAGTAGCAAATGAGAAGCAACTTGCAAGAATGAAAAAATAAAATTGAATCAAGAAGGTTGATGTACAAGTAGAATGTCAATTATGAGGCAATCTAATAACCACGTGAATGGAATAATAAATTATAATTTGAAAAGATTTTGTGGAAGAAAAATCACCAATCTATAAAGTAATATGGTAATGATGAAAATAGATTAAATAGTTTGCAGTTGAAGCTAGTAAAAGATGGCAAAAAAAACTAAATTAGGTGTAGATCCGAAAAGAAATATATAAAGAAAGAGAAGGCACTGAGAAGGTTGAATGGATGATGTACAATCAATGGCAGGTAAATAATTTAAAGATTTTAGAAAAGAGTACAAAAATTTGAGGTAATGATGATGTCGATAATATTGGTGAAAAAATAGAAGAATTGTTTGGTACGACGAAGAAAATTTTAGATAGATTCACCAAAGTTGAGAAGGATAAAAGAAATCATCTTCAAATTAAATGTGGATAAGATGAAATGAAAAAAGTTAGTGAAGAGAGTTTTTTATGAAATCAAATAGAGAAGAGCCAAATCCAATTTTCCTTTGAGAGATGGCTCTATAGTAAATGGAATAGACTCTTTCATTGACATTAAACAAGTTCATGATATGCTCAAGGATTCTATACTTTGTAGCGTTCTTGTACACTCAAATTACAAGAACAGAATTGAAATAGTATGAGAGTTCAATGTTAATAAATACCAAATGAAAAAATTCTTTATAGTATTTTTTCCATAATTCTAAATTGAGACATGCATATTATTATATCATTGATGCGTAAAGATAAAGTTGTGTACCAAAACTGTAAAGAGTTTCCAATATATTGTATTTGGCTCTGTCAACTTTCCTTCAATTATACATAGGTTTCTCATTTGTAAGAGTTCATATATTTTAACTCCGAAGAACAAGGACGAATGCATGTTACAACAGTGATCACAGAGAATGATTGATTGTAGTACTGATGAATAAAACATTTCAAACAACACATATTAAATACACATCGACAATCAGAATATTATAAACATGAATTTTTTATTAAAAAAAACCTCCTACACCGTATAGTAACAAATGTGAGCAATTTTTTATTTATATAGTCTCATAGCTTATCGTTCTCTCGATTTTTTGAAAACATGAAATATATTCGAGCACATAAACAGTTTTTGCCATGATCTCAGCATCAATCATTCTCTCAGTTTCGCTTCAATCTCACAGTAGAAATCGGGGGAAAATGAGTTTGGGGTCAAATGACAGCATGTGCTCAAACCTTGTTCCTCCACAATGGGGAAGAAATTGCCAAAATCTTCTCTTTAAATCATATGCCGCCACCTTACCACATCCACCCATACCTGGTTCTACAATGCCAAAGCACAAGTAATCTCCCACTGTAACGCGCCTAAAGAAAAAGCTTCCTCCACAAAAAATGGGAGCGAGAGATTCTGGCGACATCCTTACAAGTTCTTTCCACTTCCAAAGCAACTTATCTTGGTCATCTTGAAACAACTCCCAAATAACCATACGTTCATCAGAGCGAATGAAACCTGGCCTTAAAACCAGAAGAACAGACGATCCATGTGCAACCATGTGAGGCGTGTTCAAGTTTGCATCCTCAATCAGTTGCCCGGGTAAGGGAGATGTTCTCACAGGCTTAATACAATCAACTTCCATGCTAAAACCATAAATGATCTCAGGCCTCCTTGTCAACCAGAAAATAACGCCATTACACTCAACCATATCACAGTCGAAAGGGCCACTTATGCCTGTGGGAATGTAGTTTATTTCCTCTAGAAACTCAAACTTGATTCTCCATGAATTTTGAAAATAATGGAATATTCGGAAGCAAATCTTTGGAAGGTATTCTCTTAACCTCATAACCAAATACGGTTCTCCATTTCTTGGATGCACAATATTGATCCAATTGTAATAATTGCCCTCTATTGTTGTACATGAATAAATTCTCATAAGCGGATTGCAAAGGTATAATTTATAGGACGGTGGTGGTATGGTTGGTGAAGTACATGGTGGTGGGAGTTCTCTAAAAGACAGCAATCCTAGGACCGTATTTGATAACATATAGAAAATTTTCGCAGGAGTTGGAGTGAATGAGAGAGAAATGGGCCTCCATTTTCGAGTAGAAAAACAATAAGCTATGCAACGATCTCTTATATCGAAAATGAGAAGCCAAGGTTCTTGGTTGGGCAAGGAAGACAGAAAGTGGCGCGTAGACAAAATCTGATTCCATTCTTTGCAAACCACGCGATAGTGGCAGATTGATGGAAATGGAAGCTTCTGAAATATCAGTTCCTTTAACCCCCGAGGCATATCAGATATACCACGCTGCTCTCCATCTCCTGCAACTGCATCAATCAGTTTTCCCTCCATTCTTTCCTGCTCTAAAGCTTCCCTCTTCCCCGGTTGTATTATTGTTCTTTGAACACGGGTTTGCAGACTGGATTTTATAGGGTTTTGGTACGGTGACCTTTGGTTAACCAGCTTGTGCTACCGCAGTGGAAACGACTGGACTCGGACACGTGGCTATGCTACTTTCGTGTACTGATATCCTACGTACATTAAGCCAAAAGAAAATTGAATAGATAGTGGTAAAATCTTGTTGGATGTCATGAGAAAAGTTATGTTACCAATGGCGCCTTATGAGGCAAGATATGAGACCATTGTTATGCTTCCTTTTATACCCAAAACATGAAACACAAACATGACGGCACAGGTAACAGTACAAGAAGTACCATTGGTATTTAGTTTTAAAAATGTACATAAACCTGTATTTATAATAGTTTCTGTTTTTTAATAAATCCAACAACCATTGGCATAGCTAATTAACAGCATATAATATTAACCATATTTATCACGATAATGACCAAAATTGTCTATAACAGTTGGAAATGGCCTGCTTCACATGTCCTTGCAGCTACACATGTTTCTTACAACAACAAAACATGAGGCATGGCCAAACGTGCCCCTTCAGGACTGTAAGATGCTTCTTCAAGCATGAAACTGTAACAAAAACATCTTGTTTCTAAAAACTTGGCCAACAAGTATAGAGATGGTCTCAAAGGCACTTCAAGCAAACCTCATATGCTCATTAAATTGTGATATAGGGCTAGAATCATTTGTCACTCAACCAAGTATGACAACAACCAAGTACAAACCAAAAACTTCTTGGGAAGGCTTGTGTACAGTCAAATCTATTTGTTGATGTCATAACTGATTTTGTAGACCTATGACTTTTTTAGTTTCCTTGTGACTTGTGTGGACTTTTTGACTTGGTCGAGTTTCGGCGATTCTAGAGGAATAAATTTACTTGCTAGATGATTTGCTAAATTTATTAAAGGTAAATTAGTTAATTTGTTAAGAATGATAATTTGGAAGTTGAAAATGATTAAATGTGTTTTATATGTTGATTAGTATATCATTTTTCTTGATATGATTATGCATGTTCATGATGAAAGATTTTCAAATTGATTTGGAAATATATATATTTTGGGAACTAACCTAGTGATAAAAATTGGAGTGTTCGTCTATCTGTTGACAGGATCTGAGCACAGGGGTGTGGTTGAGGTAGGGGAGCCTAGCTCCTTGGTATGGATGAGTCCGGAATTTTATGATAAAACACACACCACATAGTTCATTTACTTGGATTTTTATTTCTTATTTGGTTAATTCATAGTATCTGTTTTGTTATTTGAAAGTAATTTGGAAAGATGAAACTTACTTTTAATTCTTAAAAAAAAAAGCTAATTACTCTTATCTTAATATGAAATTTAATAGAAAAGAGTTAATATATATTTAAATTATTCAATTTACTTATTCTTCAATTTAAATGTAATTTATTTATTTGTAAGACAGTTTGAGTATTCACTTTTCTTCAACTAATCTCCAGTTATTGCGTAAAATGAATGATTGTATTGAAAAGATAATTTATTAACAGTTAGTGGTGGGGGAGTCAAAGAGATATAATTTGAGTGGGAGTTTGGTCTTTACAGTTGAGTGGATTAGTTTATTGGGCGCAACCACTGATTGGTTTTTCTCAGAGTTGTGGTTTTCAGACGAATATGAACATTTTCTTCAAGAAGTGCATTATTCATTATTCAACTCAGAGGATAGGGTCATATAGAGAGAGAAATATGACATTCATAGAATGGATCACTAATGTATAAATTTATGTTTGTCCCTCCATGTACCCAGCTCTGTAACAATTACCAATGAAACATAATAAAGTATTTAGATGGCCTCCTCTATCTAAATAAAGTATTACTAAGGAAATAGACTCTTCCACATTTCATAGGCATTCAATCTTTGCCCCCATAGTAGAGTTGTATCAACACATCTCATTGGAATTGTTTCCTTAGTATATCACAATCAAATGGCTTATTTTTGGTAAGAAGATCCTTTGACTTGTATTCCAGTTGATTCTGGATACATTTATTATCAAAGAGGAATTAGAGTAGATGAATTTGACACTTAGGCCCCGTTTGTTTGCAGAATTGGAATTTGAGTCAAAACCTAATTATCTCAAAATCAGGTTTTGAAATTTTGATTTTGTGTATTCAGAAGATAGTTTGGGCTATTTAGGTTGCCATTTTTGAAATTAGAATTAGAACTCAAAAATTCCTATTTCTTTGTTTGGTTCTACAATTTCAAATTCGAATTGGAATTAGTCTGGTTGGTTTGGGCTAATTTGGCGGTGCAGGTTTTATTGTTGGACGAGCTGACAAGTGCTAAGGATCCCATCTCAACATAGCACATTGAGGATTCAATCATGAAGCTGAGAAATGTAAAGCAGATGACAATCGTTATGGTTTCCCATAGTGTCAAACAGATTCAAAGAATAGCATATGTGGTTTGCTTGTTAGTTGATGGACAAATTGTGGAAGTTTTGAGGCTTGATGAGCTTTCTAGTGCCAACCATCCCATGGCTCTCAAGTTTCTGGAGTTGAGTGCGTGACCTCCCTCGGGTATATCGCAAAGCCTGAATCATTCTATATAATAATGACGAGCTTTTAACTAAAAAAATAATGGCGATAATGTCGAGAGGACGCTGCTGGTTTTGAAGTCGGGAAGTCGCCGGACCCGACACCAAATAAAATTCAATTTATAAAAGACAAATTCAGGTTTAGAAATTGAATTCCACCTATTTGAGTGGAAGTGGAACTTCTAGAAGTTCACACGAAATGAGGATTTGAAAACAAAACTTGGTTTTCAATTTTGACATCCAAACGGTGGATTTAGCTTGAAAGCGGAAGTCCCACTGCCAATTCCAGTCATCTTCCGGCAAACAAATAGGGCCTTAATTAAGTGATCAACTTGCTACCAAAGTTTGACAAGCAAATTATCACATCTTTCAGGTCCTATATCTTGGGAAGGTGAGAATGAAAAATATATGATATAACAAGTGTAGCTTTTGTTATGAAGCATATTGGAATGATTGGAAATATCTTAAATAAATCTGATAATCATTGTGTTGTCAAGATTTGTTATTATTTAAGGGTATTTTATACCCATCATCTACTCTAGTTATAGTAAATAAATTTAAAATATATTTTTCTTAAAACTTTTATAATTTGTTGGTTATAGAGTTCCTTTTAGACAAAATGTTTTTTTAGAATTGTTTGGTATTGCTTCTAGTGATGTATGTTATGTAGTTTTCTTCAAGATATATTATTTATTTAAAAGAGGGCTTTAATACCTTCTGAATCAAAAGATATAGCTTACAAAACTATTCTCTCAAATATGTCAAAACATTTAAGACATAAAAGAATTGTAAGAGGGAGTTATACTTGTTAACTAAATTATGATGCATGTTTTGTTGTGTTACATGGCATTTTTAATTGGATATAATGAAGTTAAAATGGAATGTTCAAGTTGGTGAGTGGATTATGACAAGTTGATGGGATGTGTTATTTTAAACTTTTGGTATCATCTTGGACTTTGTGTGTTGAATTTGTTAACAAAGAATTGCATTGATTGTTGGAATTACATGAATGGTTGACAAAATCTAATGCCTCTTCTAATTGAACAGAAATTTATAACTTCTTAAGTAGTAATTTGGTCGTAGTAGCATTTTTTATTTGATTTATGTAAGACTCTTTGTGAACTTTTCTCATTCCACCTACTTTTTTTAAAAGTATTGTACTATATTGTTTTTTTTAAAGTATTGTAATATATTATTTTTCTAAAATAATATAATAAACAAATATTCATTAAACAATAAATCAAATAAAAAATTTATAACATTACAATCAATAATATTTTTACTATCACTTTTTTATAATTATTGAAAAATATAATAATTAATTATTAATCGTAAATTCTATTATTCAAATATAATCAGTGATATTAATTTAATATAAATATAAAAATAAAAATTATTTAAATTACTAAATGAATAAAACTCCTTAATACCAAACATATTAAAAGTGGATACCATGTATATCTATTGAACTATTCTTAAAGTTCTAAAACCTTCATTAACCAACTGAGAATACAAATTAATTTTAGCTCAGACATTTTGTCTCCATGTGAAAGATAATCTTTCTTAATATCTCATTGTGAAATATCCAAGTCAATCATTACATAACTCACGACTAGAGAAAGAGAAGACCCCACTCTATGAAACAAGCAAGGTGATAAGTAGTCAAGCAAAATAACGAAAACAGCAATCTAATTGAAAATCACCATTCAAAACAGAGATTTTGGAAATGGTCATATGAAAATTATGAAGAGAAAACAATAAAACATAGAAAGAATTCAATTATTACTTATAAGAGATCAGCCAACTTTCGACGAAGCAAATCATGAGCAATGATCTTGTACACATTTTGTGTAGGGTGAAAACTGTCCCAAAATACATATTGGGAAGCATTAGTGCAGGTAAACGGAGTCCTTATGTTGCACAAGATAGCCACTTCTATTAGTCCAGTCCCACAACACCCATTTCCTACTTCTTCAAAACCTGCCAACCACCATTACAAACATATGAAGTTAAAAACCAGTTTCATTATGTGGACTATGAAAATATTTCTTATGGTGGATGATAATTATTACCATGTTTATGAGGGTTCTGTATTATATCAAATAGAATGCTGTAAATGTCACCATATGCAATCTTCACTCCCACCAACTCTATTTTCATATTTTCCACCAATGAAATCAGTTTCTGATTGAATCCTTTTGAAGCCTCATTGAAATCATCAACGCATCCATGTTGGTATAATCCCCCCCTAAGTGTTCTCTCTGAAGGCAAGCATCCCAAAGGAGGTATACCTATGCAAGCAATTCTTCTTGCTCCCAAACTATAGATTTCCTGTAAAAGGAATTTAGCATTAAAATCTTATCCATGCTTTCAAAGGAGGAATCAATATCAGGTAGGATTTACAAAATGAAGTCGCAACATGCACCACTATAAACAGATCATATATTATTCAATGGAGAAATCAATACCAGGTGAGACATGCACCACTATAAACAGATTAGCCATTACTCGAGTGAAGTCGTAACATGCACCACTATAAACAGATTATCCAGTATTCAAGTGAAGTCATAACATACACCACTATAAACAGACAATCATGAGTATAAAAAAATCGACTCATTCAAACTCAAACTCTGTTTGCCTGGTCTAGTATACATATTGTTTAATTATGCAGTATAGATTAAAGGATACCTGGATAAAATTAGAAGCTAACTCAATGAGGAAATCCTGGTATTGCTGAACTGTGTACTGCTCCATTCGCATTGGATTAAGAAAGTAATTGTTGACCCAATCATTGCTACCCATGCTAATGCCATATATTGCCTCTGATAAAATATGGGTGGCATTTTCTTCTCCTACCAAATCTCTCAATCTTTTTTGATAAACTTTGAAGTACTCCACTTGTTGCCAAAGAGGTATTACAGACTGAAATCTTAAGTTACCAAGTTATGATATTGGAATAAATGCATGCAAATGTAGCAACTTGATGTATATAGAGGAAAGTATATTACCAGTAGTGTTGCTGTGAGATTGTCATATCCAGTGCCTGCCGAAGCAAAACTCACTCCAGTAATTAGATCTTGGTTGCTCAGTGTAGGATCCAAATAAGCCGGTAATAGTTCCTTTATGTTCAACTCAGATGCTGAAAATAAAAAGATACAAACAATTTAGTCTTAGGTAGATCAGATGGTCAAGTTGTTGGAAAATAGGGATGATGGTCGGATGGTCAAGTTATTGGAAAATACATACCATGGATCAGATGGTCAAATCATGAAAATACGATGATGGAACTGATGGTGAGTCATTGGAAAACACAAATAATGGATTGGATGGTCAAGTCATTGGAAAACACAAATAATGGATTGGATGGTCATGTCATTGGAAAATACGAACAATGGATCAGAGGATAAAAGTCATTAGAAAGCATAGACGATAGATCAGATGGTCAAATTGTTGGAAAACACGGACACTAGATTGGGTGGTCAAGTCATTGGAAAACACAAGATGGTTCAGATGGTCTAAGTCATTGAAAAATATGAACAATGAATCTAATGAAGTCCTTGGAAAAAATGGATGATGGATCAGATGGTCAAGTTGTTGGAAAACATGATGATGGATTGGATATTCAAATCGTTGAAAATTACAGATGATGGATTGGATGTTCAAGTCTTGAAAACTACAGATGATTTATTTTTAGATGGTCAAGTTGTTGGAAAACACAGATGATGGTGGTGATGTAAAAAATAATAAAATTAAAACTTAGATGAAGTAGAATAACAAATAACAAATGCTTCCAAGTACCTATATAGTCTGTAACAATCTTGCCGTTGCAAAACCTGCCTGTGGGATTTTTATCATAGAAATCTCTTCCATAAGGAGGAAAATTGCTCTTTATAAGAGTGGAAATGTTGTTATTGTTACCAGGATCCACAGTTGAATCACCAAATATTATAAGAGCAGGCACCACTGGTTTGTTCATGCCATTCTCTGCATTTAGTGAAGCACCACAGCAAACAGAGCTCCTGTTGCTGATGACTCTGATAAGAACCAAAGCAAGCTCTAAACAAAATCTAATTACAGCATCCATGGCGTTTCTTGGGCACTGCTAATACTTTGCACAGTGTTAGAGCACAATTATATTAGTGAAAAGTACCATCCCTTAATAGCTTGAGAAATTATTTGAAGAAACTGAAAGAAATTATCATCCAAGTTCCAGTTAGTCAACCAGGGAAATCTTGGAATGCAATTTCCTTCTGACACAATACCAAATATTCATAAAGTTGAATATCTTCAGCCTGCAACATTTTTCATATCAATTTATGACTGCCAGCAATTATTGGGAGCTTGTTGTGGCGTCGTTTTAGGGATTCTTTCCAATATATTCTTAACAAGTTATCCCATTAACATTGAATGACTGACAGAAACAGTACCGACTGGTTGTCAATCTAGAACATATGGAAACAGTATGTATATATATATGCTTTGTTGATGTGGTGTCAGCATTAACGATGTAATATATGCGTTTTATTCCTGACATGGCATTAAATGATAACAAGGACAAATTTTTCACAATACCAAGAGGAAGGACTGTATCTACTCAAGTATAGCATTGCTCATGAAGATGCATTGTATTACCTTTACAGTTATATATTCTTTACATATTATTTATACTATTTAGGCAGTTTATCTGAAATCATACTATTAGGTGAATACTATAGCTTCAATACTATTTAGGCAGTTTATCTGAAATCATACTATTAGGTGAATTCTATAGAAAAGCTACTGTGATTTCACTAAATTAAAACTTACAAAATTAATCAATCAATTATGTTTTATAGTTCATGATATCTTTTTAAGTCTAGATAGCTTGCTGTATATTAGACTTCCTATACTCGGAGTTCAAATTGCCTTTGTGTTTTGACAAGTTCAAATTATAGTCATTTGACTTATTTTCAATTGTTGGTTTTATTATTTTTAAGATATCCTCATTATGGTGTGCTTCTATAACAAGCTATTTAATAGTTTCTCATTAAAGTAACAAATTTTTATTTAATTAAAAAAATATTATAATTTAGTTTTTTAAAATTAGTTATTCAATATAAATAATCTAAAATGAAATAATGATAGTATAAAGATTAATGAATTTGATAATTTGTAATCACTATTTTCAGAAAGTAAATTGGAAGAAGAATAGTGACACTTAGTTGTAAACTCAATGATAAAGAATTTTAGATTTTTATTTTGTCTAGGATCATGCCTATAAGGCTAGGGATTCTAGTTTCATCCTTTACATTTGAACTCATTCCTACATAATTTGGAATACTACTCTAAAGTTTCTAGAAATGATCTTTTTTTTTCCTTCTCTTCATTAATATCTAACGGAAATATCTAAAAAATAACTAGAGAGAATTTTCATTGTATTGCTAGGAGACATTAATTTGTCCTAGGCCAACCCTTGAAAATATGTGTAAAAGATTGAAGATAGTGGGATAAGGCCTAAGAATGATGTATGTAGATTTGTTCTACCTTCTTCTTTAGGATATGGATAAGGAGGTGCATGAATCTTGAGAAGATTAAAAGAAAAATTTGATAAAATAGACCTTGAGGTAAAACATATCTAAAACATGTGAAACTCCTGTAATTTTTTCACTCAATAAAAATTGTCGGTTTACCTTAGACCAAAGGTTTGACACATCAATGAGAAAATGAGTGGAGACCAAGATATATTATTATTAACACTTAAGAAGATTTAAAAAACATTCTCACTTCACACTCAAATTTTGTAGTGATGCTAGTGTAAGTTTTACTATGAATGACCTTCATATGGTTTACAAACACTTTTCATATTAAGGTTCAAGTGAAATTGAAGCAATGTGGTGGGTTTAAACTAATTCCAACTAACTAATAGTTGATTTAATAAATGTTTCTCACAAATGCAATAGTGTGTGGCTTATGGGTAAGTGCACCAAGATAGGGAACAAAAAAGAAGTAACTTTATGTTTTGGCCCCTATTGGAGCATAGAGCATTATGAGCGAGAGAGAATGAGACAAAAAAAAATTAGAGAGGGGAGGAGGAGGTAAGGAGGGAGGTAGGTAGAGGTAATGTATAGACAAGGTTAACTCCTAATGGGGAGGTATAGAAGGAGAGAAGGTGTCTCCCTATCTACCTCTATCTCCCTCCTCCCCCCCACCCCTTCTCTCTATTTCATCCATCTCTCTCATTTCTTCCCTCTTGCCCTCTCTTCCTCTATCTATCCATCACTCTTCTACATATCTCTCCATCAATCCTCAACCCTATTCATCGGTCTTAAGAACAAATGAATATGTGTTAAACCCTTAAACATATATACTAAACCCTATACCCTCAAACCTAAACCATGTCCCTCAATCTTAGACCCTAAATCATGTATTCTAAAACCTAAACCCTAAATTATATCCCTCAACCCTACACCCTAAATCCTATATGTTAAATTGTCAATCCTAAACCATATGTCATCAACCTTAAACATTGTACCTATAAGGTAGAGAAATAAGGGTCACTAGTTTATGCAAACTAGGAACTAGGAATGTGTCCACTTACATTACAATAAAAAGATGCCAAAGGATAAGTACGATTGATTAACACTTTTCTATGAAAGAGAATAAATCCACTATCATACTCTTAGGTCTTACATTCCTTTTTTTTAGATATAAGTTTTGGATTAAGTGATTCATAGGGCTAAGTAATTTAAGTACAAATAGATAATATTGATTGATACAACAACCTAGAAAAAGTGTACAGGGAATATATATAAATGGAAAGGAAATTATATTGTGCACCTGTGTGTAGAGTGGTCCCACAATAGTGTGTCCTACTTTTTGGCCAACTTTGACACAGAGATCAACATTTTGAGAAAAACTTCACTTTCGAACACTTGTTGTCGCAAAACTATTAGGAATTTTAAGATGATGTAAACTAGAGTCTTTTAGAATTTTATTTCTAGTTTGTAAAGATATTTGTAAAAACAAAATTAAAATTCATTTTTCCTTCTCCTTCGAAAAGTGGTTTGTGTGAAAAAACTATATTTTTCAGGAGTTACTGCCACTTGGATCAGCATAACATTTTTTTTAAATATGATAATGCTGTAATTCTTTCAAGATTATATTTGTAACTTAAATATCTAAAGGATGCAATTGGGTTCATCCATTTTGGGTCAATATTTCATAGTTTATTAAGTTATAAAGTGACAGTAACTATAATTTAGACATAAGGTCACTTGGATCGCTCTAACTTGATCTCTGTATATCAAAATTTATTTTTTCTTTTTTCTATAGAAAGGTAACACAAATACTCTTTTCCTACATATTTTTCATAATTTTGTTTTTGTAATTTACTATTTTTCCTGAAGTCTTGAAGAGACAGGTTGTTGAATGACCAAACAACCTTTGTTTAGTTAAAGTAATATTTAAAAGTGATAATGAACTCAATATGTATTAAATTATATATTCATTAGAAAGATTGTTCCAAATAGCATCATACTACATAGATAGGTTTTTCAAATGGATTCATTTGATATATCAAAACATAAAGTCAAAGTGATTTTTTGTCAGCATTTTAATAGGTGCGAAGGAGACTCCATTGTAGGTATGAATGAGGAGTATAGATGTTATATCAATGTTTTTTTAATCTAAGAGGCTTTGAGCTAACCAATTATAATGAATTTCTTCAAATGGAACCTCTCAAGTCTTAAATCATCATATTTTATTAAAAATGTGTTATTTAAGCAAAAATCAGCATCTCTAAAAAAGTGTGACTCACTATTGTGGGGTCACCTTGTAAAATATGGACTGAGATTGGGAGGTCACATTGGGTTGGGTGTCCTTGTCTAGAAAATAATGCACCTCACAGGCTTCAAGATTTGGGGTCTTGAGATTTTGCAGTCTACACTCTCGATCTTTGGAAAATTTAAAGAGATTTTTGGAGGTCAAGGTCACCCCAAGAGACCCTAACCTAGGCCAAAGTTTCCCCATGTGACTCTAACTTAGTTCAAGGTCACTCCAGGTGACTCTGACCTAGGTCAATGTTGCCCCAGTGATCCTAACCTAGGTTTTGCTTATGAAATTATAGATTTGGAATAGTAACTATCTCTTAAGTTGATTTCTTTCTATCATCTTTTTCAAAACCTATAACTAGACTTGGATCTACACACAAAGGAGAAAAATGTTGTTTTAGGTTGTATCTAGGGGTTTGTCTTAGTCAAAACTTGGGTTGGGACTCAACCCTACAATAATCATGAATTAAAACAAAAATTTGAATTGAAATGCTTAATTGAAATTATTGTACCTCCAATTGATGATGAAATACTCTTAGGGTGATTCCTACATGTGTTGATGCAATAACATGATAAAACGTCATGAAATCATAATTGAAACAATAAGTTAAGATGCCATGATGTATTATGTTGCTTCTTGAATAAAAAATGCTTTTGCAATGATCATGTTTTTTGTAGATGATAGAATGAGATGTTGAAATGAATTGAGGAGGAGGCCTTATATTGGGATATCAAAGTGAAATAATCTTTTGAACAACTTGTAAGATATAAAAATATATCTTTGAAATATATTTTTATATCTTTGGAAAATGTGTGTGGGGGTTTTGAAATATAAGATCCACCTCTAAATCCAAATTCCCAAGGGAGAGATCCAAATTGATCAACCAAAAGGTTAATGCATAAAAGAATCAATCTATGGAGAATATGAATAAAGGAGAAAACCTTATATCTTATTATGAAGAGTATGTGCTTGAAATCTGAAATGAATAGAAGACAAATAATAACCTAAAAATAGGGAAAATATGGAAAAGAGTGATTTCTAATGTCTGTATTCAGTTTCGGGCAATTATGCAACCTGCTCTAGACTGGAAATGTCGAGACAGAGAAAACCCAGAAAACTTTTTGTCTTTCAGAGCTAGGTCAACTTTGACCCAGATAGCGGGGCACAATCTTACCCCGAGGTACAATCTTACCCCCCACTGAAGGTCGACTTTGACTTGAAACAGCTCCGATGGAAATTATGTTCGTGGATCTCGAAAGTTCACCGAAAAGGGTATCCAAATCTAAACTTTAATTCATTGTCATGTACCTGTACCTACAAGAAAAAAAAATTATTGTTTGGATGGTGGGTTTCCCTTAGTCAAACCCAAATTTGGAATCAACCTTGAAATATAATTGAAATTACAGTGTAAATAAACAAAGTAAATGGAACTATTCACCTTGCTTATGTTGAAACTCTTGTGGAGGATTCAAATCCTTGAATCCACAAGTATGGATGCTCCAAATGAATGTAGAATTGTATGTAGGATGTCTTAAATCAATGGCATTAGATCTTCAACACCAATCTTGAATGAATCTTGGACTAGGAGGAAGCTTGAATGAATGTGAATGGAGAAATCTTCAACAAGAGGGCTCCAAAGAGATTGAATGCTTCAATGACTAACGATGGATCTCCATGATGAATGCTTCAATGCTTGAAGATGAATGAATCCTTTCTTTCTTTCCTTCTCCTTCTTGCTTACTTGATCTCTTTATTTCACTTGAGAGCTAGATGTCTTGATCATGAAATTGCTTGGTGATTGTGGATGTGAAAATGAGAGAGGAAGGCTTCCTTTTATAGTGATCTAGGGCACAAACTTTCAGAGAGGCCGACATGGGAGAATTAAACCCCAATTAACCTTAACCCCTAGAAATGGACCTAAATTAAATATCATTTAAGAGTTTACCATTCTGAAATCTAAAACAGCTGACCCAAAAGTGGGAAATAAAACTTTCTGAAGCCCGACATCCTGAAACTTTTGGATCTTGAAATTTGGACCTGGGGTCAAAGTTGAGGTCAAATCTTCCCTAGGTCAGAGTTGAGGTTGACTTTGACCTAGGTCAGGGTCAAGGTTGACCTTGACCCATCAGGTCTTCATTGACCTAGAAAGTCAAAGTCTTCAGTTTCTCAAAGAAAGTTGTCAGAAATGGGCTGGAAATAGGGGGAGAAAAGTAGAACAGGGGGAAACAGCCAGATCCAATCAAATACCCATTCAAGGTGCTTGACATGACCCTAGACCACTTGCTCAGAGGGCTAAACTTTCTCAACATGGAAGTGCTTCCATTTTAAGATGATACATTAAGCCCCCACTTTAGCAAGAATATGGACTCGATGCAAACTCTTGGTAAAAGAGATCAAAATGAAAAGACAATCCTATTGAAATCAAAGGGACAAAGAAAATCCTCAAGCCCCCATGGACTTAAGTCTTCATCAACTCCAAGATCACAATAAGAGAGACACCTCTAGAAAAGAGAGAGAAGAGGGTGTGATTATCTCGCCCAATGAGAACTTATGTCTCATTGTGAACCACACAAAGAAACAACATACCTAGAAAGATGGAATTGAACTACCTAGTGAATGTGGCTACTCACTAGTCAACCCATCAAAGATTCACTCTCAGGAATATCCTATTCTACAAGAGTAAAGCCAAAAACAAAAGAGATCCAATCTTAAGGACACCTCCAACCTTAAGGGATCAAAGAAATTTGAAATTGGAGGGATCAAGAGATCCTAAATAAAAGGTCCATGCTTTAAGGATTAGTCACTAATCTATTAAGGGAGAAAAGTATCTTGAAAAATATATATGTATATTGAAAATGCATGTGTGCAATAGGTGAGCAGAGTGTATGCCCCCATGTTAAAGGCATTTCTAACACTTTAACATGAGCAATGGATTTAATGAAAACATAAACAACTCCACTGATTATGTTTCCACTACGAGATGCCCCCAAACGAAGACAAATCAAGGGAAATACCACATAAACATACAGAGAACACAGAAGGGAACTACCTATCATGGGGTCAGTATGATCATAAGATAATATATATATATATATATATATATATATGATATTATTGCAAATGAATTGACATCATTCACCAAAGAAAGTAGAACTACAATCACAAAGGAGGAAAGATCACATAAGAGATACAAAGAAAAATATTTTCGTACCATAACCTGGAGACCAAAAAGAGTCAGTGCTACCAAGTCACGAATCCAAGAAGATTACACAAGGAAACATTTATGAACAATAGCACAGGTACAATGTAACATGAAACAACATATAGAGGATTAGAACAACAGGTTTGATTCCTTCATCACCTTGCACCAACAGAACAACAAGGGTCGTATAAAAGAATCTAACAACATTTAGCAAACACATCATAGGAGAAGCATAGTACGATAGACAAACACACAACAAAGGCTACCATGAAGGAAAAGCCAATCAAGCGTGTCGCCTACTCTCCCCATCTTGTTCTATATCATTTAGGAAAGGTGGGTAACTTGCAAGAGGGACTATATCCAACACAGTAGGAATGATAGCCAGTTCCAAACAAGGATCCTCTTGAGAATCATCATGTTCGATACTAGGTGTAATTGTCAATTGTGATGAAAGCATATTAGGTAAATTAGTATCAATTTCAATAGTCTCATACTCATCATTACCATCATCAAGAGTATATTCTTCATCCAAATTAATCAAAATAGGATCTAAGATACGAATAGAATCATCATAATCATGCATCTTAACATCATTATTAGCATTAACTTCTTCTAACACATCATGCATAGATTGATTAAAAGAAGGTAAAGAAATTTGAATAATAGAATTACGAGCCTTAGCACAACACTTTTTACGACATTCATTAGAAGATCAATTACATTTTGCCTTACTTGAAATATGTTGAGAACTAGGAGGAACAACTATTGGATCCTTCACCAGTTCTATAGGAGGATTAATAGGATTCTCAACAGATTAACAAGAAACACTAGGAGCTTGATTAACACAACTAGAAGCTATATATAAAGGAGGTATGGAAGGTGTAGAAAAAATACCATGACTAAGATCCAACAGAGGCATGCTTGAGAATTTTGTGATGTTTATAGGCTTGATATGAGCGGAAAAGATTATTAGGTCTAGAAGGACATGAATTAGGTAATGAAGGCCACAAGAAGTCAAGGGTAGCACAATCCATAGGCCTAGAAGGTTGATATAAACTATGGTTTATCATCTTCACTTCATCATCATGAATGAATTTAAGGCATTTATGGATGGTGAAGAAATAGCATGCATGGCATTCAACCACAAAAAACCAAGCTTAACTTGAAATTGATCAGAAGTAGGAACAACAACAAAGGTAGTGTTCACAATTTTACCACAAAGTTCAACTGGAAAATCAATAGAACCAAATGATGGATACAAAAAACCATTACAAGTTTGAATCCACACATCAGATGTATCATAAGAATCATGTTGCAAGTTTTTCATAAAAATATTTTCTTCAGTAATAACATTGACTAAGGATGTATGATCAACTAGACAACCAAGGGTAGGTATCTTAGAAATCCTAGCTTAGATGTAAAGGGGACCATCAGGAGCTTTAATTGTCTCAGAATCATCAAAGGTAATCAAGAGTTCCCAAGGTCTTTTATTCTTAAGTTCTTTTTGAGGTTTAAGTTGAGTTTTCAGTTTAAGCTACAGTTTTGGTTTAGGTTGAGGTGTAAATTGAGGTTGAACCTAAGATTGAGGCTAAGGTTGAGGTGGAGATACAGATTGAACAACATGCTCCACCTGATCAACACTATGATGAAGATCATCCATCTTTGAATCATACACAATATCCATAGAAGATGGCTGAGCAATGGTATTAGTATCATGTGTAGGTAAAGGATTTGTATAGATTTTAAGGTTGTGATTAGGAGGAGAGACATATTTGTTCCCACTACCATCAAGATTATCAACAGATAAAGCATTACATTTGATTAAGTCCTGAACCTTATGTTTTAAAGAATAACACTTCTCAATGTCATGACCATTCTGACGATAATATTGACAAAAAGTTTTAGGATCAAAAGATTTAGATGCTATCGTTGAAGGTAAGAGAAGTCAAATAGGAGGTAAAGTAATCATATTAGCAGTTAACAACCTATTCATAATAGAATGTAAAGATTCAGAAAGAGGAGTAAATGTACAATTTAATCGAAAAGTAGTGGATACTGAAGTGGCATTGTGAGATGCAAGAGCAACTTGATCAGCAACTGCATTTTCTTGTTTGTTTATCTTGACATAGTTGGTGAATTTTTTAATTTTTTTTGGATTAGGAGCAGCATCACTCTTATCAACTGGAACAAGAGCCATTGGAGTGTTGCTCTCAAATTGACTCACTTGTAATTGTTAATGATGAAGTACTATAGAAAGTTGTTGAAAAGAGGTAAATTCAGTAAGTAGAATCTTATCTCTAATATCCTTTTGCAAATTTGAAATAAACATATGTTGAATATCAATATCAAGAACAGGATAGGAAATCTAAGCATGCAAATGCTTAAATCTACCAAGAAATTCAATCAATTTTTCCTTAGCACTTTGTTTACAATACATCAAATCAGTCAAAGACACTTGCGGACCAATCTTATTTTGAAATTGTTGAATAAAGGCATTAGCAAGTTTTGGAAATGAGTCAATAGAATAAGGAGGCAAGGAACAATACCATTGTAAGGCCTTGTCACAAAAATTTCTAGCAAACAACTTGGCTAAAATCCTATGGTCATGAGCATAATCACTACAAAGGATTTGAAATATTTTAACATGATGAGCAGGGTCTCCTTTTCCGTTGTAATTCTCAAGGCAAGGCATATCAACTTGCTGAAGAACAGGAGTATGAATGATATCTAAGGAAAAAGGACTTCCCATGTCACATGTAGGAATGCTAAACTTGTTTTGATTCAAGGATGCAAGTTGTTGTTGTAAAGATGACATAGTTTGAGCCAAACTGATGATTGTTGAATCATTAGAAGAAATAGGAGGATTAGAAACATTAGAAACACTATTTAAAGTGTAAGAAGCTGTAGGAATAGAACACACAACTAGAGGAACACTTGGAACTACAGTTGGAAGAGGATTGGAATAAGTAAAAGGAGTTCATTATGATAAGAAGGTTGTGATGTAGGAAGGGACACAGGAGGAACACTCATAGGAAGAGAGGGAACCGTCATAGTCACCAAAGAAGGAGTATAAGTAGGAATACTAGATAAAGGAATAGAAGAAGGTTCCATCCTAGTAACAAGAGGATTCAACCCTAGATCTTGAGCTTCTTGAGCTAAAGGTTTAACATTTGAATGCACAAGATGAGTAACACCATGCAAGAGATTAACACCTTAATCACTATCAAGAATAACTTTCTTAAGAGCATTGATAGCATGAATAAAATCTTGATTATGGTTTTCTTGAATAATCCAATTACCCATTTTATCATGTTTAGTTGAAAGTTTTTGGACTTGTTCAGGAGGAACTCTTAAAGAATCATCCTCATCATGAGATGAGTGAGAAGATTTTTGCTCCATAATAGGGTTGGAATCATGAATAATCAAATTGTCATCTGAGATCCTAAGGAAAGGAGAGGAAGATTCAGGATCAAAGGCACTCATGAGTCTATGACTTCTTCTAACTGGAATATTATAGGTAGGACTAGAAGTAGTAAAGCTCATACACCAATGCAACGCAAATGAACTAAACTAGGAAAACACAAAGCATGAATAAATGAATGTTTTTGTATTTTTATTTTATATGAGATGAAAACATATAAAATAAATCTAATACATGCAAGATCTAACACCATAAATACGATAAGGCATCTAATTCCACAAAAGAAAAGGGGGTAAGCATGTCGAGTTCACCAAGAATGTAAGATATAAAAATATGTCTTTGTTCAATATATTTTTATATCTTTGGAAGATGTGTGTGGGGGTTTTGAAATATAAGATCCACCTCTAAATCCAAATTCCCAAGGGAGAGATCCAAATTGATCAACCAAAAGGTTAATGCACAAAAGAATCAATCTATGGAGAATATGAATAAAGGAAAAAACCTTATATCTTGTTATGAAGAGTATGTGCTTGAAATCTAAAATGAATAGAAAACAAATACTAACCTCAAAATAGGGAAAATATGGAAAAGACTGATTTCTAATGTCTGTATTCAGTTTCAGGCAATTATGTAACCTACTACGGATTGGAAATGCCGAGATAGAGAAAACCCAGAAAAAATTTTGTCTTTCAGAGCCAGGTCGACTTTGACCCAGATAGCGGGGCACAATCTTACCCTGGGGCACAATCTTACCCCCCACTAAAGGTTGACTTTGACCTAAAACATCTCTGATGGAAATTTTGTTCGCAGATCTCAGAAGTTCACCGAAAAGGGTATCCAAATCTGAACTTCAATTCACTATCATGTACCTGTACCTACAAGAAAAATGGTTTTTGTTTTTTGGATGGGGGGTTTACCTTGGTCAAACCCAAATTTGGAATCAACCTTGAAATATAATTGAAATTACAATGTAAATAAACAAAGTAAATGGAACTATTCACCTTGCTTATGTTGAAACTCTTGTGGAGGATGTGAATCCTTGAATCCACAAGTATGGATGCTCCAAATGAATGTAGAATTGTATGTAGGATGTCTCAAATCAATGGCATTAGATCTTCAACACCAATATTGAATGGATCTTGGACTAGGAGGAAGCTTGAATGAATGTGAATGGAGAAATCTTCAACAAGAGGGCTCTAAAGAGATTGAATGCTTCAATGACTAACAATGGATCTCCATGATGAATGCTTGAATTCTTGAAGATGGATGAATGCTTGTTTTCTTTCCTTCTCCTTATTTCTTACTTGATCTCTTTATTTCAATTGAGAGCTAGATGTCTTGATCATGAAATTGCTTGGTGATTGTGGATGTGAAAATGAGAGAGGAAGGCTTCCTTTTATAATGATATAGGGCACAAACTTCTAGAGAGGCCAACATGGGAGAATTAAACCCTAATTAATCTTAACCCCTAGAAATGGACCTAAATTAAATATCATTTAAGAGTTTACCATTCTGAAATCCGAAACAGCCGACCCGGAAGCGAGAAATAAAACTTTTCCGAAGCCCAACATCCTGAAACTTTCAGATCCTAAAATTTTGACCTGGGGTCAAAGTCAAGGTCGACTATGTCCTAGGTCACATTCAAGGTCAACTGTGACCTAGGTCAGGGTTGAGGTCGACCTTGACCCATCAAGTCTTCATTGACCCAAAAAGTCAAAGTCTTCAGTTTCTCAAAGAAAGTTGTCAGAAAAAGGTTGGAAATAGGGGAGAAAAGTAGAACAGGGGGGAAATAGCCAGATCCAAACAAATACCCATTCAAGGCACTTGAAATGACCACAGACCACTTACTTGAAGGGATAAATGTTCTCAACATGGAAGTGCTTCCATTTTAAGATAAAACACAACTTATAATTATTATATTTTTTCATCAAGAGTACTTTTGGAAAGGATAAGACCACAATATTCTGATCCTAAAATTTTGTTGAAAAGCACAGGTCAACATCACCTCAACTGACCTTGTCCCAACTAAATTAACCCAAATATTTAGGGATACAAGAAAATAGGATCTACGTGGGCCAAAATTATTTGCGTGGAGAGATATCATGTTCAGATGTGAGAAAACATGTCTTAAACTTTTTAATGAGGTAGGATTTATAATAAATTAAAATTAAGGGTACTTGACTAAAATTAAGGGCCCAAATAATAAAGAGTTGATGCATTAAATTAGAAGAGGGATATAGTGCATAAATGAATGGGAAATGCTAAGTGTAACGAGAGTGTGAAATTGGACACCCTAATTAAAGGTGTACAATTTACAATGCTACAATACCTATATACTATATGCTAAACTATAAAAATTGACATTAATAACATAGTACTTGAACATATTTATTTAATTTGATCCCTAAACTCTCAATTCTCAACCCCCTATCATTAATTGTAATCCCTAACCTATATCCTCAACCCACAACCCTAAACCATCAACTATATAACCTATACCCTCAACCCTCAATCCCAAACCCTATGCCCTTGAAATGCTAGGTCATAAACTATATATCATTGACCATGAACCCTAAACACTCAACTTTATATGCTAATCCCAAAATCCTTACATTAATTATATAAATATTTAACCTTTAAAGGTTTTTATTTATTTAATAAATCCTATATATGCCAAACCTTAAAGCATGGAATCGATAATCTAACACTAAAACCTTTAAAAAATGGATTTTATTCTAAGTTTTCATTTCTCAACCCTCTATAAAAAAAACTCTATAAAATCAACCCTATATGATATACCCTCAACTCTCAATCCTAAATCCTATAATCTCAACCCTAAACCTTGTACCCTCAATGAGCTAAACTTTATACCTTGTATCCTATAACATCAACCCTAAACCCTACTCCCAACCTTGTATTTACATAAAGTCACTATATATGCTAAGTTCACATTTAAGCATGTATTGGTGTAAAATTATCCTCAAAGCTAGGGATTGGCCAAATAAGTTTTACATTAAATTTTTGTTGCAAGATAATGTCTATATTTGAAGATATTAAATTTATTTATTTTTTTAAATATATTTGAAAAAATTAAGTCAAATTTAAATTACTTAGAGGTATTTTTGGGCCCAAAAGTGGTCATAACTATTTTAGTGAGATATATCATGATAGAGAACTTCACGATATTTTAGCACTTAAAATGGTTCATCAATTAGACTCCCACATCAAACATTATAGACTTTAAAAGTTGGGTATCTTGAAATGAGAAATATAAAAACATGGACACTTAAATGAGTTATAAAATGGATTTGCATGTGTCGTTGTGTGTTTTTACACATCATAGGACATCTTGGATTGGAGATATCTTGTGCGTCACTTTTTAGTTAATTGCAGCTCATAGTTTGATAATATTATTTGATGGTTTTATGTATTGTATTTCCCATATATTATGTGCATGAGATGGAGTTTGAGTGTGAGAGTCTTGTAGGTATTGAGTTACTCCAAATATATGGTTGGTAGAACTCTTGGAGAATATTTTTGTGCATGTATATTGTAATATATTTTTTATTTATGAATAATATATTGGGCAAATTTTGGAGTATAGGTGTTTTTCCCAAAAGGTTTTTCCCACGTAATTCATTGTACATTTCATTTTTTGTTTATTTCTATTAATTTTTTGTAACAATTGTAAATACTTGAAAATTTTTGCATAACCATGGACTATCAAAGTTAGTGTAGGAATTTGTTCATCTACCTTAAATTCCTTTCAAGTATAGCATCAATCCTCAATATAAACTATATACACTCAACCCTAAACCATCAAATCTTAACCTTATACATTTTACTCTTAACCCTAAACCTTATACACTCAAACCAATATGGAAATAGGAGAGAGGGAAGTGTACACTCAAATTATGTGCACTTCTCTAAGTCATTACTTCCAAGAGAATCCATGAATGGGAAACCTTGAGAATGCAACCTAGAGCTCTCTATGCATGGAGTTGCAAGGATATTTGGATTGCTCTCAGCTAGAGCTATGAAGCATATGACCTTGCTAGTCAACCACACAATGAGAGATTCAATGAGACAAGGGCAAGAATGCCAATATCTTCAAGAATCAACAATGAAATGCAATGCAACTATGCTAGAAATGAAGATGCAAGCTAAGTTATGAAAGGAAAGTGCAAGTATTAAAAGTCCTTACTAATTAAGCTGTGTGAACTAAACTAAAGCTTGAAAGGAAATCTAAGCTAAGAAAGCATAAACATGAAGCTATGATGCAAGAATGAAAGCTAAAGCAATAAGATCTTCAAAGCTCCAAATCTCCAAGAATTCCTGCAGCATAAGATTAGTATTCAAAAGATGGATCAAAAAGACAAGGGACAAGGGGGAAGAATGATAAAAGAGCTCTCCTTTTAAAGGAATTGCAAAGGAATGGACCATGGAGATTAAGAGGAAAAAGAGTTGATCAAGGGTGGAGCTTGAAAGAGGGATCAATCCATGTGCACAAGATTCCTCCAATGAGAAATAAGAGTTGAATTTTGTGTCCCATATGAGACAAAAAGGTCTTTTCTTCTTTTTATAAAATAGGAATAATGTTTTATTTGTGCAACTTTAGGTAAGAGGAGAGTGTAGACTTTTTATTTAATAAAAGTGGAGGAAATTCCTTTTAATTAAATAAAGACTTAGGATAAAATGATTAACCCATAGAATATAATCGAATAAATGATGGATTTAGGATTTGATCAAGGAAATTGATTTGAAAATTGCCAAGTAATGATTCAGAAAATTGATAAATTGCAGAATGGGGCCCAAATTCTAGGCGACCATTTTAGGGTGCATACATTTGCCCCTCTTTGACTAATGTGAGATCAATTTGGGATCACATGTGGTCAAAGAATGAAATTGAAATGTGAGATCGATTTGGGATCACAAAACAACCCAGATGTGTGTTCAATGGATGGGAACACATCAGGACAAAGATAAGCTGATTTGAAAAAGACAAGGCCAACACCCCTGTAAATAGGTGATTGTCAAGTCTCAAATAAGAGATAAGAATCTCAAGGTTCGATAAAGCTGAATCAAGGATTGAAGTTTGATAGGTACTACCCCCTCGTGATCAAAATTGAAATGAGATAGAGGAGAAATAGTAAATTCATGAATTTGATTAAATCACTAGAAATCATAATCAAAGAGTAAAGATGATAGGATAACCATCAAGCAGTGAAGATATGCCCCAATTTGACTAGGTTTGACTGGGAAAGATATAAAATAAAGATGAAGTCAAACCTCAGAGAGACGAAGTGAAGGGGATAAATGGAAGACTAGAAGGTTGAAAGAGATGAAAGAAATGAAGAGAAGGAAGAGAATTTGCCTCAAGAAAGAGGATGCCTCAAAATCAACTATTTAGGATAGGAAATTTTGATTGAGATCATGAAAGAAGATAAGGAAATGAAGATCAAAGCATGATCACAATTGATTAAAATTCCAAAAGAAAGATGAAAGAAGAGAGCTCTCCATATGCAAGATGCAGAACTAAACTAACATGAACCTAAGAATGCAAGCTACTATGAAAAGTGGTTGACTTGCAAGGTCACAAAGCTATTAGTCTCTAATAATCATCATCGAGCTTTATTGGTAGCGTCGTAAGATCATACAATACACACTAGCATAACTATGGGTATATGAATATGATCTGTATCAGATAGATATGTAG
Source organism: Chamaecyparis obtusa (assembly GCA_027943335.1). NCBI lineage: Eukaryota > Viridiplantae > Streptophyta > Pinopsida > Cupressales > Cupressaceae > Chamaecyparis > Chamaecyparis obtusa. The sequence goes on along the minus strand of BSBK01001290.1, from coordinate 259,384 downwards.
GAATCCCACCTAGGCATCAAAGACATGTAGGTCAAGATGACTAGTGCAGGGAGGCTCCCTAAGTTTGGTATAGTAGGATTATGCTCGCATTGAGACACAAGAAGGTCAAGATTACTATAAGCAAGCACTTCTAGCAAAAATAATCAAGGATAATACCTTGTAGATCCTAGATTCAAGTGGAACAAGCATGAATGCTCATGACAGTGAAGATCAACAAAATATACCCACAAACAGAAAAAGAAATAAAACATGTCCTCATGCCCCCAGTCTTCTACCTCAGCATCATCGAAAACTATTAGGGAGAGAACACTCATCAAAGAAATCATTATAGACAGCACACAAAGAAACAAAGCCAAACAAGTCTCAGCAATTCAAATGTTTAAGTGCGTGTGTGTAGGTCATAGAGTCAAACTTTGAGTATCGCATCTGCCAGTGAGAAATATCACATCATACTAGACAGTAGGTAGGATATCTGATAAGTGTTAAGAAACACTTGATGCTGGGAAAGTGTTGAAAAACACAGTTGGAAAGCGTTGAGAAACACTGTTTTGAATTTTTTGAATTTTTTATTTTTTTGGTATTTTTGAAATATATAATTTTATTTTTTTAGATACATCAAAGCGCATATTGCTAGGTTTTCACTAAGATGATCATTTTTTCAGGACATTTTCTAATTTTTAGAATTTTTGACAATATATCATTTTTTAAAATTTTTTTCAAGATCAATAAGTATGTACAAAGGATGCCCCCAGAAAGAATGGGCATCAAACTCCCAAGCAAGATCACCTCGTGTAGTCCCAATGTCTAGCAAGGTGGAAGAAAAAAAAGGATTAGCAAGCTGGTGGAAGAGATGGAAGACAAGAGAATGAAGGAGAATGAAGGGAAGAAATCCTCAAGGGAAAACTCTTCAAGAGTACCCAAGCTAGGGAAAAATTGTCATGTAAGGCACATTTGGATAAGAAATGAAAGGCCAACATAGGATAAGTCACAAAAGTGTAATGCAAAAGAAGGAAAGGATATAGTCCAAAGGAGTAGACATGTCAAGAGGCTTCATAGCATCGTGTTTTACTCTTTTTTATTAGATCAAGACCAAAGGGGAAAAGGATAGCGAAAGGCTAGAATGAATGGAGGAAAATAAATATGAAGGCTAAACATGAATGGAATGAAAGCAAGATCATCATAAGATAGCTCACAAGATAGCCAAATGTTTTTGTATAGGTTAACATTGTCAAGATCAAAGAGAGAAGACAGAATGGATGAAATATGTAGAAGAACTATGCATGATGCCTGATTGCTAGGTTTTCATCATGGTACTTATCCAAGGTGCCACAAGGGAGTGGTTTTCACCATAGGATGAATTTATTTCTCTTTACTTTTGCTACGAATTTTTGAATTTTTTATTTTATTTTTTTGTATTTTTTCAGGACTTTATATGCTTTTTAGGACTTTTTTCAATGTCATATATGAATTTTTTTTTGGACACTCAAATTATGTGCACTTCTCTAAGTCATTACTTCCAAGAGAATCCATGAATGGGAAACCTTGAGAATGCGACCTAGAGCTTCTATGCATGGAGTTGCAAGGATATTTGGATTGCTCTCAGCTAGAGCTATGAAGCATATGACCTTGCTAGTCAACCACACTATGAGAGATTCAATGAGACAAGGGAAAGAATGCCAATATCTTCAAGAATCAATAATGAAATGCAATGCAACTATGCTAGAAAATAGGTATAATGCTTTATTTGTGCAACTTTAGGATAAGAGGAGAGTGGGGACTTTTTATTTAATAAAAGGGGAGGAAATTCCTTTTAATTAAATAAATAATTAGGATAAAATGATTAACCCATAGAATATAATCAAATAAATGATGGATTTAGGATTTGATCAAGGAAATTGAATTGAAAATTGCCAATAATGATTCAGGAAATTGATAAATTGCAGAATGGGGCCCAAAGTCTAGGCAACCATTTTAGGGTGCATACAGGAAGAGTATGTAGAGAGGGGGGTAGGAGAATGGGGAAAATTAGATAGGGAAGGAGAGATAGAGCAGGTAGGGAGGGATATGGGGAGAGGTGGTGTGTGTGTGTGTGTGTGTGTGTGTGTGAGAGAGAGAGAGAGAGAGAGAGAGAGAGAGAGAGTTTGAATACACCCAAAAATAAATAAAGGACATGAATCAATATTTAACCATCTCAATCTTCTACTTTAATTCCAAAACATATAACTTTAATCAATTGCAATGAAATATAAATTAATCAACACCAATGCACAAGAGAACACCAAAATTACATGGAAAACCCAATAAGTGTAAAACCCTGATGGGAATGTTTTACAATATATGAAAGGTATTATAATTAGGCTCACTAGCAAACTTATATCCAAGATTCACTATATCAAGGCAAGATACAAATGACATGATACCAAGAATTGTTATCATTTAGAAAGATACAAATAAGTACCTACTAATGAGATACACACTATCTCAGTATAGGATACATGAAAGTGAATTAAATGAATAAGCCTTCAACACATAGCTCCTAATACTATCCTTAAAATTCATATTCTTTTGACATGATATCTCAAGCAATTATCCATCAATTCAACTCCACAACTTCCACCACACACTTTTTCTTCCTTAATATCATATCTTCCATATACAACTCAAACCTTCCACACCTTTTACAACTATTTTGATCTTCTATATATACATCCCTGTTAGGAATGGGAACATTGAGAGGGGGGGTGAATTAGTGTTCTATAATATAAATTTTTGATACTTGAAACTTAACAGAATTACTTAAATACTGAACTAAATATTAAAGCAAGTAAAGTAAACAACCATAACACATAACACCAGATATGATTACGGGGAAACCTTGGCCAAAGGAAAAACCCTAGTGGGAATCAATACCCACTAATAATTGTACTTGTGTATTATGAACTTTTTAATGTTCCTTAGCCCTGTTAGGAGCTATCATTACAATTCTTTAGTACAATGACCTTGTCAAGGGTCAGACCCTGTTAGGATTCTTGAAGTAACAAACCCTATTAGGGGTGGAAGGCTCACTCCCATAGCTCACTTCTCAATGAGGAAGGCTACAACATCTTATATATTAGATACACACTATATCTGCAAAGTGAACTGCTGCTATGACACTACTTGTCTAATCAGTTCCTTTTGTGCACTGATGCTTTAACCTCTTGTAAAGCTCTATAACATTCTTATTTCTCTTAATACATACTTCGCATACTTCTTCTCTTCTATTTCATCTTCGCAATCCAGTCCATACACAAATACAAAAGCACATGTCTTATATATAGGCGCAAACAAAACTATTCACTAAGTCAGCCTATAACCTATTACATACAACGCTTCCAAATGAATTGGCTCAAGCATGTTTACATACCATGATATTAACAAGTCTATAACACAATTACAATAGGTGCATAGCCTTTACAAACCAATATTATACACGCTAAACAAAATCTTATTTGTCGGTTGCATGCTCTATTTTGTTCTGCAGCTCACTGACTGTGACACTTCAACTCGCTATAACTTCTTCATACTAACTCATCTGATCATGCGTTCTTAGACTTAGCATGATTACATACTCAAAATATTATCTTCAAGGGTGCATACCAAAACTTGGTCATACGCACATGCGTTGATGCTCTATTCATTAGGTACTTAACTGTCTGCTCTGTCTTCCATACTTAGCCAAATTCTGATCTTCTAAGTAAGTGCCCTGACACCAAAACTCTATATGAATTTTTTTCCATAATGACAACAATAATCTTAGTCATATACACTAGTATAGTCAACTTTCCAACAATCTCCCCCTTTGTCATTAATGGCAACAAAGGAATATAGTGAAGTTGCTAAACTACATCTATACAAAAAAACTTTCTAACATATATCCTTATCTTTTTCTATACATTATATACTCTATCTTATATCTCCCTTCTACTTCTCCATATTAATCTACTCCCCCTTTGACATTAATGACAAAGGTGCTAAAAAATGAAACTTCAAGTACTTACATAGTGCGTACATCTGGGTATGCAATCTTCAGGTTTTGGATCTCTTGCTACCAAAATGCCTTGAGTGCATGTACTATTTGGAGATGGATGCATAATGCATAAGTTAAATTCTCCATCTTCTCCAATTCTTTACAGGGACCTTGATCATATGTTACAATAGTAGCATCAATCTCCTTGATATTATGATTGAGTACATCCAATGAGGGCACAAGTGCATGTCTCAATTGTGTTTGCATATCCCTTATCTTTGATATCTCTTTCTCTTCCTTCTCAATCTTGTCTAACTGACCTTGGTAGACATTTTTGCAAATGTTAATATCCTATGAGGGATCTAGCACTATTTTTCTCACATCTGCCATCATATATTCAGCTTCCTACATCTTCTTGGAAAGGTCTGAGGTAAGTTTGTCTTTGTTCATACAGTCAACAATTATTTTTCTTCCTTTTACTACTATCTCCTTTAACATAGCTTGACCAACCTTAAGAGAATTGAGGTCAAGTGCAAAGTTCCTTGTCAATTCATTCAGCCTCTTCTTAAGATATTTCTCTTCTGTAGTCTTGGATGTTGATTCCTTGAGACTTGAGAAATTTTCTTTTAAGCATGTCAAGATGGTACTGACATCATCCACTGAATGTACACTTGATACTTTCTTGTCCTTAGGTAGTAGGTTGTTTAGTATGCTTACTGATTCAACAAATAATGGATTCCTCATTCCTTGTTTCTCCTTGTTTTTCTCCATTACTAACACACTTATTTTTATCAAATCTTCTTCTCCCCAAGAGTCTAAACTTGTTGTGTCAGGGGTCAAACTTGACAACAATGAAATTGAGGGCTTAGGAGTAAGGAGTGTACTATCCATAACTTCACTCCTTACCTTTACTGGAATTTCAACTGAAGGTTCTTCTTTATGTTCCTCTTCCTTCTCACTTTCATTTCATGTCAGGTCTTCCACTTCCTTTTCTTCTTCATGTCCAATTAGGTCTTCAATTTGGACTTGTTCTTGCTGCATAGGTGTGTCATCACCACATAGTATCTCAGCCTCTTCTATGCTCACAAAGGCTTCCTAAAATTTATCAAGATCCTTATATGTTGCCTCCATTGATATTTCAACATTATCAATCATGATAGTGTCATATTTTGTCTCAGGCATGGGCACAGACTCCATTGCTTCACTAGGTGTTGTCACTGTGGGCATAGAATCATGTGGGCCTGTCACAAGTGCATTGGGAATCTCAGTTGCTTTTACTTTCTCAGTGGGGACTTGTGTTGCAGGCATAGTAGGAGGATACATGTTTCTATCCAAGAACACCTTCTTAAATTATGTTTCATTCTCCTTCGCTATCAACTCATAATCCTTGTTCATAATTTGTAGATTTCTTAGTTTAGTTCTTAGGTGCGGCTTCACTTGATCCAATAAAAATGATTTTTCTTCAAATGAACAAACTGGGAGGCTTTCATTTAATATCTTTTCTCTTATCCTGAGATCTTCTTCTATAGCTTGTCTCTGCAAGAATTCTAAAATGTTCCATACATTATCTGGTATAACTGTCTTAAGTTCCAGAACTATTTTCTTGAACTTAATCATGTGCTTGATTATCATACCATAGATCTCTGATTTATCTATCTCACTATATTTATCATAGATTTTTTCTATATGATCAATTCTTCCTTCATCTACTACCCTAGCTCTCAATACTTCAAGATTCAGTCTAAATCCTACCTTAGGAGGTGCTTGAGTGTTTCTATCTTTGTTTCTTGTTGTTCTAGAGGATGGGTGGCTTGCGTTGGTCTTCTTCTTCCTCTTAGGCATCTTGCTAGGCTTAGGAGGTGGTGTGGACTCCAGATCAATAGTATATGTAGACACGGGAGTGTTTTCTTCTATCCTTTTCTTCTTCTCCTTGGGATCATCAGTCTTCTCTATTTTCACTTCAGAAGAGGGTGCGCTCTCAAGTTGCATTGCAGTATTGGCTTCCCTTGCCTTATCTAGGTCTTCTTGTGTGATTCCATGGATTTTCAATATGTCTGATGTTATTTTTTATGCTTTCCTTTTTGTTGTTGCACTATAAAAGACTGAATCTACTTGTCTTGTCTTCTCCTCATAACTACCCCATCTTGGTTCATTGGGATCCTTAGGCACTGACATGAGGACTTGTGCATAGGCTTCTAGAATGTGTTCCTCCACTTCATAACTAAGTGGATGAATCCACTTAGTTCTAGGTTCTACAGCTCCCATGCATGTGATATCTTTCTCCACCATAAAGTAGATGTTTTCCTTATACTTTTCAACTATACTCTTAGGTATCCTATACCTTCTCTGCATTCTAATTCTAAATGTCTTTATTTCTAGGTCCATGAAATCCTTCAAGGTGCTTTCAGATGTTTCCCTCAATGAAAGAGATGGCATTGTAGGTATGCTCCTGTATAGATAGAGATCTGATACTTTTCCAACAATATGGAAGTACATATAGATGATTAGTGACCCAAACCTGAATATATTTCTCTTGTCATGTTTAATAGCCCTTATGTTATCCATCAACTATGTGTGCAAGATCTCACACAAGTTGAACTCACCATTTTCCCTTACAATTCTGATAGCTACCAAAATAGTGGTTGCAGACACACTATTGACTCTGTTTGTATGCTGGAACTTATAGCCAAGTATCATAGACATTATCTTTATGTCCTCCTCTATTGGCTCAATTGTCATGTCATGCTTATCATTGCAGGACTTACAAGCCTACTCCACTAGTTTCCTGACATCCTTGCCAGTAGAAAGAATGGCACCTGTCTTAGATAATCATGTCATCTCATAAATGAGATCTGAAGTGATGCGAACTAGAACTTCTCCTATCCAAAATAAGTCATCATGAATTCTTCTCAGTAGGATCTTAATCCATTAGGATTCATAAAACTCATATGTAGTTGTATACTCAATAATTGGGTGATTTTCAAGGTGTGCGAACTCATCCATGAATTTCATGTCTGGTTTCATCATTGACTCTAAGTGCAACCTTATTCTATCCAATCCTATAGGTTCCTTTTTGTAGTAAATGTATGTGTGTATGTCTTCTACATGCATAACTCCCATCAGAGTCCTAGAGAATGCCCCTTCCAAATCATCTAAGACTAACTTAAAGGGATGCTTCTTGAAAATGTATCTCTTCCTTTCAGTAACATCAAACACAACTATAGTGGACATTACTTACTTGATCAATCACTCAAATAGGGTTCGAAAGGGTTTCTGAATCATCGTGACTGAACTAGGGTTCTGCAACAATCTTAACTTCCTTTCACTGATGAAATCAACTGTAATCTTACAACACTAACTTCTTTGATCTCATGTTCTCTTCAAAGGCCTGAACTTGAATGAAAATGTGCAGATAATAGATCTCTAGTAACTATTAAAATAACTTTCTACAATTAATTATTGCTGCCATAATATGGAATGCAACAGAGAATTCCAATCTTTGTTTATGCTATCAATCAAGTTGTGCACTCTTGCATACAACATCAACTAGTATCCAAACAATCATAACCAAAGGTGCATACTCTGAGGGTGAGTATACTAGCCACACAAAGGTTTAGAGCTAATTTAGCTCCCCCTATGACCATGAGGGTCATTCATCCAGAAGTAGAAGGTGTGTCCATTGCGGATGCATCCACTACATAGTCATCAACATTATCTTGCTTTACTTCCATCCAAATCTTGCTCACATCTTCTGTAGCTTGTACAAACTTGACTTCTCCTAATTCATCCAATATTGATCTTTGAGACTTATTAGGGCTTTCTTGTCTTTGCGCTTTTGATCTGCAGTACTTTGAGATGTGTCCAACCTTGTTACAAGAGTGACAAATGAGTGGAGGCCTTATATTCCTCGGTGCATTAATGTGAGTTACCATTGCATTGTCTAGCTTTATGACCATTGTAATTGCATATCTGACATGTAATGTTCTAAGAAATTCTAACATTATGTTGTGGATGATTTCTATGATTTTGTTGAGTCAGACTTCTTTGATTTGATCTACAATTCATAGCTCTATGACCAAACTTATTGCATGAATAACAATAACTATTGAAAGGTCTTACCTCTTTACAATCTCTTGCTATATGTCCATGCTTGTTATAGGCATATCAAGTTTAGTTTATTGGCTTGCATTCATCCTTAGATGGTTCAGCTTTAGCTTCAAAATGATTTCCAATCTTCTTAGCTTCTGGAGATTCTTCTGGTGCTTTCTTTCTTTCTCGCATATCATTAATTTTATTTTGTGCTTCATTGAATCCAATACCAATGATATCTCCTTTAATCTTATGTGCATACAATTGTGACTCTATTAGATCCTTGTGTGCAATTTGTCAATATGATTCTTTTCTTCAGTCAATTCATATTCCACCTACTTCTTAATTATGTTCTCTAACTCCAACATTTTCATGTTTTCTTTCCTCGGTTCTTCATCCAATTGCTTATTTTCTTTGACCTGTTCTTCATAGGCTTCCTAATTGTTAAATATCTTTTCATCCAACTCTTCAATATAATCCTTCGGAGATGTGTTTTCCTCATTCATATTTTTTACCATTTTTCCTAAATCACTTGTAGAACAATCTTTCAGATCTTTTCTTCGTTTCTTGATGAATACTTGAGAGCCACTAACCTTTAATTTCAGTTCTTCAATTTCTTTTTCAGATCTGTCAAGGTCTTCAAGAGCTACTTCAAGATTCTTCTTTAGATGTTTCACTTCTCTTGTATCCATGATCTCCTCAAGTGTTTAAACTTATATTCAGAGGACCAAAGCTCTGATACCAATTGTTAGGAATGGGAACATTGAGAGAGGGGGGTGAATTAGTGTTCTATAATAGTAATTTCTGATACTTGAAAATTAACTGAATTAATTAAATACTGAATTGAATATTAAAGCAAGTAAAGTAAAAAACCATAACACATAACACCAGATATGATTACAGGGAAACCTTTTCCAAAGGAAAAATCCCAGTGGGAATTAATACCCACTAATAATTTTACTTGTGTATTATTAACTTGTAAATGTTCCTTAGCCCTATTAGGAGCTATCATTATAATGCTTTAGTACAATGACCTTGTTAAGGGTCAGACCCTGTTAGGAGTCTTGAAGTAACAAACCCTATTATGGGTGGAAGGTTCATTTCTAGAGTGCACTGCTCAATGAGGAAGGCTACAACCTCTTGTATATCAGATACACACTATATATGCAAGGTGAACTACCACTATGACACTACTTGTCTAATTAGTTCCTTTTGTGTGCTGATGATTTAACCTCTTGTAAAGCTCTATAACATTCTTACTACTCTTAATACATACTTCGCATAATTTTTCTCTTCTATTTCATCTTCACAATCTATTCCATACACAAATACAAAAGTGCATGTGTTATATAGGCACAAACAAAACTATTCACTACGTCGGCCTATAACCTATTACATACAACACTTCCAAATGAATTGGCTCAAGTGTGTTTACATACCATGATATTAACAAGTCTATAACACAATTACAATAGGTGCATAGCCTTTACAAAAAAATATTATACACGCTAAACAAAATCATGTATGTCAGCTACATGCTCTTTTATGTTCTACCGCTCACTGACTGTGACACTTCAACTCGTTGTAACTTCATACTAACTCATCTGATCATGAGTTCTTAGACTTAGCATGATTACATAATCAAAATATTATCTTCAATGGTGCATACAAAAACTCATTCATACACACGTGTGTTGATGCTATGTTCATCAGGTACTTAACTATCTACTCTATCTTCCATACTTAGTCAAATTTTGATCTTCTAAGTAAGTGCGCTAACACCAAAACTCCATATGACTTTTTTGTCATAATGACAACACTAATCTTAGTCATATACACTAGTATAGTCAACTTGCCAACAATCCCATCAATAAAAACATAAAATAGGACAACCCAAAGAAACAACCTCAACAAGTTGGCCTTGAAAAATCATAATGCAATGAAAGTGGTCCAAACTAGGAGACAACTTGAGTACCTAAAAAGTATTACATAATCATGTATAGCCACAAACATTAAATACATTGGTGCACATTCTCCAAATTTTACAACAAGGTAACATATAGATGTAGCATGTAACCCTTTAGAAATTGACCCAAAAATATAACATCAAATTGAATTTGCAAAATGCAAATCACCCTGGCCAATAAAATAAGCCCAAAACAAATCTCAATCTCAAATTCTGGCACAAATGTCAAATATTGAGTGCAAGAAGGATCAATATCCTTTTAAGATAGATATCAATAAGTTGTAGAGGAAACAAACATCAAGCATAGTAAAGCATTAGAAACAATGTAGCCTCTATCATGTGGATCACATAGAGATGCTCTTTGAATATCTAATTTTAGCGTTGTTTTCTCCTATACTCTCTTTGTTTATCTTGTTTTCTTGTATGCACTTTTCATCCCACCCTCTTTCCTATCAAGATCCTATTCAAGCCCCTTCCTTTTCCATTTTCCCTCTCTATGGGGCATCATATAATACATCTAAAAAAAAATCTTTTATTGGGGCATATTCTTGCTACTTGTTCTTCACGTCATTGACACATTATTTTTCTTCAAAATAATATTATTTTAATGTCATTTTGAAGAGGGGAAAATGTAGACATCTAAATATGATCAGTATCATTTGATCAATTTAATCATCATGGCCCTCTTCATCTATAGTGGCATCATTAATTAAAAATAATTAATTAATATCCTATTTTTTCTATATTCATAGATAAATTAATTAATTTTATTCATCTATCATCTATTATCATATTTAATTAAATAAGTTCATATATTTATTTAATTAAATTTCCTCCTCTCATTTCCTCCAATTTTGAAAATAAATTAGTTCAAATTCATTTCCCCCCATCCACTTGCGACCTTGATCCCTTCATTAAATTAAGTAAATCCCCTCATTTAATTAATTTAATTCCCTTTCCTCCCACTTGGAATTAAAAGGAATTTTTAATTCCTCCACTCATTCTATTTCCTTCCATCACATTCTCTAATTTTGTTTACTTGGCCTCTAACCCTTCTTCATTAACCTTAATCCCCTCCTCTGGACATGTGCACACCCCTAATCATGAAGATTAGGCACACAAGTCTACTCATGTCGTAAATGGAATCCTTCCCCAAAATACACTTGGACACCTTAACCTTAAATGCCAACTATATTTGGTAAGGGCCCACATGGATCTCTTACCTCTTTTTCCCCTCCAAGAAATTTAAAATTATTTTACCTCATTCTCCCATGTACCCTTGAGTGTGGGGACAAGAAATGATGAACTACAACTGATTTGGAACTAGAATGAAGAATCTGTAATTCAAGATTACTAAGAATTTGATGATTAGATAATGCAAGATGATTAAATCAGTATTATGTTGTCATTGATGTCAACTAGCTTGACAGTACTTATCTTGTAAGTTACTATACCGACACATCTAAAGAAAGGTGAAAAGAGATGAAGAATAGAGAAATCTACATGAGGAAGATGTACATGTCAGATGAGGATAAGGAATACATTGATTAACTTGTTGATGAGTCTATGACTTGATGGAATTGACTTTATTATGTTGCATTCATCTATGATGTAGAATAGAGCTGAAAGACACAAAGCAGTGTTGTTGGTAAATGAAAGCACTTCAATATACACTGACAGAGTGTAGTATATATCGAGCACATTGTTAACCGAGCTTGTGTTCATTGATGCATTTCTTTGTTAACCGATGGAGAATAGAATGAATTAAATGATCAGTTTAGCCGATAAGATTGATGAGCTGGAAAATGTATGATCACAAGGTAATAGAAAAAAGTTTGTTATGAAGATCGACGGGTAACATAATTGAAGGAAGATCTAATGGAGCAAATTGAAATGTGTTATGGACACATTAGCCGAGGAAACCAAAAGCGATAAAATTAGTGAATATGATTAAGTCACAAAATCCAATGGAGGAGAAGAAAATGATTTACTCGTCTATATAAGAGACTAGGATTTCATTATGAAAAGGATGTCGGAAGATAATGTTACTACAGAATTATCGCGTGAACAAGCTTCATTCATTTCTGATCATACTGGTTAATGAGAACTGAGCTGCAGAATAATTATTGAGCTACAGAGAGTAATTGCCGATGGACAGTAAGTTAATACATTGTTGAATCTGAAGTGAAATATTGGTCAGAAGGATTTGTATGAGCAAAATATTGATCTGTAATCTGCAACTGAAGTTGTATTAAGGTAGATCATCTACTATTACATATTTAACCATTGTACACAGTCAAATCTCTTAACTGAGTGGACTAAGAAAGTCTTATGATTTATCATACATAGAATGAACATTGTTATCTTGTCAACCCCAGAGTGACTACTGGTTGGATGATAACTTCTAGTCTAAAATCCTCTAACAAGGTCACACCTAACAGTGTGTTTTTAACCTTTAACAGGGTTGGGTCTTCACCAACCTCACTTTAGAAGAGTGGACATTTTTGGGTTGCCGGTCCTAGGTGGTTTTTCCCTTCACAGGGTTTCCACATTAAATCTCTTGTGTCATGTGTTGATTGTGATATTTGTTTATTATTATTATTTGCATATTACATGTTAGATTTGATCGGTAACTGCTATAAGTTTTTAGACTGGTAATCGGTAAAAGCATAGACAGTGAAAGTATTTTATGTTTACCGAGTAGCAGAAATTGAATTATTTGTTTTGAATTATACATTTTGAATTGAGACAGTGTTTAACTAATTCACCCCCCTCTTAGTTATTCCAACAATTGGTATCAGAGCTTCGGTTGCTTAGAACAGAGTTTTAAGGACTTCAGCACAAAGGTCTCAAGATGTATAAGAGGGAAGTGCCAAGACTAAACAAAGAGAATTTCACAGCATGGCAAAGCTGAATTTTGTTGCATGTATCTAGAATTGGGAACTCAGCTATAGATCTGATGAAGAATGGCTACGTTGCTCCGCCCATTGGTCCCTTAACCCTTGATCAATTAAGAGACAAGCATGAACACAATATCACTATGATGGAGCTTGTTGCTGCCTGTACCGACATAGAATTTAAAGACATTAAGGGATGCACTACTACCAAAGAGATGTGGGACAAGCTAAATTTGATATATAGTGGAGATTTGAATGTTAAGAGAGCCAGAGTAGAAAGTCTAAGAGGTTGTTTTGATGATATGAAGATGAAAGAAGGTGAGAACATTGTGCAATATACAAATAGACTAAAAGAGGTAGTACATGCTATTAGAGCATCTGATGGAGTCATTGATGATGAAACAGTTATAAGCAAGATTCTCAGAACTTTGTTGCCATTTTATGCGATCAGGATCTCTACAATTCATGAAACAAGGGTCGTATCCAATCTTACCCTTGATACACTGATCGGTAAGCTTACAACCTTTGAGTTAAACAACTTTGACAATAGTATTGTTCCTTCTGTTGAATCTGCTTTCATGTCTTCTTTGAAGATCAGTAAGTCTAGCAAAAATAATAAGAATAATGATAGTGATAGCAATACCGATGATGAACTTGATGAGCTTGAAGCTCTTATGGCCAAAAGATTACCCAAAGGAAAAGGAAGATATAGAGGTAAGTTACCTTTGGCATGCTTTAATTGTAAAGAGGTTGGCCACATTGCTGCTAGATGTCCACAAAAGAAAGATGATGATAGATCCAAAGACCAATTGGAAGGAAGCTATGGGAGAAGAGTCAACAATGGCTACCGATATAACAAAAAGGATAATCGAGATAGTTATGACAAAGGAAAAAAGGTATGTTACATAGCTGAAGATATTGAATATAAATCTGACACTGATGATGATGTAGAAGTAATATTTGTTGCTATGAAAGATGATTCAAAGGAAGAAGAGAAACTTGAAGAGACAGCACTGATCTCTAGAGTAGACAAAAATGATACATGGATCATAGACAGTGGCTGCACACATCATATGACCGGTGATGTAGAGAAATTTGATCAACTTTTTGAATACAATGGAGGATCTATGAGAATGGGCAATGATGCATCTTGTATGGTAAGAGGTAAAGGTTCACTTATGATCAATAACAAAATAAAATGTGAAAATGCATACTGGGTAGATGGACTAAACTATAACTTGATTAGTGTGGCACAGCTAAACAATTCAGGCCACCAAGTTGCTTTTGAGAGTAAAAAAGTGAAAATCTATGATGATGGAGGAAGACTTGTTGGAACTGGTACACAATCTAGAGGTAACCTATTTTATCTTGATATTGATCAGTCTTCTTGTTTGATAATGAAGGATGAAGATGCATGGTTGTGGCACAAAAGATTATGTCATGTGAATTTTGATAACATGATCAAGATTAGTAAAAGGAGAAGAGTTAGAGGTATGCCTAACTTGTCAAAACTAGATCATGCTATGTGCCATGAATGTCAAAAAGGTAAGATGACTAAGTCTAGTTTTAAAAGCAAAGACTACTCAACAAAGAAGATACTTGAGTTGGTTCATACCAACCTATGTGGTCCTATGAGAACTCAAAGTTTTTCTGGTGATAGATACTTTATTCTTTTTGTTGATGACTATACTAGACTGATGACTGTTATGTTCTTGAAAGAGAAATCTAAAGCTTTTAAAATGTTTAAATGGTATAAAGCTAAGGTAGAAAAAGAGACTGGAAAATAAATTAAATGCTTAAGATCTGATAGAGGAGGTGAATTTATCTCTGATGAATTTACTAATTTCTACAATGAGCATGGTATTAAAAGATAGGTCTTTGCACCGAGGACACCTCAGCAAAATGGCATTGCTGAAAGAAGGAACAGGTCAATAGTTGATTATGCTAGAACACTGATGATACAAAAGAATGTTGCTTAGACATATTGGAGAAAATCTGTCAGTACAGCTGTATATGTTCTTAACCGGGTACAACTGAAAAAGGACACCAACTGAACACCTTATGAGTTATGGTTTGGACACAAACCTACTGTAAGTTATTTCAAAATTTTTGGAAGCAAATGCTTTATTCTAAAAGATGAGAGAAATGGGAAATTTGATTCAAAAGGAGATGAAGGGATATTTCTAGGATATTCTACTACAAGTAAAGCATACAAATGTCTGAATAAGGTTACAAATAAGATAATTGAAAGTACTAATGTTCGTGTTGATGAGTTTGATGACAAGAACATAGAGGATAGTAGAAAGGAACTAGAAGACTATGGTAGATTCACTTACATTGAACATCCAAAGTATCAACTGAAACTGCAACCTGTGATAACCGATCAGCAGGAAAATAACCCTGAGGAATAGGAAGAGGAAACCGATGAATAAAATGGAGCTACCGAGCAAGGAAATGAACCTGAACAGGATGAACAAGAAAGAAGAGATAGATTATTGGCTAGATTTGTCAGGAGACATCATCCTGAGACAAATTATTGGAGATAGACAAGATGAAATGTAAACTAGGAGCAAAGCAAGACAAGGTACATGTCTAGTTTGTGAATTTGAACCAAAAAATGTGAAAGTTGCATTAGAGAATGAAGAATGGATTAATGCAATGACCGAGGAAATAGAGAAAATAGAAAAGAATAAAACTTGGAGCTTAGTACCCCAACCAAAGGACAAAAATTTTATCGGTACTAAATGGATATTTAGAAACAAGATGAATGAGAATGGTGAAGTCACAAGAAATAAAGCTAGATTGGCATGCAAGGGATATGCACAAGAAGAAGGCATTGACTATGGAGAAACATTTGCACCTGTTGCTAGATTAGAAGGAGTAAGAATGCTACTTGCATATGTTGCACACAAGAAATTCAAAGTCTATCAAATGGATGTAAAGTCAGCATTTCTGAATGGTATACTTGAAGAAGAGGTCTACATAGAACAACCGGAAGGATTTGTTGATCCAGACAAGAGAGATATGGTATGTAAATTACATAAAGTTGTATATGGTTTGAAGCAAGAACCAAGAGCTTGGTATGAAAGGCTGCATACTTACTTGCTAAGTATTGGATTTGTTAGAACAAGTGAAAACAACAATCTGTATATGAAAGGCAACACTGATGACACTATTCTTATTGCTGAAATTTTTGTGGATGATATTATTTTTGGAGGACAAGATCATATATGAAAATCATTTGCTAATGAAATGCAAAAGGAATTTGAAATGTCTATGTTCGGAGAGATTAAATTCTTTCTAGGACTTCAAGTGATTCAGCAGAGTGATGGGATATTCATCACACAATCTAAATACATAAAGGAAGTATTAAAGACATTTGGCCTGGAAGATGCTAAACTTGTGGGAACACTGATGGCTACTAGATGTAAATTGACAAAGGAGGATGAAACTACAGAGGTAAATCAGATACTTTACTGATCCATGATTGGTAAATTAATGTATGTAGTTCACAGTAGGCCAGATATAGCACATGTTGTGGGAATTATTGTAAGGTTTTCTACTAACCCTAGAGAATCACACATG
This sequence comes from Chamaecyparis obtusa, assembly GCA_027943335.1. Taxonomy (NCBI): domain Eukaryota; kingdom Viridiplantae; phylum Streptophyta; class Pinopsida; order Cupressales; family Cupressaceae; genus Chamaecyparis; species Chamaecyparis obtusa. Next base: position 242,838 of record BSBK01001290.1, on the reverse strand, counting down.
ATTGCTACTAAAATAATCTTACGATACCTGAAAAAGATAGAGGATTATGGCATTTGGTATCCTAAGGAAGGAAAGTTTGAGCTGAAGGTATACACCGATGTTGATTGGGCTAGAAATGTGGATGATAGGAAAAGCACCACCAGAGGAACATTTTTCTTTGGTGAAAGACTTGTAACCTAGACAAGTAAAAAGAAAGCTTGCATTTCTCAGTCTACCATTGAAGCAGAGTATGTTGTTGCTACTACAAATTTCTCAAACATTGCATATATCAAACAAGTGTTGGAAGGAATGAATGAGGTAATCACTGACCCGGTGATTATATACTGTGAAAACACTAGTGCCATTAACATTTCAAAGAATCATGTGATGCACTCAAAAACAAATCATATATCTATTAAGTATCACTACTTAAGAGAACAAGTGCAAGAGAAGCAAGTGAAGTTAGAATTTGTTACATCTAAGGAACAACTTGCAAATATCTTTACAAAACCTCTACCAAAGGACACATTTGAATACTTGAGGATTAGACTTGGGGTCCATCCCCTGTCTATCGGTCACTAAGGTGATCTAGATGTTGCATCAGCCTAATCATATCAGAAGATCATTCATGTTGATGTAGCATAGTTCACACTTTGAATCATGTTCAAGGTTGTGATTAAGTTTGAAGAGCTGAAACAGATTGAGATATCAGTATACAGAGATACAGTGAATGTAATGGACAACAGAGAGTTACTTGGCTACCAACAGAGCTCTTCAGTAGTATAATGACTATTTTTTTTATTTGTTTCTTTGTATTGTTGTCAAAGGGAGAGATAAATAATATGAAAAGGAGACATAAATAAAGGGAGAAAAATAGCACCAATGAAGAACTATCTAAGGGAGAGATAATCTGAAAAGGAACAGAGCATTGAAGATCAGTTACTAAGAACAGAAGCAGGAACATGAGAATTGAAAAGATCACATCTGATGACAATTATTATAGCATTACAAATGTTGAGTAATGTAGTGATTAAACATATTAAGTCTATTCGACTTACAACATTTGTTTACAGAGTTGTAGAATACATGTTTGGTATGTGTATGGTACATTTCATATTACTTGAGTTGCCATCAATGCCAAAGGGAGAGATTGATGAACTACAACTAATTTGGAACTAGAATGAAGAATCTATAATTCAAGATTACTAAGAAGTTGATGATTAGATAATGCAAGATGATTAAATCAGTATTATGTTGTCATTGATGTCAACTAGCTTGACAGTACTTATCTTGTAAGTTACTATACCAACACATCTAAAGAAAGGTGAAAAGAGATGAAGAACAGAGAAATCTACATGAGGAAGATGTACATGTTAGATGAGGATAAGGAATACACTGAGTAACTTGTTGATGAGTCTATGACTTGATGGAATTGACTTTATTATGTTACATTCATCTATGATGAAGAATAGAGCTAAAAGACACAAAGCAGTGTTGTCGGTAAATGAAAGCACTTCAGTATACACTGATGGAGTGTAGTGTATACCAAGCACAGTGTTAACCAAGCTTGTGTTCATCAACACATTTCTTTGTTAACCAATGGAGAACAGAATGAATTAAATGATCAGTTTAGCCGATAAGATTGATGAGCTGGAAAATGTATGATCACGAGGTAACAAATAAAGTTTGTTATGAAGATCGACAGCTAACATAATTGAAGGAAGATCTAATGGAGTAGATTGAAATGTGTTATGGACACATCATTTGAGGAAACATATTTAACCATTGTACACAGTCAAATCTCTTAACCAAGTGGACTAAGAAAGTCTTATGATGTATCATTCATAGAATGAACATTGTTATCCTGTCAACCCCAGAGTGACTGTTGGTTGGATGATAACTTCTAGTCTAAAATCTTCTAATAAGGTCACACCTAACAGTGTGTTTGTAACCTTTAACAAGGTTGGGTCTTCACCGACCTCACTTCAGAAGAGTGAACATTTTTGGGTTGCCGGTCCCAGGTGGTTTTTCCCTTCACAGGGTTTCCACATTAAATCTCTTATGTCATGTGTTGCTTGTGATATTTTTTTGTTATCATTATTTTCATATTACATGCTATATTTGATCGGTAACTGCTATAAGTTTTTAGACTGGTAATCGGTAAAAGCACAGATAATGAAAGTATTTTATGTTTACCGAGTAGCAGAAATTGAAGTATTTGTTTTGAATTATACATTTTGAATTGGGACACTGTTTAACTGATTCACCCCCCTCTCAGTTATTCCAACAAGAAATGCCTTTATGGAAAATATTCCTTACAATCCACCTATCACTTCTTCTAACCCTCAAAGTCCTCTCAATATCTCCTAGGTTGACAACTGTCAACTTCTCATGGAGTGTGAGAAACCTAAGCATTCTCAGCCCTTGATCTTCATCATTGCATCATAATCCTACATTCCTTTTCTCCCACACTTAACCAAAACATCTCTCTCATTCTCTCATTCATTCAACTTATAAATTGTGTAACTTTGAGCTCTCATCACCATTCTCTTGAAAACTTGAGAATGTTGGAGCACTCTTAGTGTTATACTATCAAATTTATTAGCACACATACAATCCTTCAAGAATGAATAAATCTTTGCATCAAGAAGACTACTAATCAAGCTACTTTGTTTTCCATTTTATTTTCTTATTATGGTTTTATTTGTCCAATATTGATGTTTCTTTGAATATGTGATTTTGAGTGTTTGAACTTGTTATTGCATTCCTTTTGAAGTCACTTTTCCTTGCAATCAAGAGGTATTTAAAAAGAATCATTTTTATTGTCTTTAGGACTAGAAAAATATAATTTTATGTATAATTAATTTGGGAATTGATTTAAAGGGATTACATCTAACAAATCCTCATGCACGAATAAAGGAAAAATATTACTAAATGAGAAAACATATTGAGCTAATATCATCACTTTATCAAGCTTGAACCTTTAGTGAAATGGTGGGGTTTCTTTCCAATAATGCCAACAACCAAGGTTCAATTACCCATAGGGTCGATAAATAATCATGCTACTTTGGTTTCCATTTTGTTTTATTATTGTAGTTTTATTTTTTCAATCTTGATGTTCTTTGAATATGTGATTTTGAGTGTTTGAACTTGTTATTTCATTCCTTTTTAAGTCACTTTTCCTTGCAAACAAGAGTTATTTAAAAAGAATCATTTTTTCTTTTCTTTAAGAGTACACAAAAATATAATTTAATGTACAATTAATTTAGGGATTGATTTAAAGGGATAACATCTAACAAAGGCTCGTGTGTATAAAGGAAAAATACTTATTAAATTAGAAAACATATTGATCTAACATCATCACTTTATCAAGCTTGGCCCTTTTGTGAAATGATGGGGATTCTTTCCTATAGTGCCAACAACCAAGGTTGAATTCCCCATAGGGCCACTCTTTATTGTGCCAAAAATGGAGATTTGGTTTATCTTGGCCCTTAGTGAAATGATGGGGCTTCTTTCTTGTACATCTTACAACCAAGGTTCAAAATTTTAGAGTTGAGGATGAGAGAGAATAGGAGTGAACAAGAGAAGGCTTTAAAAATTGTAAGGTGATGGGTCAAGTTCAAAGGAAAATGATGAATATGGAGATGGAGACCCTTCGCCCCACTTTTATTTTAGTTCCACAATGGATGTAGGGTGTGGTTGTGTTGGTTGGGATGGTGTGGTACATATGAGAGAGGAGGATGCTACAAGTAAATTAAGGTAGTGGGACAACTTCCAACACAAACCTTTAGAGGAGGGTTAATACAAAACAATTCTCAAATGTTTACAACTATTACGAAAACCCTAACATCAATAAGCACAAATATCATGCATGCCACAATAAAATTATTTACGTGGGGAAAACCCTTTTGGGATAAAAATCCCACTACAAAAGCCACCTTAATATATTGTTTTGAAATTGAAACAATAGATTGGAATGTACTTGAAAAGAAATCATTTTACATGAGTATCACAAATGAATATCTAGAGGCAACTCAATAGATATATCTACTCTTGTAGAAAACCTTTATCTCATGCACCTAATATAGAGGAAATACCATACATAAAAATTTTAAATGGTAGAATAAAACCATGGGCTAAAACCATCTAAAAAGTCTTACCCATTTTATCTTTAATAAAAGATACCCTATGATATGTCAAAACACACACCAACATGGGTAACTCACTTCTATAGCTCATTTATGAGTTTAACATGTTTCTACATTTCCTAAAATACATTTCTGCATTTCCTATTTCAGGATACCTAAATTTTGGAAAGTGTTGATGGCTAAAATTGCTTTTAGACACAGCCTATGGGAATTTTAGTGAGTGGGGGACCTTATGCTATTCCACTAAACAACCTCTAGGATTTTAGAATTCAGCTCTTCATTTTTTTATGAAAAGGGAAAAGGGGAAGAGTATTACTAATCTAATGTGCGGTGATACACCAAACTTTAAGAACATTCAATGGATCAATGCACAAGCTATTCTAGGGAAATGAAATCTCAAAGAAACTTCATAATACATATGAATTAGACACAATAACAGATAATATAAAAAGATCTGAACCTAAAACATAAAGTGAACCATACAATGGCACTTACTGAATATAAAATCTTAAAGCGTGATTTACTCTATAGAATTCAAAGATGCATACACCAAAGTCAAATAAAATACTTAATTAGAACAAAAACCATTCATGAACAATAAATATTTAAAAGATCAAAGGGATGAAAGAATAATTGATTGTATTTCATTGATTCAATTGCATGGTACAATTTATGGTTGTAGAAAAATAGCTTTCCAAAATATTCCCATGAGAGTCCTTTTTTTTTACATCCAAAAGTCCCTTGAATATTACAATATTTTTCATTATATACTAGAAAAGGAACGGCCTAATTCCATTAACCAAAAGTAGTTATAGAGACTGTGCCAAATGGCTCACTTCATCTAGCAAAGGATTTTTGACCTCTACCACAAGCCCTAAAAAAAAGACAGTTAGCATTTGATATATTGATAGGATCAGATCCTTCATTATTTTGTTCAGCAACTACTTCGGCTCAAAAAAAATGCAATGGCCTCTCTTGTAACTGCATCAGAACGGAAGGAAAAACTAGGCTTACTGACACAAGACACGTGGATGATTTCTCTTTATCAAGTAAAGCAACATGGAAGATGGGCGCAAAAGCTATTACAAAAAAGCATTTGAGCCTTAGAAAAATCTGGCGAGACAACCACATGTAACCTTAACAAACATTTGGGCCCACCGACAAAAAGGCATTGTGGTTAGCACTTCATCAAACATGTAGCATTCAAGCGTAGATTTTGATGGAAGGAAAAGAAATCCCAACCCAAAATGTACACTATATTGACAGGTGGCAAGTGTGTGCAACTCCTTAAAATAAAATCACTGCAAAGAGGAAAATAAAGCAGTGGAAAAAGGTTCTCTTTGAGAAATGGTGAATTTTAATTCACAAAAAGCATAACCTTTGAAAGATGCTTAATTGAAAAACTATTTGAAGTGTCAAAAAGCTTGTGACATTCTCTACAAAGGTATGATCCACTATGTTGTTTATGTTAACCTTATTATGGTGTGATTATTAAGAGGGGGGTGAATCATTAATCTACCAATTTGAACATTTAAACACTTTCCACTTAACCAATAAATCAAAAACTCAACAATCAAATATAAATGTGCAAGCACAAAACATCCAACACAACAGCACAATACTTTTGGTATCATGGAAACCCAAATTAGGTAAAAACCACGGTGGGGATGGAACCCACAAATTTGTACTCTTTTGAAATACACCTTGTTAAAGGTTGTATCCTATGAAAGGCATATACATATACATGACAAATGTAACCTTGTGAGAGGATTTACCTAAAGCTCATAACAAGCTTGTACCTTGTGAGAGGACTTAGAACACTTATTATAGTGCCACCATACAAGATTTACAATAAAATAAAGATCTGCTAGGATCTACCTCACTTGAGGATTTCCAGTACTCTATTATAGCTGTTAGGAAACAACAAGTAAGAATGATTTGTGAAATAGAAACTTCCTTTGCTTGATCAAATCCTTTGCATCTCAAACAACATTCTTCACATTCTTCTCTAATGCTTGGCTGGAACACACCTTCTGACTCTTCTTTCTTCTTCACCAACACACGATCAACAACACATTCACCATCTCCTTTTTTCAGCTTATATTGCATTCTTTTCTCTTAGGTTTTCACTGCCATAGAAAAACCTAAAATGTAATACCATTTCAATCTGACCATACACTTGGCTTCATATCACATATCTCTATGTCCAATTTTAAATTCACTAACCGCACATTTTTATTTTCAGATTTAATAAAAAAATTAAATTATTTCATCAAGTATTTTCCTTCTTGACCAATCAGCTTGCTCAAATCATCTTTACATGCTCATCTCAATGATATAACCATTAAAAATTGTTTCTAGCTTTCCAAGCACATTTTCCAATGAATTTTGACCAATAAAATTTGACTATAACAACAATTTGAATCACCAATACTGATCAAACCATTAGCCACTTAGAAACTTAACATTTTTCAAATATCACTACTTAACCTTTAAAATATCTCATATCTTTTCTCAAAATGAGTCATGGTTGTAGGATTAGAATCTAGAAACTTTAGGTAACCTCCATAAAACAACCGAACATCTAAACAATCAAACTCATAACTATAATGATACAATCATCATATTCATGTTAATTTTTGTCTTAATAATTTCACTGTCTCTAATCAACTCCGCTAAATCTGTCTCATCGGTCATCACAACAAGTTAAGATTTTACATGTAGCATCCAAACATGTTTCCAAACACTTGTGTAGAACATAACCTTAACATATTACCATTCACATGAAGTATTCCACAATCATCATCAGTAGCTCATAAGGTGATAGTTGACCTCAATGACAATACCATAACTGATCATTGCTCAAGCATACCTATCATGTCTCATCATCAAATCATGCTCTAAACTACTTTACCTTACACATATGATCAACCACTTCCTTCACTTCATTACTCTTCGTCAGTTATGCCAATAGGTTATAGTCAAATTTGAACCATTTAGGAGCCTCTAATACCTTCAAAATTGACTAAGAAAAATTTCTTAAACAACTTCAAAAATAAAAACTTTAATATCTTCAAATCTATGCATGATCTTACGAAAAAAAATTATTGGCATGCTTATTTAGTGCATCTAAAGGTTTAGGAAAAGTTTAGGAGAAAGTTGTGCTCAAATGTAAACTTAGTATGAATAGTATTATTTTATAAATGTGAGGTTGAAAAACCATTTTCCTAATAGAAGTGGTGGTTGTAGGACCATTTTAGAAGTAGGGGACACAAAGTATGGTAAAGGGTATGATGAGAAGCTGCATTGTGTAGATTTTCCAAAAGATATTGTTGCCTCTTTTTCCTATCGAAGAGTGCTTTTTGGTTTCATTTTTGGGCTTGATTCCCTTGATTTGTTTTGGTTTCTTGGGAATGGGTTCAAGAGTGGAGAAGTCCATGAGTATGGTGGGTTTCTGAAGGTAGAGATTGGTGATTTTGATGTTGGAAAGGATGGTGATGTATTTTTTTTCCCTGTTCTTTTTCCTTCTCGATTGGTGTTGGTGTTGAGTAGTTGTGTAGGTTATTTTGGGCCCTCCTTGGATGGATTTTGTTTTTTGTCTAAGTTGTATTCAAAGGTTTTATGTTGTGATAATGGCATGTGATTTTTTGGAGCTGTGGGCTATTCTTTTTTTTCTTTGTCTTTAACAAACCCTAGATCCTCTAGTTTTTTTTTTTTTGTTTTTTTTTGGGGGGGGGGTGGTTTATTTTCTTGGTGCCCTACAAAGGCCACTTTTTTGTGTGCAATGGTGGTGTAAATGGTTCTATCTTGGTTATGGTATTCTACAACTTTCTTGGATGGGCTTATGATGAATCTGTGAATTTGGTTTTGGCTCTTCCAATGGAAAATGTGGTAGTGAAGGTTGGTGCCACTTCTTATTTGTTTCTTTTAGTTTTTCTTTGGGTGAGGTATGTTGTCATGGATGCCCTGGGTCTTAGAATCATTACTATTTTTTCTATCATTTTTTAAGAGGTGTGCTTGGTTGAGGATGGTCATGTTTTGGGTGGGTTGTATATGTTTTTTTTTAATTTGGAGGATTGTTTGGGGTATTTTGGGTTTTACTTATTCAGTGTGTCTTTTGTATTTTCGATCCATGTTTTGGATAGGGCTATTCCTCTTTCTTATTTTTAGTGTTGTTGATTGAGAGATATAATTTTATCTTGATATCTTGGTTTTTGGTTGGGGCTTTTTGCTTCTATTTTTAGTGTTTATACTCATGGTTTTCCTATTGAGTCAAAGATCCATTTGAGTAAATATTCCTGAAAGACCCAAATTTTAAAGTCGGTGTCTTTATTGAACTTCTTTTCCTCAATGAAATGGAGCTAGTATCAAGGGGTTTTATACTACCCTTACCCTCATCTCAACCATTTTTTCTCCTATTGAGGTGGAGAATGCTTGGTCAAGGTAGGGGTGTTTAAGTTTCTAAATCTTTTTCCTTTTTCTCGTCTTCTAATTGAGGTGGATCTATCTTTATTGAAGTGGGGATTAATGTTCTTGGATAAGGTGGGAGGTATTGTAAGGGGGATGATAATGCACTTATTTTTTACTTCTTCCCTTTCATCCTATTGAGTTGGATTAAGGATGGTTTCTCTATTATGCTCCTACTTCTCCTTTTGAGGTGGATCATATGGACTATGGACTATTAACTTGGTCATTATGTTTTTAATGAAGGTAGAAAGATTTAATTTCCTTATTCCTTTGTTTTCTTTCCTTGGTTTTTTCTTGGGCTTAGAATTTTTCTCTTTTGAACATGTTTTTTTATGGCTTTGGCCCTGATGTTATAATAATCAATTTGTTTTAGCTAGTCTCTTTAGGATTGTTGTTAGTTATTATGTTGGTTGGTTGTTGATTGTTCGTATTTTACCTTCAACAAGTAATTTTTTTGTTTTTTCTAAATCCTACAAAAATCTTTTTGTATAAGGTTTGGGTCCCCTCAAAAACTATCTTATCCTTAATAAAAACATCATGACTTTATTAATTATTTTGAGAACCCATTTAGAATTAGGATGAATGTTACTCCATATATACCAAAAGATTTGGTCATGATAATGTATAATGTCGGTATCAAAATGGATCAATTTATTACACATAGAAATCCATTCTTATTTTTCACTTGTTTTCCAATATATATAAAAAAGTGCCCCACTTGGTAAATCCATCCTCTAGCATATCAAAATATCCATGCATTCTTCATGTATCTTAAAGGAATGATTCAAGAATCCTTCTCCAATTAATCCCTCATTCAATGACATCATTGGAAGAAACAAAATTAACTATCCAAAAGGAATGATCATCAACTTTTAAGAGATCACATAATATAACATAAGTAGCCTCACATTCCTCATCCAAAAAATGCAACAATTACTTAGAGGAGAGAGGTGAAAAATCATCCTCAACTTATCTAATAATTAATGAACAAAAATGATTATTTGACTACATAATGCGTACCCGGTATGGCATACCTAAAATCCTCCAAAACTTTTATATTCTAAAATATTTACCAAGAATGGCCAAAGGCCACAATTCACATTAGACCTAATTGTAGCTTTAGTATGGGAGTATGGAATCAAGCATCGCAAATCCTCTCAATATCACCCACAATCCAATGGGCAAGTTTAGGTGACTAATAGAGACTTGGAAAATATCTTCATAAAGCTCATGGAAATACACAAGAGGGATTGCGTTGATAAATTTTTTGAGGTAGTTTGGGTGTACAGGACCACCTAGAAGACAACTGCTAGTTTGACACTGTATGAACTTGTTTACGGAAAAAATATTGTCTTGCCCATAGAATTTGAAGTGAAGACTCTTCACACTACTCTCTAACTTAGGATGAGCCTATTGAATGCTTAGAAGGACAAAATATCCCAACTTCATTCCTTGTACGAGATGTGACAATAGTCCATCTTCCATGTAGAAGTGATACAATAGAAACAAGCCCAATGGCATGATCACTTTATTCGACATCAATCATTCCAACCAAGTGAGTGGATACTTCTCTATGACTCCATGTTCCAATACTTCAAAGGGAGATTCCATACTTTCTAGTTAGGCCCATATAAGGTTGAGGCTACTTATGATAATGGTGTTGTTAACTTATGCACTATGGATTTAGAACATATGGCTCTCCTTGTTAATGTGCATAGTTTTGAGCTATATAAGAAGCCCCTCTCGAAAGAGACTTTTTCTTGTAATTTGGTTAAGGAACTCCATATTCCTCCTACCACTTATAAAGATCCAATAGTGAAAACTTTGGTCATTGTTAGCCAGCTATATTCAAATGGGTATTAGCTACTAAAATAACCCTAGATGTGAAAATTGGTTTCCCACCACTTCTAGGTGGTGTTAGGTTGAAAAGTGAAAGAGTGGCGGCCTAATATTTTTATCAATCTTTTAAAAAAATAAACAATAAAAAGAGAAAAAATAATTAATAAATAAAAAGAAAAAATCTCCCTAATTCATTGGGGTAGGACTTTCCCCTTGATTCATCTATATGGAGTACTATTTTTATTCTTTCCTAGTTGTGGTTCCCTTCCTATCTTTTTCTTGATAGGAGGATTGTTTGTGATAGGAAGCTCCTTGTCACCCTATGGTAGATCTTCCTCTCGTGCCTGCTCAACAACTTTCTTTGGTGTTTCTCTCTAGACTCAACACCTTTCCATATGTTGATTCTACTTGACATAACTATCAAATTCTTTTACCAACCCCACATTTTGATGACTACCCTACCTTTATGTGGTCCACATCACAATTCCAGGTTCCTCACCTTTGGTGCTCCACATTCGCCTCTAGGTATCCATACCAATATTCATCTACCTTTGGTATTGGTGATTTTCCTTACATAGCACACTGAAGTCAATGTCCGCCTTACCTTGTTTGGTAATTATGGTGATGGTTTTCAATCACTTGACCTCTCTATAGCTTCCACATTGTTGGTACTTGCTACCACATCATGCAATCATGAAAGAAATAAAGAAATAAATTTTAATTTTCGTGAGGCTAAAGATAGCCTATGGGACATATCACTTCACACATTGATTTCTACATTTCTACCCTTTTCTTGTGTAACTTGATGATGAGTGCCCCCAGCTTCTCAACAATTCCCTCATTTAATAAATCTACCCAAGAGTTTATTGTTAAGAGAGTAGTAAAGTTTCCCTTCTGGTGTTAAATCTTTCACACTCTAAAATGAAATGCTTTTATGTTTTCACTTTTCTAGAAGTGCAGAAAATACACTCTTTCTTCCCAAGCTTCTTTAATTCTTTTCCAACACTTGGTTTCATAGGAAATTTTATGAGAGTCGATCCTCAACTAAGAAATAATAATTTTGGTTCTCTAAGAGATATTGACCCCAATTTAATCTTTTTGATGATGGTTACGAGTGAGATTAAACTTTGCAATATAATACTCTTTCTTTCTCGTTAAACCTTTATCCCAAGAACACTTGTAGAATTTACTCATTACAAAAGCATGTATCTCTTTACTATTTATGGGACACAATTTCAAGTAAATATCCCAAAAAAAAATTTAATTCATCGAAGTCTTCTTTATTTTGCACAATGTGTCACTGAAGACAACCTTAGGTCATTTTCCCTCATCCATTTGCTCAATTATTTTTAAATATCTTATGAGTCCCACCATATAAATTTCCTCAATAGGAGTATCCCCCACCTCACTCAACATGATATCATAGGGGACTAAACTTTTAATTTTGAACTTGTTTGTAATCAAGTATTTTTTGAGTTTTTTCAATATCCTTCCACTGTAAATCAGAAATGTTGATGGCCCATAGTTCACAGCCATAAAGAACAATCGGAAGCACTAAAAGCCCAAAGCAATTTTGGGTATTTTTCCAATTGTATATCTCTTCCTCTCTACATCTATTTTGGAAACCATAAATGGCTTTCCAACCTCCCAAAATTTGCTTCTTTTTGTACCCTTCCCAACTTAAATTTTTATGAATCAAGGTGTTTGTAATCTAACACTTCTTTAAGAGTGTTTCTGTTGCAGGAGCATCTCAAGTCCTTGGCAATCTTGTGTCACCAAAAACAAGTTTTTGTTTTCTTGTGTTTCTCGGTTCCTTCTTTGACCGAGTTGGCTCGGTAGTTGTTCGGTTTCCTTTGTTGACCAAGTTGGTCGGTTAATTCCCTGGTGCTCAGCAATGCTTGTTTGGTGCTCAATTATCCTTTCTTACCAAGTTATTTGTTTTAGTTTCCTATTGAGGCTAACTTGTACAATTAATCCTAGTCATAGATTTAATGTCGGTATCTATCATTGGGAAGTGTGTGGACCTAGATCTAGTCATTTCCTTCTGTTGATGGTGGATCTAAAGGCCGACTTATTTAGTAGCCTCTTGTATATATTGTAATATTTGGTTTTAGTATAGGGAGGAGGAAGACATCAGAGATAGGAGTTAGAATATTGGAGATAATTTCATATCCTCACATGTTGGAGGACTTCTATACTTGAATTTTAATATCTAGCCTAAATCAAGAAGGCCTTACAGCCCAGCATGTATGAGTCAATTTGATGAAATAATATTAGTATCAGTTCTACATTCTCTCTCTCACTTGTGGTATTTGGCCTCTGCGTGTGATCTCTGCAAGGTGGATCTAGTTTGGGTGTGCCTTTGGCCCCTCTTTGCATCCTCCCTTGCTTTAGGTGGTATCAGAGCAAGGTGAGATCTGGATCTAGGTTTGTGAACCTAGGTTTGAGGTTTCCTTCTTGCAAACCCTAGTTGATTTTTTGTGGGGTAGAATATTTTGATCTAGCCTACAATTTTAGAGGGTTTCAAGATGGTTCATGGGAGGTGAGATGTAGATCCAAGATTGGAAGACATGTTGAGACAACTTGTTGCTAGATTAGAAGCTTTTGAGATGGCCCAGAGAAGAGGAAGACATCTTGAAGATGTTAGTGATGATGAAATTGAGGAAGAACAAGGTGATGTAGAACCTTCACCAGTGATGGATCAAGGTGAGGAAAGATTGTTGAAGGCTTTGACAAATCTGAAGTCTACACCACACTTCAATCCTCCTAAGTATAGTGGAAAATTGGATTTGGATGAATTGGTGGACTGGATCACCGAGATGGAAAATTACTTTGAATATGAAAATGTTCTTGAGGAAAAGAGGGTGAAAATTGCAAGCACAAAGTTGAAGAGTCATGCATCCTTGTGGTGGGACCATCTATAGTTGGATAGAAAGAGGAAAGGAAAAGACAAAATTAAGGTATGGAATAAGATGGTGAATTAATTGAAAGGAAATTTTTTACCTTGTGATTATCAGATTAACCTAGTTAGGCGAATGCAAAGTTTGAGGTGGAAAGATAGCTCAGTAAAAGACTATACTGAGGAATTATATAGATTTGATATCAGATCTAGACATGATGAAGATGATTTGGAAAGAATTTCTAGGTACCTAAATGGATTGAGAGTTTCCATCCAAGAAGAAATCAGTTTGGTTAAGTTGGAAAATATTGAAGAAGCCTACTAGTTTGCCTTGAAAGCTAAGGAGAAATTGAACAAAAGACATAAGAAAAGACAAAGAGGTAGAGGTGGTAGATTCCCTAGAGGAAGAGGTAGATCTTATGGTGAAAACCATAGATCTAAACCAAAAAAGAAAAATTTGGATAAAGGCAAGATCGAGTGGAAAGGTAAAAGTTCATCTAGAGGAAGAAGCAATAACTACTGAGGTGGTTATAACAGAGGTGGTTTCTAAGGAAATTATTAAAATTGTGGAGAAGAAAGACATAGATCATTTGAATGTACACATGCAAGTAAGAAGGTAGATAGTAGCAGAAGTGCTTTGATGCAAGAAGAGTCACCAAATGAATTTGAGAAGGAAAAGAACTTGATGGTATTGAGAGAACTTTGGAGTGAAAGTGACAAGGAAGATTCAATAAGGAAAAGTTTGTTCAAGACCAAATGTAGAGTTTCTGATGAAGTGTGGAAGGTAATCATTGACAGTGAAAGCTCAGAGAACTTGGCATCTGAGGAAATGGTTACAAAGTTGCAATTGAAAAGGCTGGAACACCCGAAGCCCTATCAAATTTATGGATCAAGGATGAGCATACACTATTGGTAAGTGAACAATGTTATGTGAATTTGAAAATTGGAAAGTACTATGATAAGGTGTTATGTGATATCATGCCTATGGATTGTTGCCATATTTTACTGGGTAGACCTTGGAAATGTGATAGACATGTTATATATGATGGAAGATTGCATGAATATACTATTTGGGCTAATGGAAGAAGACAAACCTTGTTACCTTTGATTGAAGAACATGTTAGTAATGTTTGTACATCTGTGAAATTTTTCTTGATGGAAGGAAGGAATTTTGCAAAGGATTTGAAAAAGAATGATGCATGTTTTGTTGTGATTCCTAACAAACTGAGTAAGAAAATAGAGGATAACATACCTGAGGAGATTGATAAGTTACTCATCAAGTATAAAGAGATCATTTATGATAATATACATGATGGTTTTCCACTGAAGAGAAGTATTTATCATTGTATGCATCTAATCCCTGGAGCTAGTTTACCGAATAAGGCACCACATCGGTTGACACCTATCGAGAATCAAGAATTGAACTGATAGATTCAAGAATTATTGCAAAAAGGTTTGATCTGAGAAATTTTGAGTCCTTGTGTAGTACCTATTGTATTGGAACCTAAAAAGAATAAAGAATGGAAAATTTGTACTAATTCCATAGCAATCAACAAGATAACAGTGAAATATAGGTTTCCTATACCGAGAATGGATGACATAATGGACAGTTTGACTAGAGCAAAGTATTTTACCAAAATTGATTTGAAAAGTGGATATCATCATATCAGAATTAGGGAAGGTGATGAATGGAAGACTTCTTTTAAGATAAGAGAAGGTTTGTATGAGTGGTTGGTTATGCCTTTTGTTTTAACTAATGCATCGAGTACTTTTATGAGATTGATGAATGAAGTCTTGAAGAAATTATTAGGTAAATTTGTGATTGTATACGTAGATGATATTTTGATATTCAGTAAGACTAGACAAGAACATTTTTTGCATGTTAAACAATTATTGCAGAGGTTGACAGAAGAAAAGTTGTTGATAAATCTGAAAAAGTGTTCTTTCATGAAAGACGAGATTGTGTATTTTGGATTTGTGATTTTAGTTGATGGTCTGAAAATGGATCCTGAAAAGGTTGAAGCTATTTTGAATTGGCCTACACCTGAGAATGCTAGTGAGATAATATCATTTCATGGTTTGGAAAGTTTTTACCAAAAGTTCATTAGTAATTTCAGTTCAATTTGTAATGCTATGACTGAGACTATGAGAGGAGATAAAAGAGAATTCAAGTGGACACATGGAGCTGATAAAAGTTTGGAGACGCTAAAGCAGAAGGTTGTTAAATTATCTGTGTTGGAATTGCTTGATTTCAATAAGGTATTTCAAGTCAAATGTGATGCAAGTGGTAGTGCAATAGGAGTTGTGTTGAGTCAAGAAGGTAAACCTGTTGCTTTCTTTAGTGAAAAGTTGAATGATGCAAAAAGGAAATATTTTGTGTATGATCAAGAATTCTATGCTATTGTTCAAGCTCTGAAGAAATGGAGACATTATTTGATACCGAGTGAAATTGTGTTGTATACCGATCATAAAGCTTTACAGTATTTGGGAAGTTGGAATAAGTTGAATCAAAGACATATGAAATGGGTTGAGTATTTGCAGAGTTATACATTTGTGATAAAACATAAGAGTGGAGTCACTAACTGAGTTGCTAATGCATTGAGTAGAAGAAGATATTTGATGACCGAGATGAAAATTGAAGTTCTTGGTTTTGATGATATGAGAGATTTGTATGAATTTGATCCTCATTTTTCTGAGCCATGGAGAAAGTGCAGAGAACCCATTCAAGATCAACCGAGTACTAAATGGGAAGATTATTTCATTCAAGAAGGCATGTTGTTTAAAGGTATTCAATTGTGTATACTAAGAGGATCAATGAGAATTAATTTGATAAAGGAGAAACATAGTAGTGGTTTGGCTGGACACTTTGGTGTTGACAAGACATTGAATTTTCTTGAGGAGAAATACTTTTGACCATATTTGTATATGGATGTTCATAAATTTGTTAGAAGTTGTGGAATTTGTCAAGTTGCAAAAGGAGTAAGTTAGAATACTAGATTGTATACACCAATTTATGTTCTTGAGAAACCTTGGATTGATATCAATATGGATTTTGTTCTTGGCTTACCGAAGGCAAAGAGAGGTAATGATTCTATATTTATTATTGTCGATAGATTTTCTAAGATGACACATTTTATACCCTGTAGAAAGACATCAAATGCAGTGCATATAGCAGATCTTTTCTTTAAGGAAATTGTTAGATTACATGGATTACTGAGGATTATCATCTCTGACCAAGACAATAAATTTGTTGGATATTTTTGGAAGATCCTTTGGAGAAAGTTTGGCACCAACTTAAAATATAGTTCTACATTTCACCTACAGACTGATGGACAAATAGTAGTTGTGAATAGAAGCTTGGGTAATCTTCTGAGATGTTTAGATGGAGATACACCGAGTAATAGGGATTCTATGTTGGTACAAGCAGAGTTTGCATACAATAATTCAGTGAATAGGAGTACTAGAAAAACATCTTTTGAGATTGCAAATGGAATACAACCGAGAGGTATATTAGATTTGAGGGATATTTCTGATGAAGGAAAGAGAAGTGTTGAAGGAGTAAAGTTTGTTGAGTACATGAAGACATTACATGAAGATGTGAAACATAAGTTGGAGAAAAGTAATCAGAAATACAAAGACAGAGTTGATAGATCTAGAAGACATAAGAATTTTGCAGTCGGTGATGAATTAATGGTTCATTTGAAGAAAGGCATATTTCCTCTTGGAACATATGGGAAGTTGAAAATGAAGAAGTCTGGTCCTCACAAGATTTTGAGAAAATTTGATAGTGGAAATGCTTATGAGATTGAGTTACCTAATGACATGGATATATCACCTATATTCAACATTTTTGATTTATATGAGTACCATGAGCCAGATGAAGAAATGACAGTACCAAATGATTGTCCTAAGAAATAGATAGAAGAAGTTGAGCATATTTTGGAACAAAGAGTTAGCAGAAGAATAAGAGGTAAATAGTATATGGAATATCTGGTAAAGTGGAAGAACAGACCAATTGAAGATAGTTCATGGATTTCACAGTCTGAGTTGGATTCAACTTGGATTGTACCTACTTAATGATTTAGAGAATCATTTCAAATAACCCCAGGTGTTTGATGCAGGAGCATCTCAGGTCCTTGGAAATCCTATGTCACCAAAAACAAGTTTGTGTTTTCTTGTGTTGCTCGGTTCCTTCTTTGATCGAGTTTCCTCGATATTTTCTCGGTTTCCTTTGTTGACCAAGTTGGTCGGTTATATCTCTAGTGCTCGGCGATGCTTGTCTAGTGCTCAGTTATTCTTACTTACCAATTTTTTTTTTTTAGTTTCCTATTGAGGCCAACTTGTGCAATTAATCATGGTCATGGATCTAATGCTGGTATCTATCATTAGGAAGTGTGTGGACCTAGATCTAGTCATTTCATTTCATTGATGGTGGATCTGAAGGCCAACTTGTTTAGTAGCCTCATGTATATATTGTAATCTTTGGTTGTAGTTTAGGGAGGAGGAGGACATCATAGATAGAAGTTAGAAGATTGGAGATAGTTTCAGATCCTCGCATGTTGGAGGACTTATGTACTTGAATTGTAATATTTGGCCTAAACTGGGAAGGCCTTACAGCCCAGCATGTATGATTCAATTTGATGAAATAATATAAGTATGAGTTCTACATTCTCTCTCTCACTTGTGGTATTTGGCTTCCATGTGTGATCATTGCAAAGTGGATCTGGTTTGGGTGTGCCTTTGGCCCCTCTCTGCATCCTCCCTTGCATCAATTTCCTTCAAAGTAAAACTTATGTCGGCTATGTTTTATTCTATTAGAGAAAACCATCACTTTAGTCTTGCTGATATTAACTTGCATCCCCACCATTCTACAAAAATTCACAAAGGAAAGTAAGTATTTTTGTAAGCCAAGAGAAGAGTTAGAGATCAGAATAAGGTCATATACATACAAAAGAAACCTTATAAAAAACTCACCCAAATGAACACCATCTCCCCCTTGTAAGTTTATCCACTCTTCAAGTTTTTCAATAAATAAACCAAAAAGGGCAGGAGACAATGGGCACCCTTGTTTTACCACTATGTCACTTCTAAAACTTTCAAAGATGTCATCTGAAGTTCTGATTTTGACTTTAACCTCCTCATATAGTTTATGAACATTATCTCTAAGATGAATAGGGACCCCAATTTCCTCTAACCTAAGCCAAATCTTGTCCCTAGGGACTATGTCAAATGCTTTTATGAAATCTAATTTAAACTACAAAATGTTTCCTCCTTTTTCTCCCAAAAATTTTCAATGATGTGCCTTAAAGTTATGCCATGATCAACTATGGAATGTTTGGGTCTGAAACCTGCTTGTCCTTTAGCACATTTATCTTTTTTATGCACACTTTCTATTTTTGTTTTCTATCATACTCCCAAACAAATTTGCAAACAAAGGATTTATCATAATGGTTCTATAGTTTGAAGGGTTATTAACGTCACCACCCTTGAAAAGATGAATAGCAAGACTAGTTGTCTAATCTAAAGGGAACGCTTGTTGAATGATGTTGAAAAAATTTGTAATGTGAGGTGCTAAAATTTTCATGCTCCACAAAAGGTCTTTTTCTTTTCAACACCCAATTTCTTGATTCCCAACTCTATCTCTTGAACAGTGAAAAGCATAGTAGAAGTGTTGACCATGAGAGTATTGTCAACCTTGGAGTCCTGCTCATAAATTTGCCTAGCATAATCAAACCACTAAGAATTTGTAATATTATTCTCCATTTTATTTTTCCTTTGTTGCATCTCTTTCCAAAATAACTTGGGGCTATTTTTCCCAAGAAAGATTAACTCTTCCTAACTTGTAATCATGAAATAAGCTTTTCTCTTTCTTAAAATCTTCTTGTAATCTTTGATATTTATTTTCTCCTTGTTTGACTCTTTCAAAGTTCTCCTTGCCTCTTTGCAATCTTCATCAAACCAAGCATTAGCTGGAAAACATTTTTTTTCATATTTCTTATTTTTTGCCCATTTGCACTCATCAAGTGCACTTTGCATCAAGCTTGTTAGCATGTGACTGTGAAGGCCATGTAATGGGATTTTTTCCATCTTAATTAAAATTTATCAAGCATAATCTTGAATGTGCTACAATTTTTTTGAGTCAAAATAATTCTACCCTTGGATGAAGATTGTTTCATATGCATTGAATTTTTGTCCCACATTGTTACTTTTTAGTCAAAGAAATGCTTAAATATATAGGATTATGATCATAATTTAGATCCCAAAGTTGTTCACCAATTGAAACATCTTCTATATTCTCACATAATCCATGTTATAAAATTTCATAATCCACTACACTTGCACCATTGTATAAATTGAAAGTGAAATTAATAGACTTAACCCATCTAGCCAAACCATTAAAAATGACTACATCAAATGCTCCACAAAGAGTAAGTAGTTTCTCCCCAAAAAGATTGCATCCTTTTTTATCTTTTGAAACTATTTCCCATTGTTGATTTCTTTCTTTTGTAAGCCAAATGGGGTTTCAATTTTCTTTATAACAAAGAATGCTAGCTTGTTAACTTGTAGTCCTAGCATTGAATTCACTCACTAGAAGGACTTCACCCAGCTAAGAAAATATTGCAATATCCTTTTTTAATGCTAAAAAGGGATATTTTTGGTCAAGCCCCTTATTTTGTAATTTTTTTAAACTTGTGGAGCAAAATAACATGATGCAATCCTAATAAGATTTCCATTTTATAAGATTTTGAACCATATGAATTTTTTATTTGAATCTTCTCTTTCTAGCTAAATGTGATGACTTTTTTCCCTCACTAATATCATAATACCTCCATGTCCTTTGACATTCATTGTTGTTTTATTCCATACAACCATTTTCAAATACCCTTCAAACAAAGATGTCTTGCACCCTTCATCTTCATCTATTTCTATAAGATAAATTATGTCCCTATCTTCTACAATAGGTCCTAAACAGGGTCCCCACCTCCAAGGATAACCTCTATTGGAATAAGAAAGATATAGTACTGAGAGGGGAGGGGTGAATCAGTACCCTCAAAAACTTTTAATGAATTAACAATCTGCAATAGTAGTGCTTAACTAACCAACTGAATCCATTGTTGAAACATACATTCAAATAACTTGTAAATGTAAAGTGCAAGAAAACAAACAATAAAACATTCATGAAATGTTAACTCATGAATCAAGTATTTTGGTTATGCAAAAACCCTTATTAGAAGGTAAAAATTGTGTTGGGGATGATACCCACAAATTCTTCACTACTGTAGTAAATAAAGTATGTTGGTTAAGGCTACAATCATGATCACTTTTGATGATCTTACCCTGTTAGGAATAACATAAGATCGATTAGATCTACCTTGTGAAAGGATTTTAGCAACACCAAATGAGTGTCCACCCGGTTAGGATATTTACAACAGACGATTAAGTGTAATCTATTAAGAGATTTACAATCCTGCTATAATGGTTAAATTGATAACAAAAAATATCTGTAAATGACAACTTGTACTTGTATGAATCAGATCTATGAAATACTAAGTAGATTTCACCTTGATGTGTAGAATATTACTCTATGTCCTGCTCAGTAGCCTTGTATGTTTCTAATAAACTGAATATTGCCACTAATAATTATTTTATCATGTAAACCCTTGTCTGATCTTTGATGTCATTTATGTGGCTACTGCTTCATGATCTCCTTGTCATGTATATGTCAAAATGACATCTATTACAATTATATAGAAAATTGCTTTGACCTAATTAGGTTTACATATTCTTAGAAAACCTAAGATCTAAGGTGTACAAAAATAACCTAGATCTAACAATTACATAGGAATCATTACAACATTAAATGATTACATCCATAATAAATGTGTCTCGATCTTGGTAAAAAATGTGTAGATCTGTGTAAACCATTTGCATAGAGATATGTGCCCTTGTTCATTACTATGTCATTTCCTAAACAACTCAATAAACATTGCATTCCTTGTTCAATGATTAACCTGATGCTCGATGTGTAGAATGCTCAGTGTTCACTGACTCGATGCACGGTAAACTCTAATGCTCGATAAAAATGCTCAGTTAAACCTATGTTCTTTTAGCTTTAGGTTTTGTCTTGTAACTACTCAGTATGAAGGCTTTGTAAGTTCAACCAGCTAACTTGTTTAGCTCCTTATTTCATCCTTTACCGACTGATTAGCTTAGATTACCGACTGATCTTATTTGATACTAATGACAACACTTCATGCTCAAATAGTGATATCAATCTCCCCCTTTGGCATTAGTATCAAAACCATAATGTATATGTACCGAATCTCAAAAATGTTCTAACTCCATATGAGTACAAAATATACATATTCTCCAAAAATTTACTAACTCTATAAAAAAGTCCCCCTATGTGCATGCTCCCAGTATATAGTGAAGTACATACGCATATAAATGATTTCCCCCCTTTTGAAATTAATGCCAAATCAAAATGTACTTATAGCTTCTCAAATATGTGATGGTGGATTTTTTGCAATGAAGCTAAGAGGTTTTCCCATTCCTCTTTCAAGTTGTCAAGAGCAATGTGCTCAAGACCGACTTGTCATGCATGTCAAAAATGTTTTCCAAAACTAAAATTTTTGGGGTGGCTACTAATACCTTAGCATTTTCAATATGTCACTCCATGATCTTCTGATGTGGTAGCAACTCGGTGACTTGGTCACTTGTGATTTCTTCCTACTTCCTTAAGTCTTCTCTCAACCGCCTCAATTCTCATACTTTAAGTATATGCTTATGAAAAGCATTGGGCTCGGTTAGAGAAGCATTTGCACTAGCCAAAATTTATGCATCTAGCTTCTTTATCTTTTCATTAACCTTGGCAATGAAGGTATCCACAGTGCATAACTTAAACAAAATTTGTACAATTTTCTAAGTTATAGATTGTAACTCGGTTATAATCTCTGAAAGTTTTACCTTATTGATAGCCACTTCTTGGTTGATTTTCTCTGCAACTTTTTGTTGGATTTTAGCTTCTTCCCTCTCTTCAATTCTTTTCTTTGTATCTACATCTAGGGCATTTATATGACTTGTAAGAGATGCAAGTTGATCCAAAATTAGAGCATCTTTATTTATTGTTATATCAAGAATAACCTACTGAAGAATGTCTCTTACATCTTCTAATATCTACTTTCTTTTGCTTTCTTTCCTTAATTTATCTTGTGCAGCCTTCCTCATGCATAATTCTCCATACTTCCTCAGCTCTTCAGGGTCCAAAGTCCTTGGGTCACATTCAAAAATCTCTATTATTTCATCCAAAGTGACTGGCCCTTTTCCATGTTTCTTTTTCTTCTTCTTGTTCTCTTGTGGGGATGATTTGACAAAAGGTACTAGAGATTTTACCTTTGTGTTTGTCTTTTCCAACGTGATTGACACATTTACATCCTTCTATAGCTGCCCGGTGACCTGAGTCTTAGTCAATTGAGTAGGGGCCTCTAATGTAGTGTCAGTGGTGGTTGTCTCAGTGATTTATGTTGGCTTAGGATCTTCTTGTGCTTGAGTTTCATCCTCTTTCTCCTTAGGCTCATTTGTCTCAATTTTACCTTGTGTATTTGTGTCTTGCTCCCCTATTGTGTCCTTCTACTACTCGGGGGTTGAGCCTTTTGGTTCCTTCTGAGAAATGATCTCAACTGCTTGAACTAAAATTGGAAGGTCACCCGGTATAGTGCTTATTGTTGGCTCAGTGGGGGCTTATTCTTCTAGTTGTGCTCCAACAACGGTGATTTCCTCATCATCCTTAACATCATCAAGATCACCATTAGTGATGTCTTCAATAAGGACATCATTTGTACCTATCATAATCACCTACTTGATTGGATCCTGGTACACTTCCTGATAACTAGCCAGATGAAAGTCAATGGAAATGGTAGTATCAGCCACCTCGATGTCTGATAGCTCTATTGGTTCCTTTGTGGCCAAATTTGCATCATCTGAATGGATGCCTTTACCTTTTCTCTTATTCTTCCTCTTGGGTATTAGAGCCAATACCATCTATCTGGTTCATCTTGGGCTTGGAAAATAGAAGTACATAACAACTGACTATTCTCATCAACCTCTGCCAGATTTCCAACTAGTATTTTCAATGCTCTGCTTTTACCAAAAATCTCTTTGAATACTTCTTCATCAGCTCTTCAATCTCTAGGACTGTTAATGTTGGCATTGCCAATATTAGGGAATGTTCCCTCATTTTCTTCTCAATGCTTAGAGCATAAGTCCATCTAGTTGATACCTTATTATACAAACTTTTAGGTATATATTTTGAAAATTCTATTGGTACCTTTTTGAATTTTATCATCACCTAGATGACTGCATCCTGTATCTTATTTTGGTCCTTGGTTGTCATATGTACAAACTGACTCAACTATGGGTTAATGAGGCCTCCAGTGTCTATTATTGTTTTCGCTAGCTCATCAATTATTTATTCTTTATTCACAACTACCTTGAATTGATTTATGTCATCTTCTTATTCATCATCAACATCATCTTTACCTCTTATTAGTTTTCTTCTCTTCTTAGGTGCCTCAGAGGTAGCTTGAGTACCTCTCTTCTTTTGATATGTCTTGTTTAGTGTAGGCCCTAAAATCTTAACTACTCCCTTTTTTAGTGGTGGTGAAGCAGTAGTGGTAGATCTTGTTTGGTCTCTAGTTTACACTCATGCCTGCTTCTTCTTTGGAGTGGGCTTAATCAGTGTAGATTATGCATCTTTATCAGACTCAGTTGCCTCTTCATCATATGTAGTGTTAGCAAGAAGTAACTGACCCTCAGTTTTTACCTCAATTGGAATGTCCTCAAATGCCTCAGCATCATCTACATCTTCTCCAAATTGTTTAACCAATTTGTTTATCATTTTTCTGGACTTCTTTGTAGCTTTCCTAATAACTAGAACCATTTTTATTCTTTGTTTCACTTCCTCATAGGTTCCAAACCTAGTATCTTTTTTATCCTTAGGCTCTTCCAGTAAATCCTTAATTGACCTTGAAGCTCGGTCAATATCAATATCATATCCCATTGGGGATAACCATTTTGTTCTTGGTTCAACTTCTTTAATCAGTGTATATTCTATGTCAACTAGGAAACAAATGTCATGTTCATACTCTTCAACTAACTATCTCGGTATTCTACTTATGGCATTCATTCTATCTTTAAACTGCTCAAAGTAAACATCTAAAATACTCACAAAATTCTCACCCAATTTTTGTATCAAATCATTTATTTACAGTGGCATTGGCTTGTCGGTAGTCCAGTCAATATTACTGATGGAAGGGGGAAAAAATTGCACATAAAATAATATGCAAAGTAACAATGATCCAAACTTACATGTATTCAATTTTGCTGACCGAATTTTTTTCATGTTTTCTTCAACTTGTTTCCACTATTAGGTCTTCTTGATGGAAATATTTTGTACCCAATAACGTATGCACAAAACTTGGTTTTGGGATCTCCAATTGTGTTTACTTTCAATCCTCTACCATCTCATTCTTCTCCAGTGGTTTTCTCCAACTTGGTTCTCGATGCACTCCTCAGTGCTTTCACCTTGTCGGTTATAGGATAACCAGTTACTGCGTGAATGATATCCTTAGTGATCTTCATGGGCTCATCAAGCCATAGTTTTCCATCATGAAAATAGCTCAAAAATATTCTTATCCACTCATTCTTGAATACCTTTGGGCAATGTAGGCCATTTATCAAACCCTTAACTCTCAAATTCTCATGATCATCCTTTAATTTCCCATTAACACTTAGCTCTTGAAATATGGAAATGAGCTCAAAATCACCAATATCACTAATTTTACAATGAATGTAGGCATGTCTTTCTTCAACCAGCAAAACCCTAGACAGTTTTCTCAAAAAAGATCTTGTTTTATTAGTCTGCGAAGCAACTTAGGGGTGAAGTTTGTACTTCGGATCATTACATGTAGAAAAAATGATCAACCTAATATCCTCCTCATCTACATCCTTGGATTTTTTAACTTTAGATACAGATGCCATTGTTCTTCAATTTAGGGTTTTAGGAAATAGTAAAGAAATAGCTCAGTGATGATAGAACTTACTCATAACAGTGATGATACTGCTCAGAATCCTTCAAATCTTTTTTCAATTGCTCTGAAAATATTTTGCTCAAATTCACTCTGAAAACTCTTAGCTCTTCATGATCACAATGAAAAATAAGCTAAGTCCTTCATGTATTTAAAGAAATTTTCAACTTCTCGCTCAAACTTTTTGTCATAAATGTTTGACCTAACATGGCTCAGTAACAACTATCACTCTCGGTGTATACCATGAAATGTCATAAGCTCGGTTAACATGTGAAAATTTATTTGGTTAATACTGGCACTTGGTTAACCTTTCTAATAGTTACCGACTAGCAAATTCTTACTCGGTCTAGCATATATCGACTATAAACACTTAAATCTCAAAACATGTAAAACCATAATGCATCTTAATTCATGTAGATTTAGTATTTGAACACTTGATATAAGGAACTGTATGATATATATAACCGATTATAATTAGCAGTTCCATACATACCTTTTCAACTTAGGTGGAGGTGGCAATGTCACTCAATTTGATGGACGAGGTGTCATCGGCTGCATTACTTGACTTAGCATTATCATTTGATGTTTTTCTCCACATAGTTTTCCTTATCCTCATGATATATTCAATTGTATTTCCATTCTCATAAGTTTGTGTTTTTGGTGCTCGGTCTCTACAATCTTTACTTAAGTGACCAACCTTATGGCAATGTAAGCATGACATACTAGTGCTTGTCCAGTTGCGAGATCTACCTCTCCATTTATTCCTCATACAGTTAGCTGCAATATGTCCATGTCTCCCACATGTTGTGCAATTAACCCATGTGTTATAATCCCAAGTATAAGCATTACCTTGTCTTCTCAATTGATAGGTCTTGTTCTGTCCTTTTAGTGTCCAGACTTGCTTCATCTTTGTTTTGCATTATTGTGATGTATGTCTATGCTTGTTGCAAGTGAAATAGTGTTTCTCCATGTAGGGTTTTTTAGGAGTCCTATTCAACTTACATCTTCACTCTTGTGCCTGATGTCCATACTTGTTACAACTATAACAATAACCATTAAACTTAGGAGTGGTTTTAGGATTACCTTTAGCTTTACTCATGCAAACATTTGATGTGTGGCTTGGTTTACCATAATGATAGCATGAAAGTTTCTTAGGTCTTTGACTCTTGTAGGTACTCATATGTTCATCTTTCTTAGATGATTCTCCTTTCTCGGTATAGCCTAATCCATTAGTACTTCCAAGTCCTCTTTGACTAATCAAAAATTCATCATTTTTCTTAGAACCGTCTTCATCTTTCTTAATCATTTCATTATGTTGTTGTTGCATCTTCACTTCATTTTTTAGTCTTTCATTTTCTTCTCTGATTTCACCAATGTCTTCAAGTTTCCTTGTTATCTCACTATTCACTCGGTTGACCTCCTGACTTATAACAACCATTTAGTTAGAGATTTCAAAGTGATGCTCAATAAGTCTCAATATCTTAGATTCTTTCTCTTGTAGTTTCTCAGTCATTTGTCTTTTGTCTTCAACATCTGAGTTTCTCTCTTGTTTAGCTTTCCTAGCATTATTCGTAACATCAATCATTCTTACCATTTGTGCTTCTTGACCAATCCACAAGGCTTTAACTTGTTCAGTAAGATGAAGATTCTTCTCAGATAAATCAAAAATTGCTCCTTCAAATTTTCAAATATACTACATGAACCAGATCCAATATTCTCAAATGGGTCATCAATATCATCTTCATGATAATTAGTTTCACAGTGTCGAATAGCCATATCCTTTCTCTGGATCAGTAACTTCTTCAATTCATCCCTTGCTTTCTTGTATTGCTCAATGAAATTTTGCATCTGAATCTTTTGATTCTCAATTGTCTTGTCCAACCTATATCTCTCCATCCTGAGATCTTTCCTCTTCAGTGATTAAACTTCCAAATAAGAGATCTAGATATGATACCAATTGTTGGAATAAGAAAGATATCGTAATGAGATGGGAGGGGTGAATCAGTACACTCTAAAACTTTTACTGAATTAACAATCTGCAAAGTAGTCTTAACTAACCAACTGAATCCATTGTTGCAACATACATTCAAATAACTTGTAAATGTAAAGTGCATGAAAACAAACAATAAAACATTCATGAAATGTTAAATCATGACTCAAGTATTTTGGTTACGTAGAAACCCTCGTTAGAAGGTAAAAATTGCGGTGGGGATGACACCCACAAATTCTTCACTACTGCAGTAAATAAAGTATGTTGATTAAGGCTACAATTATGATCACTTCTGATGATCTTACCATATTAGGAGTAACATAAGATCAATTAGATCTACCTTGTGAAAGGATTTTAGCAGCACCAAATAAGTGTACACTTGGTTAGGAGATTTACAACAGATGGTTAAGTCTACTCTATTAAGATATTTACAATCCTGCTATAATGGTTAAATTGATAATAGAAAATATCTATAAATGACAACTTGTACTTGTCTAAATCAAATCTATGAAATACTAAGTAGATTTCACCTTAATGTGTAGAATATTACTATTTTTCTTGCTTGGTAGCCTTGTATGTTTCTGATAAACTGAATACTGTCACTGATAATTGTCTTGTCATGTCAAGCCTTGTCTGATCTCTGATGTCTTGTGTGCGGCTAGTGCTTCATGATCTCATTGTCATGTATTTATCAAAATGACATCTATTACAATTATATAGAAAATTTCTTTTACCTAATTAGATTTACATCATCTTAGAAAACCTAAGATCTACGGTGTACAAAAATAACCTAGATCTAACTATTACATAGGAATCATCACAACATTAAATGATTACATCCATAATAAATGTGTCTCTATCTTGGTAAAATGTTTGTAGATCCATGTAAACCATTTGCATAGAGATATGTGTCATTATTGATTACTATGTCATTTCCTGAACAACTCAGTAAACATTGCATTCCTTGTTCGGTGATTAACCTGATGCTCAGTGTGTAGAATGCTAAGTTTTCACTGACTCGGTGCATGGTAAACTTTGATGCTTGATAAACATGCTCAGTTAAACCTGTGTTCTTTTAGCTTTAGGTTTTGCCTTGTAACTACTCAGTATGAAGGCTTTGTAAGTTCCACCGACTAACTTGTTTAGCTCCTTATTCTATTCTTTACCAACTGATTAGCTTATATCACCGACTGATCTTATTTGATACTAATGGAAACACTTAATGCTCAAATAGAGATAACAAACCTCTACAATTATAATAAAATAATCTTAAGGGATCCTAGATAGGACTTGATTTCTATTTTTTATGATGTACAAGACTCAAAGATGGGCCTTCATCCCTATTTCCCATTCTACCCTTATTGCAAAGTTACTAAGGAGTTTTCCACCACCTCTTTGTTGCTCACTTGTCCTCTTTGTGAATGATACCCAAAAGAGGAAATAATAGCTTTTCTTTTGTACAACCATGCCCTTTTTCCCTCATCCCTTTATGTTATAACCTTTTATAATTCCTCCTTTCTTTCCTCTTGTTGTTCAATAGTTAGATCTTCATCTAAAAAAAAGCAAGATCCTCGCAAGAGTTGTTTCTTGTTTAGGAGACTTTGTGTGTCTGTATTCTTGACATAATAATTTTTATGGGTCTAGATCTCACATTACTAAGTTTTACCACCCTCCAAGCTTTGAATATATATCTTTTCTAAAGAATCTTTTCTTTTAGAAAGTCACTTGCAAGATCAAAAGTACATTCATTTATTTCATAATCCTTCACTCCTTTGATAATTATGTTTATTGCTCTAATTTGTCTTTCTTTGATTTATTTATCTTGCATGCTATCACCATGAGTGTTGTTGAGCATCATTTTTACATGAGACAACGGCTAGGAATTTACGTGAGCAAATTCCCCTCTTGGAAGAATGATGTAAATCAATCTCAAGATTCCTTCTGGGTTGGGTCTCAACTACTTAGATAGCTCAATTGAAGATAAATGTGAATCTGTTCACAAGGAAGCCTTTGCTATTTTGATCTTGAGGGACTGCAAAACAAATCTTAAAACACAGCAATATCTCTCTTTTTTGGATTTTTTGAATCTTTAAGATGAAATAAATACTAATCTATTGTGACTGATTTGCAAATAAAGTAAGGAGCAAGGTAACGGGAAATTAAAAGAAATTTGTTGAAAAGGAAACTAATGGACATAAATCGATGTTGTGTTGCCTTGCGAATTAAAATAGCAAGAAGATAAGCAAAACCCACAAAATAAAGATATGAATAAATCACAATCCCAGCTTAGTAGATGCAATCATCAATGGAAATAAATGCAAATGTATGATAAGTCAAAATTCATCAGATCACAAAGCCACCATAGAAGTATGCACACATGAGAAAAATTTATCTTAAAGCACCGAAAAGAGAGATCTTCCCAATAATTCATCAAAACAAAGAAATGCAGGAAAGACAAACACCAGACTAAAAGGATCGTAGATCAATATCAATATACAATCAATTGGCTCTTTGAAACAAATTAATGAGCAAACACACATTCATGAATTTTGCAAAGATATCAGAAAAATCGTACAATGATTGAAGCACCAATTGTATGTATTGTATTGCAATAATAACTGACCTTAATTACATTGTTTTCATACAATTTATAGATTTGTTCTCTCTATTTGCAACTAGGGTTTCAGCTACATAAAAAATAAAAAATAAATATAAACTGGAGTTTACATGAAAGAAACTATCCCTAAAATAAGTTTAAACTACTCTAGCACGGAATTAAACATCGTACATTACAATTTGGGAGTAGATTATGCACAAAAACAACTCAAAATCAAAGTTTGGAACTCGTGCTTGTTATTCTTGAAACCTGTAGTTTTTCCCTTTATTCATCATTGCAGCTCTTCGCTGTGAACTCAACTAGAAGACACCCTAAAATCATGCAAAAATGACCCCTTTGAAGTGATCATTTTGACTGAAAAAACAACTTGTAGAAGACTGGAGTTACTAGCGATGATGCCCCAGAAATTTCAGACCCCGACCATCACCCCCAAAAAATGGAGTTCAAAAAATGGTTAAGTGTTGGAGCAACTTATTTACAACTTTCAGACTTTCGGAGGCCGAAAAACCTAGTCTTCAAAATTGGCTAAGTGTAAAAATAATGTCCTCCCTTCATACAAAATTAGCTAAGTCAAAACTAGATGCTTAGCGACTTGGAAGGATTTATGGGTGACCCTTGCGAAGCCTATCCATGATCTCTTGTACTTATTCAAAATCCTCCATCTTGACACCTTCGAGGCAATCCTATTGCTTCTTTCAAAAGGTGACTAGTTCTTCAACAAAACCTCTTATTTCCTCTTCACGAGATGGCATCTTCTGTATCTCCTCCTTCTGATAGAATATTTGTTGAAGATCCTCTTTTTTCCTAACTCTGTTGAAGATGTTGAGGTATTGATTTATGATATGATTAATGGGATGCATTGTTTTTCATCGAATTCATCATACAGGTCTAGGTCTAATCCTTCAAAAAACTTATGCATCTCGCCGGTCCAGAGTAATCCTTCATCCCTCTTCTTATCCATTTTTCTTAAGGTTTTCTCAAAAATACTCAGAGTGCCAGTGATTTCCTTGATCCATTCTTCAAATTTATCCAACTCTGATCCCTCATATATCTTAACCAAAACCTGGAAGCGTTGCTTCCTTATTATTGTGAGATTTTCCAGGGCCTTTCACCATTTAATAATTCTTTCCTCAAGGCCATCCTCTCCACTCATAAGATTGACCAAAAAGGTTATCCCTTGAAGAATACCCCTGAAGGGCCTCAAAATCATTTTAAGAGCATTCTTAGAAAATCCTTCAAAATATTCCTTCAAATTTGTACACGCGTGAATGAATGAATGTGCAACATTTACTGGTAATTCTGTAGCACCCCTCTTTTCCAAAATAGCCTGTAATGAGGCCTCAAGGTTACTAGGGTTAATGGGACTTGTTGTTTTAAGAATAAAATTTTTCATTGCCTCATTCTACTCCATTAATTCTTTAATCTTCTCCTCATCTTTTTCCATGAAGCCCCCTCCATGATTTAATCCTAGCATAGCCATAGTTTTACTCCCTTCTCTTATTAGATCTCCTAGGTCCACCTCTTCCAGTACATAGTCTTCTGGGGTGATCTTTTCCATGATGACATTCATTATAGGCATTGCCACCTAAGCCTTCCACCTACCTGCCTAATCTTGTGCTACATAGAAGAGGGTCCTTGTCTGGGCATTGGATTTTTCTTGGTGCAATGCATGTCCAAGCACCGCCATATTTGTGTCATCTTCATTGGTATATACCCTTACCCTTGGTTGGATTTCCTTAGTAAGCCAAGTGGGTTTAGAGAAGGAATTTATGGGCTCATATGGCATGACTAAGCTTGAGGCAGCAGCTTTGTTCTCTGTTTCAATTTCCTCATGACTTCCCTCTTTCTCTCCAGCTATTTCATGTGCTTCTCCTATACTCTTCTTCTCTCCCATACTTCTTTGGTCCTCTCTTCCAACCTGTCCTTCTGATACAACTTGTTCTTCAGATGGAACTTCACTGATCACCTTTGTTTCCTTTTCTAGCTCTTAAGGCCCTTGTGCAACTGTCTCATTTTGAGAAGGTGGAGGAGTAGGTGCTTGAGCTGGAGGGTTCTGTGTAGGGGAAGTAGGAACAATGGGAGGAGTGGGCGAAGACATTGGCATTAGCAGAGGAGGTGGAGTAGGCATGGGAATATGAGAAGGCAGAGGTTGTGGTGGTAGTGGATTGGTTTGAACTAGAGGTGAAAGTGGAGTGGTGGATGGTACTTGTTGCTGAGGTGGAAGTGGATTTTTTTGTATAGGAGGAGGTGGAGTTGGAACTTATTAGTAACATGAAGGGACTTGAGTTCCAAATTCTTCTTTGGTGGTGACCCCTATAGAAGAATCTTTTCCTAAATTAGTGGTCTCCTTCTTAACCTTGTTTGTAACATCTTCTACTGACTCCTAAAATTCTCATTGAATGTCCTCTCCTACATCACCCAAAGGACTTGTGAATTGTTTAGGGATGGATGTGGTCAAGAAGGGTTGTTCTATAGAAGGCCCTTCAGCTAGAGCTTGTTTTTTAGTTTCTTTGAATCCACGAAGGCCTTCAAAGTTAGAGATATTTAATTCATCATCACCCAGAGCGTCCATCAAATTTACTCTCTCCTTGGGCTCCTCCTTCAGTATCTATCTGCACATCTGCTTCTTGTAGCTTCCTTTTCTTCAGAAATCCCGCTAATCGGGTCCTTCTATTGAGGGCTACTTGGTCCTCCTCATCTTCCTCACCTTCTTCATCCTCCTCTAAAAGGGTGTCCATATGGGTAGGCTTCGAGGATCTCTTTATTTTTTACACATAACCCTTGATCACCCCAGCAGGCCTAGGTCCAATTAACTTAACTTTTGGTGCCTTCTTGGGTGCACCTAGAGGTTCTAGACCACTAGAAGAGAGATCATCTAGAGGTTCTATGCTTCCATTCATTATTGTATTTTTCTTCTTGGAATGATTAGTCAACCCATATGCTTTAGGGTGCTCATGTCTATACCTTGTCTCCGGCCTAAGCGGTGCAGCCTCTTTGATTTGTGGCATCAACACCTTTTATCGTTTCTTCTTCTTTTCTTTAGAAGGTTGAGTTAGTTGTTGCTTCATTGGCATGGAGTCCATTGGAAAATGGTGAGAAATCCATTCCTTTGTCACTTTGATGACATGTCTAGCTTTGAATTTTATATCATCATTCTCATCCCTATCAACCTCTACATTTAGGAATTCCCTGGTGTATATATTATCTTGGTTGTAGATGGGGTCCAAGACATCTTCAGAATCAGCCTCCCTTACCTTTTGTGGTACTCAAAGTAGTAAAACATTTTGTGCTAATTCTAGACTCATCCAGCAGTAGTCACAAATCCTAACCTCATATTCATCCATGCAATTTATCTAGTGGTCCTCAATGTGAGGCTCATGTAAATAATTTCTTCCCATTATATGGTTGTAAGTACTAATAGGATCAAATCTAGTCCTTATGAGATTCAATTTTTGCAATGGGTACTCATCTCATTCAAAAGCTAGTGACTTGCATATCTTCATGTCTTGTAGTCAGTGGGGACCTATGGAGATTGGGAAATCCCAACAATGCTTCTTTTTATGCCAGATATGCTCATGAGCATCTGACAGTTGCCTAGCTATTTCTAACAAGATTATCATGTCTAGCGGATACCTTGGTAGCTTCTTTGGAGTTAGGGTGGTTCCTTCCACCTAGATGTATGTGAAGGTTTTGAATTGGATGTCTCCACTTTGACTACTTCTTCAGACATTCTTTTGGCATAGTCTCCTTCTATGGAGCATATAATGGAAAATATGAAAGCATCATTGACGATGTGATACTTCAGGTTGTCTTGTGTAAAGTATTATTTCCTGACCAATTGTGGATATATTATAAATGGTCATGCATTTGGGTCACCCATGGCACCAACTTTCACTACCCCGGGTAGACTTCCCTTGCTGCCAATAGATACACAACATAGGATGTCATGTAGAAATGTAGGTCATTCTTGACTGTGATCAATTGTTGATCCAGGTTGTCATTGAGGATGGTTTCCCATTTGAACCTTTCCTTCCTCTCCTTTATCCTCTCAATAAGAAGGATCATCCATGGCTCCAATTGTATATATTTTTTCAATCCATACACTTGACTAATCATGGTGATGGCTTCTTGAATGCATTCTTTCATATATCATGTCCTCATGTCTATCTTATCTAGTTTATTCTTTGGTAGAGGTTGCATAAGGTAGTCCCTATTTACTATCACATGGGACAATTGGATGTCATTGTTTTATAAGGTCATCCTTTTTCTAATGGAGAAACCATAGGATTTGTCTATCCCCTTTGGTAGATGGAATCCATCCTCAATATTTTCTGGTTGGAGGTCTAGAAACACTTCTCCCATGCTATTCTTTACCAGTCTCTCATATGGTATGTAGTGGTTCGCTAGTGTGGTTATCAAGTTAGAAGAAAGGATGGACACAAGGTGTGCCACTACATTCACTAGAGAAGAATACACTAATCAAGTGCAATCCTCTGATCTCCCTGTTGGCTAAGCACACTTCACCAAGTAGTCATTCCAGCTAACATTCCTAATGTCTATATCTATGATCTCTGAGTGTAAGTTTCCCACCTTGGAAGGTGCATGGTAGCCCTTGAATTGGTACCTCATAGCTGATGAGTTCACTTTCTCTTTCATTTCTGCAAATACAAGTGAGACATGAATTAGTAATCATCATATGATACTTAGAGAGGAGAACTGGTGAAAAGTAGATAATAAATAATCAAAACACCCCACAAAAACCAAGTCTAAACACTCAAGAAGTGCAATTCCAACCTTTCGGACCTTCAGAGCTGTTGGACCTCCAAAAGGCCAAAATGCCAAAAGGGCAAAAGAGATGGTATAGGCCAGACTTCGGCCTTTTGGGTAGCGAAACAACTTGGAACTTTAGAGTGAAAAACCCCTAAAAATGCAAAGAATGCGAGTCAGTTTCGGTCAGCCTTTCAGGTTTTGGCATTTCAGAGATGTGAAGGTTTTGGTGTGTGAAACATAGAAACTATGACTTGGTCAAAAAAGAGTGGACTCCCCTCCTTCGTAATTTTAGACTGTGAAAAACTTCTAGGGCCAAAAGACCAAAAGACAACAGCAAGGGTTAGAGCTCTTAATCGAGTTTGACCATGAACTCGATGCTAAGGGGTCCAAGGGGACAACCCTATGACCCCAAAGTGAGACAAGACAAACCCTTACCTTAAAACCTAGCAAAAAAAAACCTAAACCCTAAAGAGAAAAAACAAAGAGGGAGGCAAAGAATCCTACCTCAAACATGCAGAAAAGGACAAGGAAAACTAAAGAAACATGCTTGGCCGAAAAGATAAATATAGGAGGCAACGCGTGCACAAATAGCTCTAAAAATTGACTGCTAGCAGAAAATGATAAATGAGAAGACAAGGTGGTCTTCTGCCTTATATAGGAAATCAGAGGGGGTGATGTCAGCCACCACTATCAATCGGCCTTTTGGACGTTCAGGGTTTTTGGACCTTTGAAAGGCCAAAATGTTGAAAGGCCAATTCTTAGGGAATCAAAATTTTGATGTTTTGGACCTTTGAAAGTTAGAAATCCTAAGGATTTTCCAGTGTTTGAGCAAATTACTCCTTCGGGCTTTCAGCCCTTTTGCACCTAAGAGACACCAAAAGTGTGAAAGTGTGAAACTAGATAAAAATTAAGCGGAAGGGGGATAGGGACTAGAATGACAAGCATAACTCAAAAACAACAAGCTAAAATAATGGGGGCCATTTGGTCAAGTGGCTCAAAAAAGAGGAGTGTGGTTGTGGAACCACAACAAATAGCCCCAACAAAAGAAAGGGAAAACAACCCGAGTATTGCCAAGTCATTCCACCATGAAAAAATCCCATCTCGTGGTGAGCCAGACACAAAAAACCCTTCAACAATAGTGATTCTCCCATCATCATATCAAGATCAAAAAATATTTACATCTGCATCCAGTGTGTGTATGTGTGTGTTCAAATTATCCAGAAATCCTTCACTACAAGTTTCTCAGATTCTCAACCAATCATAATCAAATCTCTGTCCATAGGTTTGGATTTGGCCAAAATTCATTTCAACCTTTCTCTACTTCCAGGAAGGTATTTATAGCCCTGGTAGAGGTTGCTAAAGTCACCCTTCCCCTCCTACAACCGAGCTTTGTTTGAACTTTTAAACTTCTCTAGAGGGCTCTTAGACTCGACATGTATCAAATTGAAAATAATTTTCTCGAATAATTGTATTCTGGATACTTCATTTCTTCTTTTATTCCAGCTTTGGTGCTCTTGATGAACTGAGGTAGTGCTTAGGCTATGCTACCTCTTCATTTGTATTCCTGATTTTTTTTTTTTTTTATCAAATTTTGAAAACCTGGGCAGCGATTAGACTATGCTACCAAAGTATTTTAACTTTCCTTTTTGTTGACTTTGTCTTTACACATTCCTCCTTTTTCTTTCTTGCTCTTTTCTTTTAGTCTTTGTTCCAGGTGGGAGAGGATTCTGACATCTAACTTCTTTTGTGACCATGGGCATTACTTGATTCTAATTGGAATCCTTTCCAAGAAGCCTCCAGTTTGGAATTCTTTTAGATGTGTGTTAGTGTCAAGGATAGTATGCTCTGATGAATTTGCTTGAGAGCTCTAAGAGGAAAACACTTCACTTCCAACCTTTATATCTGGCTCGCTGCAAGACAAAATCAAATCAAAGGGTTTGACAAGAGGAGACCCTCATCTTTTGCCCAAACTACCTAATGAAGAACATTTAGTTCAAAAGACTCCTACCCCCTAAAAGACGCAAACTGACTAACCCAAAGAAAAAGGACACACAAGACAAGACCCTAAGCTAAGAGAATGTACAAGAGAAGATCAAAGTCCATTAAGACCCGAAGTAATGCTTGAGATATTGGCCATTGACTAGAAATGGGACCAGCTCCCCATCAAGAGAACTGATTCTGAAAGTGTTCTCTCCTAAAATCTTTGCAATTTGGAAAGGGCCTATCCACAAACATTGGAATTTAGTGTGGCTACCTGGTTTTTCTTTCGCTTTATCCCACATCAAAACTAAATCAGAAATCTTGAAAGCCTTTATTGTTGCTCTTTTGTCAAACCAACAATTGAGGACATCTTGGTGTTTGGTCACATGTTCTAAGGCCAAGGTTCTATTTTCTTCTAGATCCAAAAGGTTCATGAGGTGAACCTACACCCAATCCTCACCTTCAACATATTGATCCATGAATCTCAAGATTGGTATTTTTAGGTTCATAGGAAAAATGGGTTGTAGGTCATAAACCAACTGGTAGGGGGAAGTCCCCAGAGTTTTTTATTCTCACTCGATTATTCCACAAGGCATACTTCAACTATGCATGCCAATCATGAGGGTTTTCATCCAAGAGGGGTTTGATTATAGTTGTCAAGTTTTTATTTGTCGATTCAGCAACTTCATTCCCTCACGGATAATAGTTAGATGAGAATTTGAGGATTACCTGATTTTTGAAATCCCATTAGATGAGAGATGCAGATGAGAAATAGGGTTCATTATCACATACTAGAAAGAAAGGCATGTGAAACCAGGTGATAATGAATTCCTCCAAGAGCTTGGTTACCACTTTCATGGTGTAATTTTTTAGAACTTTTGCCTCTATCCACCATGTGAACTAGTCGGTTGTGGTCAATATATACATCTATCCTACAGAGGAAGGAGGGTTAATCATTCCTACAAAGTCTATCCCCCATTGGGTGAATGGACGCACCTCATAAATTGGCTCTAGGGGCATTGTCAGATGTCTTTTGTGAATGGTGTTGGTTTGGAAAACATGACAGGAATGCACGTGTTCATGTGTATCTTTGAACAAGGTAGGAAAATAATAGTTGGATCTTAATATTTGATGTGTTGTGGCTTCATCTAACCCATGGCCCAAGCCATACTTGTCATGAAAGTCCATGAGAACATGTTCGGCTTCTGCCCTATCCAAACAACACAGGTAGAGACCATCGTAATTACGCTTGTAGAGCTTTCCATTTTTCAGCATATAGGAACTACTTTTATTCTTTAGGGCTCTCCTTTGGGATCCATTCAATCCTTTTGGGTAGCGCTTTTGGTGTAAGTATTAGACTATATCCTGATACCATACATCGGTTATTATCCCTTCATTGGTGTATACTTGGCACACTAAACCCTGTTCTATCTCTTCCATTATTTTGGTGAGGCCTTTACCTCTCACTAACTTCATTGGTTGAATTTCGATGTCAAATTCTTGTAGTATAGCTATCAATTTCCCCCTTTGTTCTCCCAACTAATTTTGCATTAACAAGGACTTGATAGCTGGATCAGGAACAACAGTGATGACCTTGCTCCTAAGGATGTAAAGTCTAAACTTCTTGACAACCTTAACCAATGCAATAGACTATTTGTCAAGATTGGGGTACTTGATTTTGGCATTTTTTAATAGACAACTCATGAAATCTATTGGCCTTTTGTCTTCTCCTTCCTTCTTTTGGGTGAGAATTCCTGCACATGAGTGCTTTGATGCAAAAGAGTAGACCTTGAATGGCAGAAGGTAATCTGGGCTAACTAGAATTGGAGTGGTAGCAATGGACATCTTAATCTCTTCAAAGGCCTCTTTAGCAGGTGTGTTCCATTCTATCTTTGCATCTTTCTTCAACATGTCATTCAATGAATGCACTATCTCTACGAACCCACTAATAAACTTCCTCATGAAGTTGATCTTCCCAAAAAAGGATTTAAGCTCTTTTCAACTATTTTGGGGGACTAGTTTAAGGATATCCTCAACTCTTTCAAGATCTATTGAAATGCCCATCTCAGAAATGATGTGTCCAAGAAGCTTGCTCTGGGTTACCCCAAAGATGCACTTTTTGGGATTTAGTGAAATTCCATAACTCCTACGCAAGTCTTCAATGTGGTATGCATGGTTTCTGGAGAATATTGTGAGGTCATCCATGTATATCAAGATGCACTTGTTGACAAGGCCCTTAAATGCCTCATTCATAGCCCACTAGAAATTTGCTCTGGTGTTAATCAAACCAAAAGGCATGTGGTGGTACACAAATTTTCCCCACTTCATATGAATGTTGTCTTCAAACGGTCTTCTTCCTTTACCATAACCTGATTATACCTAGACTAACCATCGAGGAAGGACATCATCTGGGAGCCATTTACAATTTGAAACACTTCATTAAGGGATGGTAACAGGTAGTTATCATTTTGAAAAGACCTATTCAGATTCTAAAAGTCCACACAGAGTCAGACCTCTCCACTTTTCTTTCTCACGGGAACAAGATTCATGACCCAGGTCAAATGTCAGATCGGAAAGATGATCTTGGCATCAAGTAACTTTTGTAGTTCCTTTTGGATCACTGGCTCGATCACAGGGTTCACTGGCCTCTACCTTTGGTCAAAAGGTTTGGCATCCAAATTTAATGGTATATTATGTATGATGATGGTGGGATCATAGGTTTTCAAGTCCTCATAGCTCTAGGCTATAACATCCTTGTATTCGGTGAGTAGCTTTGCCATCCTCCTTTTCCCCTTGTTTGTGTTGATTTTACCAATACGAATCTCCTTGGGTTCAAGTTGTGTGCCTAGATTATAGATTTTACAATCATCAACTCCCACCACTTATGTTTCCCTCCTTTCATGAGCATATTCATCCTTGTCAAAGATCCTCTCTAAGGATACTATTCCTTTTGGGATGGAGTTAGTCTTCAAGTTTAGGATTCCTGAATCATCCGGTTCTTCGATCTCATCATCCTCTTCATCAATATTTTTTTTTAAAGACCCCAACACTCATGATGAATTCAAGTATCTTTTGGTCATCCTGGAATAGCTGGAAGTTTGTGACATTATTTGGAATAGCTGGCACTGCCACTAGCTCAACAAAGAACTTTTTCAGCTTTGACTTCTCTAGCAGGTGTAGGGAACTTGCTGACACTACCAAGGCATCAGTGATGGTATTCCTTCTTATTGGGATGCTCTTGATATTGAATGCTTCAAATTCTTTGATTAAATCCCATACGCAATTTTGGTATGAGGCCAATCACTTATCAATGCATGAATACTAGCTACGAATCTGCCTAACCACCAACTAGGAGTCTCCTTCCACTACCAAGGCTTTTACCTTCTTTTCATGTGCCATGAGGAGACCTTGTACCAATGCCTCATACTCAGTGATGTTGTTGGTACAATAAAATTGTATCCTATAAGTAGCATAATATGAGCCACCCCTGGGATTGATCAACTCAATCCTGGCCCCTACTCCTTGTTTGCATTTGGAGCCGTAAAATCTAAGTTTCTATACAAGATGATTATTGTGAGACTGAGGCTTGGTTTGGGGTTCTGGCACAAATTTAGGTGGGTGTATGTTGATTTGGGGTTCAATAGGGCTCTCCGGTGATGGCGAGTCTTCACTAGTTGGATTTCCACAGTTTCAGTTCCCAGATTCTCCCTTGCAGATAGGGGCACCCATTTCATTTTATGTGTTTCCTTCACCTCACACCATACTTCATGACATGGTGGGAGACAACCATCATCGGAGGAACTCCACTCTTCTTGTACAAGGTTTTCTTTTGTAAAGACTAGCAGTTGCTCTTGCTGAGAGGAGTTTCTATCATCTTGTTGTGTAACCGCCCCTTGGGTATTTTTAGGTACTTGGGAAATTTGATTCATCACAAGCTATGACACTTTGGAAATTGGGGCATTTCTAACTCAAAGTGACTCACTTGGTGCAGGAGACAATATCCTGGAAACATCAATATGTTTGGATCAGCATCTTTCCCAAGATGTTTCATGTTCTTCATCATATTACCCACAAAATGTGTGAGGATTTCCTCAAGGACTTTGGCATGTATCAAGCCCTACATAGGGCTATAGTCATAATTTTCTTCTTCCTTGATATGAAATGTTAAGATTTTGTCAAACTGATATACTCCTAGATTATCTTGTGAGAACAAGACTTCATTTGGGGCATTGTATTTAGTTATCATTTGTTTGATTTTTGGTTCAGCATCAATTTTGATTTGGTTATTCAACCCCTTCCAGGATAACCAAAGTTGGGTAAAATCCATGTAGAACCAACCTCTTAAGGACCTAGTCCATTCCCTAATAAGTAGCATGCCATATGTTTCTGGGATGTCCACAATGTGTATGTCTATGCAATCCTGGATCCTAGGGTCTGTGGTTAACTGTATACAAGTATCTTTCAGGACTTTGATGACCATGACTTCTATTTTGTCAAGTTGAATCACCACCCTATTGGTTGGTTAGGGGTTCATTCCTAATTTATGGCATATGGATAAAGGCATGATGTTACATGACACCCCCAAATCAATCAGATAGTTGTGCATATTTTTCCCAAAGATCTTGAGGCTAAGAAAAAATGGGGGCACTTCTACCCAATCTTTGAACATGGTAGGCATTACCTCAACTGTATTGACGTTTGATGAATTCCTAGCATTGCTGATGGACAAAATTGACTTAGAGTGGTCTAGGGATTTCAAAAGGGCTTCTCTTTATGAGGGGCATCTTTGTAGCATATCATACATCGGCATATTAGCTTTGACTCTCTTTAGCTCCTCTAGTGCACTATATCTTTCAGTGGCCCAGACTAGATTCTTTAGTATGATGGGTTGGTGTTGTGTCATTGGGCGACAGTGACACTAGACCCCTGGGAGGTGTAGGGTTGTTGTTAGCCCAAGGATCTAGTGGAGTGGGCTGCATTCCTAGGGAAATACCATTGGTCAAAGGTTCTCTCATGCTTCTTAGATTATAATTGTTTCAGTTGTTATTCTAAAAAATTATGGACCTCAGAATACTCAGGTTGACTCTATTGTTGAATGGGAAAACAAATTCCTCTTTAGTTGTGTTATCAGCAAGACCTCCCTCGGGAACCTATTCGTAAGAATCAAAGACCATGGCATTGAAATGAGTTTGGGAGTTGTCTAAATTTTGACATTGCTGATTGTTGAACTCACCCTTATATTCAATGTCTGATTGATGTGAGTTGGAAGCTTGTGTGAAGTTAGCCTTAGTTGAGCTAAAGGCATTGGCATTGTCAGCTGGTATGCTACCATTGTTGGGACATGTATTCCATGGCTTATTAGTCTGTTGTTTCCCAAACTATTTATCTTGAGTATTATTTCCATAACCCCCATTGTTGTTATTGTTGGTGTTGGTGTTGGTGTTGGTGTTGTTGTTGTTGTTGTTGTTGTTGTAATTACCATAGTTACGATTCTTATTTTGGGGATAGGTGTTTGGGGCAGCAGCTGGGTGTTGGTAATTCCCTTGGTTTGAGGTGGATTGAGCTTCATTCTAGTGATCTCGCTCATTAATTGGGATAAAGTCTTCTTCATGGGATCCAACTCATTCACAAAATCATTGTCAGGTTCATTTGGGGGAGCAACCTTTTTCTCACATAGGGTTGCCTTATGTGCATCATATCCAGGATATGTGATGGCGAGTGGTGGGGCAGTGATGTATGAGGTTGGCACCAGATTTATTTTTGGGTTGTGATGCACCACGAGATGATTGTGTGTTGCAAATGGACCAATCATGGCAGTGTTCCCTAAAGCGGGTGAAACGCCATAGTTTCCACCTGCTTGTGGATCCATTTGTTGTGTGAATGTGATGGCTTCATTGCACACCTTCTTCAAAGTATCTATGTTGCCTGGGGGTAACCTCTTCCATAATATAGATGTTAAAGGATACAGGGCCCTTAGGTATACTTGTATGGCAGCCCCTATAGGTACGGTTTAAGGAGCTTCTAATCTCTAGTGCATCTTGTGTGAATGGTGATTGAAGATGGCAATTGGTTCATTATGGTCTTTCTTCACCGAGATGAATTGGTGGTGAATATTAGTTGGATCCACGTATAGCTTGAATTGGTTAAGGAATTTTATTTCAAATTCTCCCCATGTTGAGATGGATCCCAGTGGAAATTTTAAATACCAATTGTATGCAAATTCCCCCAATGTGTAAGGGAAAAGGTGACACATGACATCCTGATGTGCAATCTCTTTGTGATTGCATAACTCCTTGAAAGCATGGATATGTTCTTCTGTTGTCTTAGATTCCCCATAGATGAAGTGTAGACAAAATATTTTGGGGTTTTGGGGCAGCTCATGGAGCTTTCCTTGTAGAGCTAATGAGGAGCTTTTGCAAAAAAATCCATTGGAGTTGGTTGTGGAGTAGCAGCAAATGGGGCAGAAATGTGCGGAAATGGAGGAAGATTAGATTATGTGAAATGTCCTCCCCTTGTTTCACTTTACTACTATGAGGTCTATGAACTTCTCTGAGTTCTATAAATTCCTCTTTATTTGGTGATGATCTGAGGACTCATTCAAACCTTTCAGGAGAGAATGATCCAATGTATTAGGATTTCCCTTTTGAGGGCCCTCCTTCTAGCGCCACTTCTGTCGAGGGTCATTTTTACACGAGACAACACCTAGGAATTTACATGAGAAAATTCCCCTCTTGGAAGAATGATGTAAATCAATCTCAAGGTTCCTTCTAGGTTGGGTCTCAACCACTTAGATAGCTCAACTAAAGATAAATGTGAATTTGTTTACAAGGAGGCCTTTTCTGGTTCGATCTCAAGGGATTGCAAAACAAATCTTTAAACACAACAATATATCTCTTTTTTAGATTTTTTGAATCTTTAAGATGAAAGAAATACTAATTTATTTAATCTACTATGGCTGATTTGCAAAGAAAGTAAGGAGCATGGCAATGATAATTTGAAAGAAATTTGTTGAAAAGGAAACTAATGGACATAAACTGATGTTGTGTTG
This sequence comes from Chamaecyparis obtusa, assembly GCA_027943335.1. Classification (NCBI taxonomy): domain Eukaryota; kingdom Viridiplantae; phylum Streptophyta; class Pinopsida; order Cupressales; family Cupressaceae; genus Chamaecyparis; species Chamaecyparis obtusa. Next base: position 199,015 of record BSBK01001290.1, on the reverse strand, counting down.
CCTTGTGAATTAAAATACCAAGAAGATAAGGAAAACCCACAAAACAAAGATCTGAATAAATCACAATCCCAGTTTAGTAGATGCAATCATCAATGGAAATAAACGCAGATGTATGATAAGTCAAAATTCATCAAATCACGAAGCCACCATAGATGTACGCACACATGAGACAAATTTATCTTAAAGTACCGAAAAGAGAGATCTTCCCAATAATTTGTCACAACAAAGAAATGCAGCAAAGACAAACACCATACTAAAAGGATCGTAGATCAAAATCACCATACAATCAATTGGCTCTTTGAAACAAATGAACCAGCATACGCACATTCATGAATTTTGCAAAGATAGCAGAAAAATCACACCACGATTGAAGCACCAATTGTATGTATTGTATTGCAGTAATAACCAACCTTAATTACATTATTTTCATACAATTTATAGAGATGTGCTCTCTATTTCACAGCTAGGGTTTTGGCTGCATAAAAACTCAAAAATAAATCTATACTAGAGTTTAACTGAAAGAAACTATCCCTAAAAAATGTTTAAACTACTCTAGCATGAAATTAAACCTCGTGCATTATAATTTGGGAGTAGATTATGCACAAAAACAACTCAAAATCAAAGTTTTGAACTCGTGCATATTCTTCTTGAAACTTGTAGTTCTTCCCTTTATTTATCATTGCAGCTCTTCTCCATGAACTCAACTGGAAGATGCCCTCAAATCATGCAGAAATGACCCCTTGGAAGTGATCATTCTGCCTAAAAAAACAACTTGGAGAAGATTGGAGTTACTGGCGGTGATGCCCCCAAAATTTCAGAACTTGACCATCATCCCAAAAAAATGGTTAAGTGTTGGAGCAACTTATTTACAACTTTCAAACTTTCGGAGGCCAAAAATATCATAAGGCTAAAATGCCAAAAATCTTGGTCTTCAAAATTGGCTAAGTGTAAAAAAAATGTCCTCCCTTCATACAAAATTGGTTAAGTCAAAACTGGGTGCTTAGTGACTTGGAAGGATTTATGGGTGAGCCTTGTGGAGCCTACCCAAGATCTCTTGTACTTCTTCAAAATTTTCCATCTTGACACCTTTGAGGTGTTCATGTTGCTTCTTTCGTAAGGTGACTAGTTCATCAACAAAACCTCTTATTTCCTCTTCACGAGATAGCATCTTATGTATCTCCCCCTTCTGATAGAACATTTGTTGAAGATCTTCTTTTGTCCTAACTCCATTGAAGATGTTGAGGTATTGATTTATGATATGATTAACAGGATGCATTTTTTGTTCATCGTCTTCATCATACAAGTCTAGGTCTAATCCTTCAAAAAACTTATGCATCTCGCCAGCCCAGAGTATTCCTTCATCCCTCTTCTTATTCATTTTGCTTAAGGTTTTCTCAAAAATACTCAGAGCACCAGTGATGTCCTTGATCCATTCTTCAAATTTGTCCAACTCTGATCCCTCGTATATCTTAACCAAAACCTAGAAGTGTTGCTTCCTTATTATTGTGAGGTCTTCCAAGGCCTTTCGCCATTTAAGAAATCTTTCCTCAAGGCCATCTTCTCCACTCATAAGATTGACCAAATAGGTTATCCCTTGAAGAATACCCCTGAAGGGCCTCAAAATATTTTTAAGAGAAATCTTATAAAATCCTTCAAAATCTCCCTTCCAATTTGTACACGCATGAATGAATGAATGTGGAACATCTACCGATAATTTTGTAGCATCCTGCTTTTCCAAAATAGCCTGTAATGAGGCCTTAGGGTTACTAGGGTCAATGGGACCCTTTTTTTTTAAGAATAAAAATTTTCATTTCCTCATTTTTCTCCATTAATGCTTTTATCTTCTCCTCATCTTTGTCCATGAAGCCCAATGCATGCTTCAATCCTAGCGTAGCCAGAGTTTTACTCCCTTCTCTTGTTGGCTCTCCTAGGTCCACCTATTACAGTACATAGTCTTCTGGGGTGATCTATTCCATGCTAACATTCATTGTAGGCACTACCACTTGAGCCTTCCACCTACTTTCTTGATCTTGCGTTACATAGGAGAGGGTCCTTGCCTAGGCACTGGATTCTACTCAGTGAAATTCTCATCCAAGCATCACCATATTTGTGCCATCTTCATCGGTATATACCCTTATCCTTGGTTGTATTTCCTTAGTAAACCAAGTGGGTTTAGAGAAGGAATTTATGGGCTCATATGGCACGACTAAGCTCAAGGCAGCAACTATGTTCTCTATTTCAGTTTCCTCATGACTTTCCTCCTCTTCTCCAGTTGTTTCTTATTCTTCTCCTATACTCTTCTCCTCTCCCATACTTGTTTTTTCCTCTCTTCCAACCTGTCCTTCTGATCCAACTTATTCTTCAAATGGAACTTCATTCATCACCTATGTTTCCTTTTCTCTCTCGTGAGGCCATTGTGCAACTGTCTCAGTTTGAGAAGGTGGAGGAGTAGGTGCTTGAGCTGGAGGGTCCTATGTAGGGGGGGTAGGAGCAAGGGGAGGAGTGGGTGAAGGCATTGAAATTAGTAGAGGAGATGGAGTAGGCATTGGCATTGGTGGAGGAGATGGAATAGGCATGGGAATATGAGAAGGTGGAGGTTGTGGTGGTAGTGGAGTGGTTTGAACCGGAGGTGGAACTGGAGTGGTGGTTGGTACTTTCTACTGAGGTGGAAGTGGATTTTGTTGTATAGGAGGAGGCAGAAATGGAACTTATTTCTGAGATGAAGGGACTTGAGTTCCAATATCTTCTTCGGAGGTGACCCCTATAGAAGAATATTTGCCTAACTTAGTGGTCTCCTCTTGAACCTCATTTGTAACCTCTTCTATTGACTCCTATGATTCCCACTAAACTTCCTCTCCTACATCTCCAAAAGGACTTGTAAATTGTTTAGGGAGGGATGTGGTTGAGAAGGGTTGTTCTATAGAAGGCCCTTTAGTTGGAGCTTGTTGTTCAGTTTCTTTGAATCCACAAAGGCCTTCAAAGTCAGAGATATCTAATTCATCATCACCCAGAGCATCCATCAAATTTACTTGCTCTCTTTTGGCTCCTCCTTTGGTATCTATCTGCACATCTACTTCCTATAGCTTCCTTTTCTTCAGAAATCTCATTGATCAGTTCCTTCTATTAAGGGCTACTTGGTCCTCCTCATCTTCCTCACCTTCTTTATCCTCCTCCAAAAGGGTGTCCATGTGGGTAGGTGTCAAGGATCTCTTTCTTTTGTACACATGTCCCTTGATCACCCCAGCAAGCCTAGTTCCAGTTATCTTAACTTTTGGTGCCTTCTTGGGTGCACCTAGAGGTTCTAGACCACTAGAAGAGGGAGCATTTGGGAGTACTATGCTTCTAGTCATTCTGGTCTTTGGCTTCTTTGAATGAGTAGCTGACCCATATTTTATAGGTTGCTCATGTCTATACACTATCTCTGGCCTCATCAGTGTAGCCTCTTTGAATTTTGGCATTAACACCTTTTCTCCTTATTTTCTTTAGAAGGCTAAGCGAGCTACTACTTCATTGGCATGGAGTTCATTAGACACAGGTAGGTGATCCATTCCTTGGTCACTTTGATCACATGTCTAGCTTTGAATTTTATATCATCATTCTTGTCCCTATCAACCTCTGCATTTAGGATTGCCCTGGTGTATATCTTATCTTGGTTGTAGATTAGGTCCAAGATGTATTCAGAATCAACCTCCTTTACCTTTTGTGGTACTCGAAGTAGTAAATTAGTTTGTGCTAATTTTAGACTCATCTACCATTAGTCATGAATCCTGACCTCATAGTCATCCATGCAATTTATCCAGTGGTCCTCAATGTGAGGCTCATGTACATAATGTCTTCCCATTATATGGGTGTAAGTACCAATAGGATCAGATCTAGTCCTTATGAGATTGAATGTTTGCAATGGGTACTCATCCCATTCAAAATCCAGTGACTTTCATATCTTCATGTCTTGTAGGTAGTGGGGACCTATGGAGATTGGGAAATCCCAACAATGCTTCTTTTTATGTTGGATATGTTTGTGAGCATCTGACAGTTGTCTAGCCATTTCTAACAATATTATCATGTCTGACAGATACCTTGGCAGCTTCTTTGGAGTTAGGGTGCTTCCTTCCACTTGGATGTATGTGAAGGTTTTGAATTGGATGTAGAATGCCCCAAGGGCCTTTACTTTAGTTTTTTCTTCTTCAGACATTATTTTGGCATAGTCTCCTTCTATGGAGCGGATATTGAAAAATATGAAAGCATCTTTGACGATGTAATACTCCGGGTTGTCTTGTGTAAAGTATTATTTCTTGTCCAACTGTGGATATACTGTAAATGGCCACATATTTGGGTCGCCCATGGCACCAAATTTTACTAACCCCAGGTAGAATGCCCTTGCTGCCAACAGGTACACAACATAGGATTTCATGTAGAAGTGCAGGTCATTCTTGACTGTGATCAATTGTTGATCCAGGTTGTCATTGAGAATGGTTTCCCAATCGAACCTTACCTCTCCTTTATCCTCTCAATGAGAAGGATCATCCATGGCTCTAATTGTATATTTTTTTTTAGTCCATACACCTAATTGATCATGGTGATGGATGCTTGAATGTCTTCTTTCATATATCCTATCGTCGTTTCTATCTTATCCAATTTATTCTTCGGGAGGGGTTGCATAAGGTAGTCCATGTTTACTATCTCATGGGATAGTTGGATGTCATTGTTGTAGAAGGTCATCCCCTTGCCAATGGAGAAACCATAGAGTTTGTATATCCCCTTTGGTAGATGGAAGACATCCTCAATATTGTCTTGCAAGAGGTCCTGAACCACTTCTCCCATGCTATTATTTACCAGTCTCTCATCTGGTATGTAGTGGTTCTCCAGTGTGGTTATCAAGTCAAAAGAAAGGATGGACACTGGGTGTGTTACTGTATTCACTAGAGAATAATACACTAATCAAGTGCAGTCCTCTAATCTCCTTGTTGGCTGGGCACACTTCACCAAGTATTCATTCCAGCTGACATTCCCAATGTATGTATTTGTGATCTCTGAGTGTAAGTTTCCCACCTTGGAAGTTGCATGGTAGCCCTTGAATTGGTACCTCATAGCTAGTGAGTTCACTTTCTTTGTCATTTCTGCAAAAACAAGTGACACATGAATTAGTAATCATCATATGATACTTAGAGAGGAGCAATGATGAAAAGAAGATAAGAAACAATCAAAATACCCCACGAAAAACCAAGTATAAATTCTCAAGAAGCATAATTTTGGCCTTTCAGACCTTCGGAGGTGTCGGACCTCCAAAAGGCTGACTATCAAAAGGGCAAAAAAGAGGGTATATTAGGCCAAACTTCACCCTTTCGGGCAGTGAAACAACCTAGAACTTCAGAGAGTGAAACTCCCAAAAATGCAAAGAATGTGAGTTAGTTTCTGTCGGCCTTTAGGGTTTTGGCATTTTGGAGATGTGAAGGTTTTAGTGTGCGAAACACCGAAAGGCCAAAAGTTGGACTTGGTCAAAAAAGAGTGGACTCCCCTCCATAATTTTGGCCTGCGAAAGTTTGAAACTTCTAGGGCCAAAAGACCAAAAGACAAAAGTAAGGGTTAGAGCTCAAAAACAAGCTCTTAATCAAGTTTGACCAGGAACTCAATGCTAAGGGGTCCAAGGGGACAACCCTACAACTCCAAAGTGAGACAAGACAAACCCTAACCCTAAAACCTAGTGAAACAAAACTTAAAGACTAAAAACCTAAACCCTAAAGAGAAAAACAAAGAGGGAGGCAAAGAAGCCTACCTCGAGTACACAAAAATGGACAAGGAAAACCTAAGAAATATGCTTGGCAGAAAAGAAAAAGTAGGAGACACGCGCACACAAAGAGCTTTGAAAATTGACTGCTAGCAAAAAATAATAAGTGAGAAGACAAGGCGGTCTTCCATCTTATATAGGTGACTGGCATGGGTGACGTCAGCCACCACTTCCAATCAACCTTTCAGACGTTCAAGGTTCTCGAACCTCTAAAAGGCCAAAATGTTGAAAGGGAAATTCTCAGGGAATCAGACTTTCAGTGTTTTGGACCTTTGAAAGCTTGAAATCCTGAGGATGTGCCAGTGTTTGATCAAATGACTCCTTTGGCCCTTTCACACCTAAGGGACACTGTAAGTATGAAAGTGTGAAACTAGAAAAAACTTAAGAGGCAAGGAGACAGGGACTAGATTGACAAGCAGAACTCAAAAACAACAAGCTAAAAGAAGGGGGGGCCTTTGGCCAAGTGGCTCAAAAAAGGGGAGCGTGGTTGTGGAACCACAACGGGTGTTTTCTTTTGCCTCATTATTAGAGTTGTTAAAAACTTGTGTCCAATTTTTTAAAAAAATTGAAGAACCTCCTTTCTTTTTTTCCTTTTCTTTCACTCCATGGTTTTTTTTATTGCTCAACCACTTTCCCTTCAACCTGAGAGACTTTAGAATTCACCATATCTACCTTTTCTATTGTTGAACCTTTCATGATCTTCCATTTTTCTTTTATGCCTTGTCATTCAGTCTTCCCTACTATGAGAGCATCTTGCAACAATGTTATTTTTTCCATTAAAACATCATTATTTTTTGCTAATAGTTATTTGTGTGTGATCAAAAGGTGACACACTTCCATAAACCATTGTTCTTGAGAGAACCCATGAAGAGGATATTCCAAGAGGCATCTTATAGCTTCCTATCTATGATGTGCAAGAATATAAGCATTATGGATGATGGCTCTCAAATGTACCTCAATAAAGAACCCTTGCAAGGTACACCATAGAATAGAAGATTCAAAATGAAGACGCAAGCATGAAAGATCTAAATGAGGTGTAATATATAATCTATAATGCAAATGCAAGAACAAGAAAGAAAATCTAATCTAACAAGATTACAATACCTCCTAGTTAAACTGTGTGATTTAGACTAAATGCAATAAGAAAATGCTAATCTAGAATGCAAGTAAACTAGAATGCAGGAGAGTGCTCTAAGAATGATAGCATAACAATAGCATGAATGAGTGATTATTAAGGATTATTATTAGCCAAGATTGAGGAGAGATTCTTATTTTAAAGAACAATCGACGATGGAGATTAAGAGGAAAAATCCAAGGGTGGACAATAATCTCTATTTTGACTTTAGGGAACAAGATTCTCAAGAGGAAAAATAAAATGGATGAGAATGGTTAGGTAGAAATGAGTGGTGTGGATTAAGAGGCAAAAGAGATTCCACTTGTTTCTTTTTCTCTTTTTTCAAATTAAGAAACTCCTTTTTTCATGTGCACACATAGGATAAAGTGGATTTTATTTAATTAAAAGGGGACATGTTCTTTTAATCAAATAAGACTTAGGATAAAGTGGTCAAACTTTGGGATATCATCAAATAAATTGATAAAGTGATTATTTGATCAAGAGATAAGATTGATTAAACATAAGATAAGGTCTAGTATTTTTAATGTTTATGTTAGAGTGGAGCTCAAGGTTTACTAGACAATTTTTGGGTGATTACAATTTGTAGTTGTTAAAGTGTAAATTTTGTGGTCTTTTTCCTGCTCTTTAACATCCAAAGCCTCCAACCTTCTCTTGGCATTTATCAACTCTTGCACATAGATTTAAGATGACCAAGTGAGAGGCATTGATGTGGGGCTATATAAGATATAATCATCCATGCTTTTGTTGTGTCTGGACTTGATGTTTTGTACCCTTGTAAAGGAGACTTGTTTGAGACATGTTTGTTATGGAGGGCCAAAATATTTTCTCTTAGAAGTATATTTTTATTTGTTTGCTCCCATTTTAAACGTCCAAGTCTACATTTCAAGTTACCCTGAAACTATTTAGCATTCACCCAAACCCATTTTCCTACTTAGACAGAAGAGGCAATTTTTACTTGACCTAAATGATTTATTTCAATAGACCCAGTGATCTCTTTTTCATTGTGTATTTTGATGGGTGAAATTATCTTTCCATAAGTTAGAAGGAGAAAAATCAAAATGAAGCATAGGAGATAAATACCTATCTTCCTATTCGAGGCAACCAAAAAGAGAGAGAACATAATATTGTCTACAAATGAGGGAGAAATGGAGCCCACTAGTAGAGAAGAGCACAATGCAACATACAAAGAGAAAGCCACCACCAAAATAGCCTAAAATCCCACGTACATGAACCCATGAGAAGAAACAAATCTTAGAAGATCCACTACCAACGCTAACCAAATGGTCCCATAGATTGCAAAAACCAAGCGTTCAGTCCCACACTGCCAACAAAACTCTTGAATATATCCCCTACCTAAATATTTGTCTATAATGTTGCCTACAAACAATGATGACCTGGTCTATTTTCACATCCTCCACTCCATCTCTCTCATCTGCATGCAACAAATGACAATATCAAGGTTTGTTTTATTTTCCTTTGTGTTTATTTATTTTTTTATTTTCTTTAATAAATACTAACATGCTTTGTGGATAGGCCTTACCTTAGCTAGGGGAGTACAAGTTCCTAACTTGTTTCCTAGTCATTTCTATTGATTTTGTATCTCCTCCATTGTACTCTTTCATTACTCCCCTAAACTTGCTATAATTTAACCAATTATTCCACCATTTCAAATCCCTTTCACCTCAAGATTTTTCCATTTACCATTACATGAAACCATTTTTTTTTCTAATTGGTCCTTTAAACAGAAATTTTTGTTGCATTCCTTAAAATATTTGAGAGTGAAAAAAGAGGCTTGTGTAGGATTTAAGAAAGCCAAGTGGGATGTATACTTCAAGAAATTATGTGGGTTATGATGAAGATGTTGCAGAGGAGTTTGCAAAGGATTTTAACAAAAACTAGGTGACTAACAAAGGCTTACAGTTTCCTATCACAATTGATACCGTCATGGGCATTACTAGGTTGCCTCAAATAAGTGAGATTATTTTCCAAAAATGTACCAAAGGACCGAATATTTAAAGCCTATAAAAAAAAATTATGGAGAGGGGAGAATTAGTTGAAGTGGTGCAAGGGAAGGGGATGAAGCTAGAATCTCTTCCCAAACCCTATAAATATGCCATCGAGTTTATTCTCTAGTACATTACTTTTGAAGGAATGTATGTTTATTCTTTTGCCCAACACTTCAAGTTAATGTTGCCTCTTTGAAGGGGTTCAAAATTAAATTTACCTTATTTTATTCATCATCATTTGAAACAAATGAGAACAAGTGTTCAGAAGGGTAAGCCTAACTCTCTAGCTCATCACAAAATAATAAAATTGTTGGTAAAAATAGAATTGCAGATGCTTTCTCCCCTAAGAGACTGGGATTCTTTCGTGGGCCAACATAATGAGACTAGTTCTAATAGGTTCCAAGAAGAGGAATCATCATATGAGCCATTGTATGAAGAGAATACCTCTTCTCAAGAACCCCTATCTAAGCCTAAAAATGAAGAGACTGAATCTAATGAGAATGTTAAGCCACCTCAAAAAACACCTTCAAAGGTTAAGAGTCCTAAGAAAGCTGTTAAAACCCCCACACCTTTAAAAGATAAGGTTTCAGGTATTGGAAGAGTAACTAGCAATGCTAGTTCTACACCCCAAAAGGACCCTCCTCCAACAACAACTAAGGGTGTCAAAACAAAAATAAAAATTGTAGCTACATAGGCTAGTGGCTCAAACACAACCAAAAGGAAACTAAACAAAACCCCACCTACTAGTAAAACGCTAAGGAAAAAGTGAGTATTATGAAAAGTGAAATAATTCTATTTGTTGGTTTCGAAGATAATTAGGGGGTCTAGCACAAATAGTTAGCAATTTAGAAGAGTAAGGTGTCGAGGATGAACTGAAAGTGTTATTTGAGGTAACTAGGGAAATGAGTAAATTTGCTAGGGAATATAGAAGAACCAAAAGGAAAATTAGAGGGAGATGGTTTGATGAAAATGATATTGATGGGGCAAAGATAGTCAGGCCCCTGAAGTGAGAACCCAAGAGGAAACTCTAAGGGAATGTGGTGGAACTATCCTCGCAAAAAATACACCTTTAGAAAATATACAAAAAATATTCCTTTGGATAACATCGTTGTTGAAGAACCCTATTCACCTCTTCCTATGACAGCAGGGCCACTTGAAGATCTTATCTTAAAAGATGATGCTCAAATGAATGAAGAAAGAAACCTCAATATAGGGATGGAGAATAATGTTACTTAGTACCATCAAGAGACAAGAGGAAGTCCAGACATTTCTCCTCAAGAAGAAACGTAATTAAACACCATAATTGACAAAATGGATACAGAAGAAAATGTTATTTCTAGACAAGAACAGGGTGTGATGGATGAACAAGATGTAGATGAAATTCTTGAGCATGAACAAGAGACACCCTTGGATGGACAAGAGTCCCAATTAAAACTAAAGGAGGAAATATAGATTCTTAGGGATTTAATGGGTAAAACAAAAGAGGAAAACAATGTTCTTCATAATCAACTTCAACTTTCTCAACAAGAAAATCAGACTCATATAGAGGAGATTGCATAACTCAAAGCCAAACTGGACCAAGTAACTGCTTATACAAAACTTCATATGCCTCTCAAAGAGCATGAGCAAAAAATTATAGGAATTGAAGCAACTCTAGTTTTAGGAATTAACTAGCATTGTGCAAAGGTTATCATATCTTATTAGTTTGTTACTATTTCTTTATTTTGCATAAGGACATGCAAAACCTTTAGTTTTGGGGAAATGATGAGTGCAAAACTTACCAATTATTTCTAACTTTTTGTTATCTTTTACCTTCATGTCTACCAACTTCTTGTCACCATTTGTTAAGCAAATAGGAATAATTGATTAATCATATAGGAAAATTAAAATAATTATTTGATACTAAATTTTTTTGTGTATTAACCTATTTGTAATTAACCTCGGGTGGAAATTAATAGCATATCTATAGGAGATTCATGCATGGAAATAGAGAGAGTGCAAGGAAACTGCAAGGTAGTTGTCACAACAAGTTCTATTTAATATTTTGTTAGTTAGTTTTTGTAATGTGTGTGAGCCCTAGAAAGCATGTCTTAGGTGGTAGATCTTTCTTGATAAGATTGTTGTGGGTGATATCTTGATTTCTTTGGGGTCGTGATTCTATCATTTGTTCTATTTGTCATTTGCTTGATTCTGTGAGACACCTATTTTTTAATGTTCTTTTGCCTCTAGGATCTGGTCCCTCTTCCTTGGCCAACCGGTTGCTTGGAACATATCTCCTGGGTTTTCTTGGGCTGAAGTTTTGGTTGGATTTGTGGATTGTTTTGATGATAATATTAATACTTTTTGGTCTGTATTATTTTGTGAAATCCTCTTGTTTTTGTGGTCCAAGCTAAATGAGGATATCTTTTAGAATAGAAGAAGGCTTACTGAGTTTAATGATAAACTCACTTTTCTTTTCAATATGTCATAGATATTTTTTGTTAGTAAGATACCCAAAAATGGGTTTATGATTCTTTCACAACAAGAAGTGATATTGTTAAACAAACCTAATATAAGATCTACCCATTTCTTTAATGTATATAAGGGTATGCTTGATCAAGAGGAGCTCAAAGAACTAGAACAAGTATTGCTCGAAATTAACATCTATAAGATTTATGTTGAATCCAAGAATAAAGAACCCAAATGGAAGGATGCGCCAAGGTGAGATAAAGCGGTTGTACCAAACATTGTTCCTCCTTTGGGAACAATTGAAACAGATCAACACTAGTACATTTGACCTCATTTTTCTACCAAAATTTTTGACCATCAATTAAAAAGGTTTAGGTTGGTCGGATTATAGAAGGAAAACTTTCTTTTTTTTATAATCCATGCCCGTGTTGGTCAAAATTTTGACCAATACCATGGAGGTCAAAATTTCGACCAACTTGGGCATAACTTTAAAAAGAAAAAAAAATTTGCATATCATTTCATTATTTGATTTCAACTTGGAGCGTGTGAAGGAGTTGGAGCCTGCGATTGTTTTAACTATTATTTGGTGAGAGTTTTCGGAGGACTGCCTGTGAGGGTTGCCACTGTTATTTGGTGTAAAAGGAGGACCACCTGCGAGGGTTGCCACTATTATTTGGTGTAAAAGGAGGACCACCTACGAGGGTTTCCACTATTATTTTGGTGTAAAAGCTGGAGGACCACCTATGAGGGTTGCCACTGTTATTTGGTGTAAAAGGAGGACCGCCTGTAAGGATTTCCTTACTCTGCATTTTTCTGGCATTGTTTTATGCATCTATGCTATTGGTACTTGTTGGTCCTAGTGTAAATTGCAAAAACTTGCAAAACCCTAAATTTATGAATCACCGCATCATGTTACTATGTAAATGTACTAGTGTTAGGTTTATGATTGATATAGATCCTTCAATATTGATCATGTTCTTTGTATTCATGTTGTCATAGCGAACAAGTATGCAATACAATGAACAAGTAGTGTTTTCTCATTGCTTTCGACACTCCTGATGATTACCAGTTAGCCCGTGAGTTTTCCATGGCATCTATGCTTTGTTTATTGTTATACTTGTGCCATGTTAATACTGTTGTGGTATCTTTCTTACTGTCCCTTTCTCTGCTCATAAACATCCAAGGAGTTAGACTCCTAGCATCGTGGACCCTCTATCTACTCACTGGTCTTACTCGCCCAGAGCCCATGAATTTTCCATAATTCTTATTTGTTGTTTACCACATGGCACTGTTTGATGGTTTTATGCATTAAACCCGATGTTGACATATGTGGCATTGTAGAGATCCTTCTTTAATTGTTTACTCATTGTTATGTGTGGCAACAATTATCACGACGCCCATGAGATATATGCATTTTGGTATCATTGATCTGTGCTTGACCATTGGCATGCTTCAGCTATATATACTCATTGTGCTGGTATAGAATTCATTGTTTATTATGGACATTTTTATTTATCTTTGATGACCCGTGAGCAAGGCCAGGATGCATCGTTGATGGTTTGATGCCATGCCTTTGAGCCACAAGTTAGGGCATTGTCTTTATTTATCCTTTCTTGGAGCGCACCTTTTGAATCATAACACCATTCATTTTGCTATTGCATTTATCTTTATGGCATTATGCTTTCATGTTTTGGCTTCGAGCTGTGAGTGTTCACTGTATTGCATACTTGTTCATTGTTTGGGTTATAATCACTTCACTACCTTTTTTAGTTATTTCAAGATAGTTTCTATGTTCTATAACATTGTTCTTTGCTCCTTTCAATGATTGTCCTCTTGAAAGCTGATTCTTAAATGCCTTGATGATTGTCAATAAATGATCCCTGTAGCACCGCACCATTGATTCATGCTTTTGATTTCTACCACTATCCTTTAGCATGTCCTTTATATTGTTTTGATCCAATTCATGGATATCATATCATTGTTTTTTACCATTGAGTGTCCTTTATATAGAGCTTTGTCATTGAAGTGCCTTCTTATGCACTTTGTCTTCAATGTTGTCATAAACATGAATAGATACCTTTTATATTATCTCTGACTATTTCTATGCATAGAATCACTACCATTGTTTTACTTATTGTAGTTTAATTAAGAAGCCATTTGTTATTTGTGATAGTGAAAACATCAATTCACTGTCATGAATGATGAATGCCTACTCAATAAAACTACAAACATGTTGGGTTCAAACCTTGTGGGAGCCCATTTTACCCTGCATGTGGTATTTGATGTTATGAGCATTTTTATCATCTATAAGAATAAACATACACCTACATAGTGAAAAAACATGTTAGATTAAAAAAATTCAGAATTGAATGGATACCGATGATAGAAACCATAAATGAAGATAAGAAACCATAAAATGAAGATAAAAAACCTATAAACCATAACCAATACTTCTACCAACACCTCAAATAAGAAACACGATTTCAAGTATGATCTCCTCCAAAAAACCCCAAATGAAAAGCCATTACGTCATCCAAATAGAATGACGATTCCAAGGACTATCATTTATAAAATTCATCACAAGCTAGCATCTAAGTTGGAAGTGCATTCCATCAAATAGAATGATGATTCCAAGGACTTATCATTTATATAATTGTTCATCCTAGTAATATTTATAAAAAGAGATGTCTTCCATGACAATATCTCTCTTATACTTCCACCAGGCCACTTCTAGATTTGCTTTCACCTAAGAATTCTTATGTGACTTTGTCCCTATTCCATCCCTTTCTTGCAATAGATGCTCCTACCACTCAACTTAGATCAGACATAAGGGATATATATAAATTCATATCAACCCATATGTGAAATCATCCTTAGTCATTTTGGCTCAAGTTATTGCAGGCCGCATAAACTTGTGCATGCTAAGATAGACTTACACCCAATATCATGGCAATTTCCTCATCTTACAACTACACCTTGGCTTGTTGGACCTGCACTAACCTACTTGATTTCCATCTAATGGATTTTTCTTTCAATTAATTTTCAGTCATTCTTGAATTGATCCAACGTATGAGTGCTTCTTGTGTGAAATTGTAGAAACTATCACTTATAAAAATTTTAAGTATATATGCAGGCTGGGTGTACAGAGGCCATCTTATATCATGGGAAAGGACCATTTGGATTCAATAATCTTTCTTTTTTAAATTGTATGAAAAGTGATTCATATTTTCGTTAAATACTCTTAGAATTTGAGAAATTACTGAATTTGTTATAATCTACTACTTAATCAATCAAGTGATAGTCAATAGGAAGGAAATTCTGCATAAAACACAATAAAAAATCAGAAATTCAAACTAAGACATCGGATTTTCTAATGGAAAATCTTGGAGTGGGAAAAAAATCTAGTCCATTTTCTTTCTTTTTCTTCTAGTATGGCATTTGTTTCTCACCAATGGCCAAGGCTCTTCTTTTGATTGAATGTGAAGCATTTTAGGCTATCCAAGATCTCTTCTTGTTATTTTTCCTTCCAATTTAGATTAGGCTACAAAATAGGAGCTCTAGGATTTTAGATGGTCATTTATTTTGTTTTCAACAACTCCTACTCAATTGTAGGTGCCAAAGACTTTTACTCTATCCTTGTAGGACATCTCATATCAGAACAATGTTTTAGCAATTTTCTCCTAAAATTTATAGTGAAATATCCTTAATCTAATCTACTACAAAATCTAAAACTAATAAATGAGATTTCTACTTCTGCACACCATATAATTTATTATGAGGGGGTATGGCATGTAAGTAAAATGTTGGAAAACAAACTAAACCTTTCTTTTTTTACCTCAAAAGTTGGAGGATGAGACTAAAAGTAATTTACCTTACCATTGATATTTCTATTTATATAGCTAAATTATAAAATGAATTAAACTGGAATGCCTTCCACTGATTAAAACAAAGTGCAATGGATTCACACAGCAGTAATGAATGTAAACTATTTTCAAGTAATGAAAACGTAAATTCATTGGTAATCTGCCAGTCACTGCCTGTGAGGGTATAGTCTGACTATTCTATTGAAAAATGTTTATTTTTATGGTTAATATGGATCCAAATGATTGATAGGGTATGGTGTTGCATTTCATTGGAGTTATGAATAGTTTTGTGCAAGTTTGAAAGCATTTTTGGGTCCTCTGGACGTGATTGTCCCTGTACAGTCAAGGTATACACCAATCAGAGTGGATTTAAGATTGTTTCCTTTTCGTGCATAATGAGTATGTTAGAATGGTTGTTTTTTATCAAGTTGAATCCATTCATGAGTGTCTAAGGGTGTAGAGGAAGTTGGTGTGTTGAAACACAACCAACAATGATTGTTCCTGCACAGTGCACCAATGAAATACCATGAGGACAGGGTAATGAGATAGTACTTAATGTTTTCCATGAATGGAAGGGAGTTGTGAAGGATGGATTGTCATTATGTTATGTGTTTCAAATGTTCTTGAATGCAGGGTAGATAGTGAAGTGGAATAACATTCTTAGATTGCTTGGATAGCCCGGTTTAAGGGTCACTAGAATATGTCATCAATGATGATAGAATATGTCATCATACTTATTCCTTTTTTATTCTTTCTTGGACCATCTGCACTTTGATATAGCTCTCAGCCTATACCATTCACATTTTATTTTTTTTCCAAACACATTTGATCTATTGAGCTTGTCAACCCACTGGGTATGCTCTTGGGTCTCAGATTATACATTTGATGTAGCACCTGTATAGAGAAAAGGGAAGTTTATACATATGTAAGGCTTCTAAAAACCAATATGTTTTCAAGAACTTTGATAATTTGTCCCATAATCATGTACTCTCTACAAGGCACTATCTCCTCAATTATTACTCATCAGGTGAAATGAGTAGTTTCTTATTTTGATTTTCATAAGATTTTGAGAAATTGTCAATGGTTCCCATGATGTTTGACAACTTGTAGGGAAAATGAAAGTGTAGCTGTAGGCTTTTTGTGGAGTTGTCTCTTACATGTATCTGATTGTATCCTAGAGAAATTTAGAGTGGTTAAAAAGATGAAGTCATACTTGAGCTTATCTTCCATAAATGAAATATGTCATAGGGGTAAAGATATGTATATTTGTATTACTAATTACATTCTCATGAAGGTCAATTATGTCCAACATCATTTGTTCAATTTTTAACAATTCTCTCTTGTATTTATTTTTTGTTGATCCCATGTAACACTTTAGAAAAGAGTGTACAAACCAATCTACTTTCCTAGGCATGTGATAAATTAGAATTTTGTAGTTTTTAATCAGAGTATTGCAACCAGGGCTAATGTACTTATAATGTAGCACATTATGATTATGGGTGTTTACTTGTCTAGAGAAATTTTACAAATATAGGGGAGTATGGATTCACTTTATGATTGGTGTAATAGATACTTATGCAATCATTTTCATTGTACAGGTTGCAGCTCCCAAAGAAAGGCCATCTGGAAGCTTTAGAGGAAATAATTTGTACTAGGTATGGAATCACCTCCACTACAATGAGGAGATTTGTGTAACACCCAAAATAATAATAACTCCCAAAATGCTTATCCTTTTGAATATTTCGTGGTCTAGAGAGCATGATTTGTGTGTGTATTTGTAAATCTTGTATAATCTTATAATATTTTATTTTTATTATTATATACAAGATACTACTAATATTTGTATGTTTACATTTTGTATATTTATAGCCTGCGAAGAAAGTCCACACCTGGCAATATGAACCCAGAACAAAATAACGAGACAATTGCTAGATTGTGGTCCGAGTTCCAAAGAAAAGATGTTGATAAATGTAATTGTCCTTGCAAAAAGTGTAAGGGCTTAAAGAATCAAAGAATTCTAGTCAAACAGACCATAGTCATTGTAGGCAATATGGTCACATTGAAGGGGGGCATGATTTTCATCAATTGGTGAATGTGGATTTCCAATTGGAGGAACATGGAGGTGTGAATATCCAAGTCGATGATAACGCTCCCATGGAAGAAGATGATCATGTGGCAGAGAACACAATTGAAGATGATGGCATTGGCGTAGCTGATCAAGATGATCACGATGATGGTACTAGTGCATCTAATAATGATGATGAAGATGGTCTTGATATTGCTATACTTGAGAAGGCATACGAGCCCCTATACCAAGGCTCCCAAACAACTCTTCTCTCCGCTATAATTTTGTTGGTGAACTTGAAGGTTATGAATGGTTTATCCAATATATAAATATCACATATGCTAAGGTATGCCATTTTTGTCATCTTCAATGTTAGCATAGCATTAAGATTCATTATATTAACAATTCATTTTTGTTGTTGTAGGTTGATAGGTGAGTTTTTGTTACCACCATCAAACATTCTACCTCGTTCGTACCGATAATTATCTACCATTTTCCTTGTTGAGGGGGGGTCATGCTCTAATGATAATGAGACCAAAGGCGACATGAAGGTTCCCTTAAGGTACACACATCTTCATAAAGAATGGGTACCCAAGGAACTACCTCCAGTTTAACATTAATTTTTCTGTTAATGAAAGGATATATCGCATAGCTCCATCTTCATTACATGGTTTGGGCTTATTTTCCATGGATGGAATAAAGGTCAGTTATAATCAATTTGTTGAATTGATGGAGTATGTAGGACCTTGTTACAATTACAAGAATTGGATGTGGATTGTGCAATATAAAAAAATATGTTTTTGTATGCATTGTCAGCAAATTATATACAATGAAAAGCAAATGATCAAACTAAAAGGCTCTCTATGTATATTGATGGAAGGCCAAAAGCAACAGGTAATATTGTAGGTTTTATAAATAGTTCTCAACCTGTGTCAACTAATAAGCGGTCGAATTGTATATTCAAGGCACGCAAGGGAAATCGTGTATTTGTATGTGCGATAAAATTAATAAGTGTAGGGGAAGAGCTTCTAATAGATTACAATTTGAATCGTGTAGATACAAAAAAAATCCCTATCATGGGACTGGTAAGTATAACATTTAAACCAATTGCCTCCAATTAATATTGACTCCAATCACTTCTGATTGCTAAGAATTACTAATCTTTGTCACAGGGTGACATGGATCCACCTCAAGATACAGGCGGGGATGTTCCTCATAGTACACCTTCTTCATCGAAGGTAAACCTTGAATAGTGTAATTCTACAAATTATATAGAAACAAATGTCATATTATTATGTTCTTTTCTTTATGGCTTTGGAGTTATTTTGATAGAATTTTACTGATATTGATGTCACAACTTGATACTTATTGATAGAGAAAAGAAAAAATGGCAGCAGATCAATTGCGATCTAAAGTTGAGGTGGCATTTATAGATGACTTTGAATCTAACTCTAACCATGTATTCATGGCTACTCAAATAAAAACTAAATATGGTAAAGAAATTCTTAACCTTATAATGGAAGCAAACAAAACTGAGGAGTCAAAGGAGCTCGAAGAAGAATTGATACGTAGAGTCAATTGTATTAATGTAAGCAGTAATTAATCTTAAGCAATAATCAAAGTTCAATAGATGTTTATATTTTATACTATCTTATGGATCATGATCTAAAATATGATGTGTTCTTCTTACAGGATTTTTTGACACGTGTGAATCATGGTCAATATAGTGAGGGTTGTAGCACCACACAGCCTTCATGTAAATAATTTGTAAACCTTTAACCATTGATTTAACCTTTGTATGCATTATTGACTCAACTTATGTTTGGGATGATTCTAGTACCCCATTTAATCTTTATCCATTGCAAATGTCTTTGCTAACAATGTATTCTTCAGCTCATGATGAAGTGAAGATGCCTCCTTCAATTAACATTTTGCATTCGATGGCTGCATTATTCACAACAAGGTGCTTGCAGACATCTTCCTTTGTACCAGATACAACTGGTAAAACCTTATTTTTCTATGTTTTATTATGTGCTAATCATGTATTGATTATTTTTCTTGTGTGAATTTTATACACCGCATGGACCTATTTTGTGCACTAATAGATACACCTACACCTAGTACAAGAACAGATCAGACTAGTACTAGTGAAGATCAACCATTTCCTGGATCAGCCCATATTACTAGTACTGGTTCATTTGCGAGGATATTGTTGTTGAACAAGAACAATATAGTTCCGTTAAAAGTACCAAAGCTTCCAGGTGTTTTAAAATTGTTATTATTTATAGTGTAATTGTAGTTTACTTATACATAACTCATTTTGGACTGATAATCCCATGATATTTTTGTAGGAAATGATGTTTTTTATGTTATCTTTTTGAAACGACATTGAAGCTATTTGGGCCCACCATACGTAAAAGGTACGTAGCTTCATAATAGTGGTACAATGCTTTTATTATCTTCCATTCATTATACTATATTAAAGTTATGATATCTAACAATTTTGTTTTTTCAAAAAAGGTGGAATGAACAGGATGTTGACTTAAAAAATCAGCTCATTAAATCTTTAGAGGACCTCTTTGAAAATAAAACTTTTGACAGAGTCATGATTCTTAAAAGAGCATCCAAACATATAAAGACTGTGAGGGACCAATATAGAAGGGCTCTAAAGGATAACCCAAAGTACGAGCATCCTCCTATGATTCCACCAATGGAGTGGAATGAAATAATGGAAGATGCAAAAGAGAAAAGCCTAAAGGGTAGTGGAATTCAACCAGAAGACAGCAAAAGAAGGTATGTTGTGATAGTATTAAGTAGAATGTAATCATGCACTAATTAGTGATATTTGTAAATATATAATCTAACATGTTTTAAACTTTTCATAGACTGCAAGACACATCAAAAGCCACACAAGCAAGATTAACAAAGGTTGGCCAACACAAACTTGGCTCTGGTGGCTATATGAAACTTCACTCTCGACTTGTAAGTAGCAGCATTGGAATTTCATATCAAATTTTTATATATAAGGTTGCAAACAATTCTGTTTAATCAAATCATACATGTAAAAGTGACGATATTAAACAAAAAATACAGGGCATGAAATTCAATGTAGAGCCCATGGATGAAGACAAGAGAATAGCCTTGAAGGAAGGCTATGAAGTCGTGGTTGCATGCCTATGCCAAGAATCCAAAAGCCACAACGAAGAATCTGCTGCTCCAGATGAGACAGGTAAATTGGTCAAATGAAAAGTAAATCAAATTGAATAGTTAATTTGAACATAAATTGACTATTTCATGATAACAATGCACATGACATTTCACTACAGCCTTCAAATCCTATCACAGAACCTGGGCGTGATGAAGGCCATGATGTGCATCACAATGTTGGAGGTATTAATTTTCTATTGGAAATAAATTATGTAATTATTAATAGAATTTAACATCTTTAATTGCAATTGGCCGTGTAACCTTTTTTTGAATATTTTAGAGCATGTTAAGGTGGCGGAAGATCAAAATGTTATTGTACATGATGATGTGGTATTTTCAGGTAAAGAAAAATGCATGTTATGCTCTACTGGTTAATGAAATACATGTAATAGTAAAAAAAATGTGAATTCAACTCATTTACTTGTTATTGCTGCATACCCCTCTTTAGTGCAGCAGCGTCGTCCTCCTCGAGACATGAGGAAGCATCATAATTTGAGATCACAACCACAAGAGGAGGAAGATAATATTGATCCTCCTCTCAGCCTTTACCTAAATAAGAAATCTAAGAAAAACCTAAAAAAAAATGATTTCTCAAAAATGCTCTTTGATAAAAACTTGTTTGATTAACTTTGTTGGATAATGAAAGAATGTTGTTTAAGTAATTTTCTATGAATGTTGTGTATTAATATTGAATTATATGTCATGTTAATGAATATAGTTATGTGTTAATGAATTCTTGATTAGTGTTGTGTATTAATGAATGTTATATCATATTAATGAATGTTATGTGATTGTATTGATTGAATGTTATAGTTCATAAATGGATGAATGAAGTGTGTAATTAGATGTTAATGGGGAATTTAGATTGATGTTAGGGGGAGGGGGGGTGAGGCCATATGAGCTTCCACCTTCACGTGGTTGGCCTTGTTAAGTAGAGAATATTAAAGTATTCTCAAAACCAAGTGAAGCTCAAACTAACATACCTTCATTATTTAATCAATTTCATTCGTTCTAGGTCTTTGCTCATAAGTGCATTTTGAATGTGTCATTGTCAGGCAACTATCAAATAAAAAACTAGAAGGGCCAATAGTCAACTTCTCATTGTCATTGTCTGGCATGATTCGGCTTCATTTTGTGTAAGTATTCTCCTATTGAATGCGTCAACCTCTCTTGGCCTAATGTGGATTATTTCATTGGTTTGTGTTTTTGAGTAGGTGAAGTGTTAAATCAATTCCTATGTGTGTTAAATCAGTCATTGTTTCTCCAGTAAATCTATTTGTGTCCATTGAGTCCTATTATTCCCTTGAAGGTTTTATTGGGTAATATAAGTTATGGAACTTTGTTGGTTGACTTTGTTTTTGAAATGGTTTGGGAACTATTTGAAACATGGGCATTGCTCTTGGAAGGGTTTACATTTCTTATAAGTTTTTTTGTAACTTTTAAGCTCTATGATAATGCTTGTCATCCTTATATGGCAGGCAAATGAATCCAAGAAGGAAGCTTTCAGGAAATATTTGGAGTCAAGCGACATGCTTGATACCTTCACAAAAGGTCTCCATGATTTCTATTTTTGTACTTGTATTGAACAATGAATGCAAGCTAACATTTTTCTTAGGCTTTTTATAGAATTCATTAGTTTCTTACGAGAACAATCATTTAAATCATAAAGAAGCTGAACCTTATGTTTTCTTTGAGAAGTTCTAGATGGCTATCTTTTTGGGCTAAATCAAATCTATTTTTTTTTGTTGCAGTTCTTGTTGCTTTGTATGAGGAGAATCAAAAACCCTCGATGACAATTGAGTAAACTTTTGAATCAAATATTTTCTTTCATTATAACAAATTGTGTGTTTATTGACATAGATGAAATTGTGGCAGCAAAATAATTTATTATAAGAATGCATGGATAGCACATAGTTGTGGAAATTCACAAAAAAAAGTGTGATTAATTGGCATTCAGCCTGGACACCAATTTGTTCATTTAAAATATTGTGATTTTTTAGTTTAATTGGTTAACCCAACTATTGATCCCCTTTTTAGTGATTTCATTAGAAAAATCCATTTTTTAAGATAAAAACATGATTTTTTGGTAAATTTTTTAATGGTTTATGGGCTTTTTTTTCTTGTTTGTGGCATTCTTTTTGTTCTAAGTTTTCCTAATCCTTACCCAATTTTTTCCTAATTAATTGAAAAAAATACACCGATCTCACTTTATTTCAGAGATTACACAATCCACATTTCTGCCAAGAGATGTGAACCCTCCTTTGCTCCATGAAGGGACATAAAATGAAACTACCGCTTCTTATGCAAAGTATTGTCTCTAAGCGAGAAGGTAGCTTAAGTTGCTAAAAATACCTCATGCCTCTGATGCCTCCAACCTCCAATATTAACCTATTATACTTTATTAATTTGATGTTGCATTAGACTCTTTGAGAGAAAACATCCAAAATATCTATTAGGTATAACATGGATAGCTTCAAGAACACAAATGTTATGTGAAGCATCCGTAGGTAAAGGTGAAATTTTGAGTATCAATACCCTCAAAATAAAACATCTCTGCTCTTATAAACTTTGAATTTGCAAAATAAATTCTCCTTGAGACATACTTCTCTAACTTATTACATCTAATTTAGAACAAGTACCCTTAAAAAGTTCATAGGCCCATACAAGACACCCACCAAAATATAGACCATCAATTTATAGAACCCTTGCAAGATATCCCAAGGAACGACAGGTAGTGAAAACCAAATAGATAGAAAAAAGAACATAACCATATGTTGCCTCACCTGTTTCAAGTAAGCCAAACTCGGTCCAATTCTCTTAACAATGGTACATATCCATCCCAGTGCAACAAGCTTCAAAGATTTGTAGTGGTAAAGAGAATCCTCATATTTTATTAGCCTAACATAGTCTTTGGCCACTTTGGCAATTAGATTGCAAGCAATATTGATCTGGCCAAGGGCCAACTTGTAGTGATCTTTATCATATAAAACATTTAGTAGATCTCCATAAAATGGATGCACATCATCTTGGTGGGGGAAATCGTCTTGGTAGATCTCCATAAAATGGATGCACACCATACCTATCAGTTGAACTAGACTTTCTTTGTTGTAGAATTGATTTAGTATAGAATATTTTCCAGGAGGATTTTTTTTTTAAAAAGCAAGGTTTTCATAGCATTATCTACCACTTGAGCAAAAGTTTCCATAGCTAAATTTCCTTGCCACAATTAATATTGCTCTAAAGACTTACAAGTTAGTAAGTCCTCGGCTAAAGGGCTAATAAACTAAATAAATTTTCAAACATATGAACATATAAAACTCATACAAGCAAAAGTCGGAGCCAAATTGAATAGCATTGGCTATTTTGTCAACGGAAGGTCCCTGCTAGAATAGACACATTTGTCACTTCATTAAGATGACAATTGTCTACTAAGTTTCCTAACTGTATAATTCATCATCATCTTTATTATCTGTTGTAGCAAATACATCCAAAGCACCAACAAAAGCACCAGGAAATCAAAATTCAAAACCAAAGCCTCGAGATTGTTGTAGTGTTTGTGCAAAGGCTTGATACTTCCGAATATCAGTATCACTAACACTTCTTCAAGCATATTTCATTGACTCCTCAAAATGAGCAGCTTTTATTTCAGCTACCTCATCACTATTATCCTCATCCATTGCCTCGTGGTTCTCGCTTGTTTTTCTTTCACGTTCAATATCATGTAAAAGTGCATAGGAAAGAGAACATGAGAAATTGAAATAATAAGATACAAGTTGAGGAAAATTGAATCAAAAAATGTAAAATTCTAACAAACCAGTTCAAAAAAAACCATTAAGAAATTCATAACCAAATCTAGTTTGCAAAAGCCGCCACAATTGAAACTCATCTTCTCAATATTTTCTCTAATAGCACTTGCAAGCCCACTGACAAATCTCTATAATATCTCATCAATAAATATAATGGACAAGGCATTCTTCTCAGCCTCCTCAAAAGCCTTTTGGAGATTGCTTTCACTTTCTCCAACCAACTTTGACATGATATCAGGTCCATTGATACAGAAAAAGAAGGCACCGGTTTCATTTGCCACTGCCCTAGCAATTAAAGTTTTCCCAGAACTAGGAGGCCCATAGAGCAGAATACCCTTTGGGGGCTTCACACCAATAGATTTGAAGAGTTGTGGGCATCTAAGAGGAAGCTCTACCAATTCACGGATCACCAATCAAAGCCTAATCTCAGGTCCATTGATACAGAAAATGAAGGCACTGGTTTCATTTGCCACTGCCCTAGCGATTAAAGTTTTCCCAGAACCAGGAGGCCCATAGAGAAGAATACCCTTTGGGGGCTTCACACCAATAGATTTGAAGAGTTGTGGGCATCTAAGAGGAAGCTCTACCAATTCACAGATCACCAGTCAGAGCCTATCTCTCAAATAGTTCAAACAAAATGAAAAAACCCACGGTTTTACGCAAAGCAAAGTAGATGGATTGCTAGAGCCCAAAGCAGTCTGGAAAATAGAACAAGCAGGGACCCGTTGGCAACAAGCAGCAGAATGAGTGTGGACACATGAAGATAAATATCTAGACTAATCACCGATCAGGATGTTGTTGGTGATTAGTCTAGATATTTATCTTCAATTTTTTTTTAAACATTTTGTATTTCGTCAAAATTTTGACTCACCGTGGTCGATGTTTCGACTCACCTTCGTCGAAAGTCTAGCTTAGTTTGGTCTAAAAATCAACCATTCTGTGTCGAAATGTGGCGTCGTGGGTTTGGCATCCTGGTCGGAGCCGCTAAATATTTCGACCAATATTGGTCTAAAGTGCGACGAAATGTGGTCGAAATATGACCGTCGTGAGTTTGGCATCCTAGTCGGAGCTGCCAAATATTTTGACCAATATTGGTCTAAAGTGCGACGAAATTTGGTCGAAATATGACCATAGTGAGTTTGGCATCCTGGTCGGAGTGACCAAATATTTTGACCAATATTAATCTATATTGGTCGAATGATCGACCAATATACCAACACTTGCTAATGTTATTTTCGACCAAGATTGCCCTCGTTTTCGACCAATATTGGCGTCGATCATTCTACGGTTACAGCAATGGGTCGATATTTCGATGCTGATAATAGCGACAAACCAATTGGTCGACTATTTGACCGAGTTGGGTAGAAACTTCAACCAATACTTCATCAAAAAATGGTGGAAAATGTACTAGTGCAAGCTGAAGGAAGTAATAACATAGTGGGGTCATGGGACTGATGATGACTAGAGCTCACTTTTTGTTTAGCAGTCTTTCGAACTTGTTTGATATGTATTTTTTTATGTGATGTAATATGCTACAGATATCAGTCATAGCATCTCAGAAGATGTTGATCATAGTTTAGTCTTTTTGAAAGTGTTTTGATTTGATAGACATGTAGAACTCATGATGTTATTAGTAAACTTTCTCTAATAGAAAAATAATGGCCTACAGCCTTAAGCAACTATCTTTAGCCAGTTCTATTTATATGAAGACAAACTATGTTGTTTTAAACACGATAATTATAGTATATGGTGTGACATAAATTTGTATATGTGCAGACACCTTGATGTTATGTAATTAGTACTTCGTTACAAATCTAAAACTCTTATTACGTAAAATATTACTCTATGCGTGTGGATTTGAAGTAGTTTAGAATCAACACTATCACCAGGCAACTAAGGAGGCATGGCCCACTCCAAGGTTATCGAGTGACCTTTATATTTAAGCTCTACAGTATGTGTTTAGGTTACTTTGATTTTGGTTATGCATGATTCCAATTATAAAGACTTGTTAGTGTGATTCTTATTGAAGTTATATTATCATTAAAAAGCTCATTTTCAATTCCTTTTGCTCATAAATTTAGTCGATTGTTATTGAATTTGCTTATATGTTTCTCAACATTTTAGAGATTAAAATATAAGCTCATAAGTCTAATTGTTAATTCACCAAATCTACAACTATTCGTGTTACAAATCCTAGCACAATTGTGATACTAAGATAGGAAACAGAACACTTGATTTAATTCCCTATTTTAAAAGTGTATCAATTGTTGATTTAATTTCTTGTTTAAAAATTATGTGAATAGTTTATTTAATACCTTGATTTAGAAGTGTGTGAGTAGTTGATTGAATTCCCTATTTTAGAAGTGTGTGATTAGGTGCATTGCATCCCCACTTAATTTACTATCTTTATCTCATTGACAAATAGCCACAATACCTTTCACAAGTCTATGATCCTTGAATTAGAATAATTAGATACAAACTAAGGGAACCAAAAGCTTCTTAAAGGTCAAACTTACCCCCAATTCTTATCCACAATTTTTCCCAACAAATACTTTCTCCTTTTATAACTCGATATCCTTTATTGCATAGAATTCTTTATTTTTCATGATGATTATCTCCTTTCTTGAAGGTATACATAGTTGAAAAGGGCCTTTTAGTTTCTTGAAAGCATACGTCTATTATAAATAATCCCTCCTTTGGTGATTTAAAGTGTGTAATCCTTCAACAAGAATATCCTTTCTTAGAAATTGGGAAGGTGGCTAATTTTTATCTCATGTCCCTTTTTAATCAAAGAGGACATCTTTGTTAAAGATCTCTCTT
This sequence comes from Chamaecyparis obtusa, assembly GCA_027943335.1. Classification (NCBI taxonomy): domain Eukaryota; kingdom Viridiplantae; phylum Streptophyta; class Pinopsida; order Cupressales; family Cupressaceae; genus Chamaecyparis; species Chamaecyparis obtusa. Next base: position 171,880 of record BSBK01001290.1, on the reverse strand, counting down.
CAAATGTAGATATATTTAGGAAAAGATTCCTCCCTTTGATAGGCAAATATCCTTGAAAATATTCCATTTACATTTTGGCAAGATATCTCTTCCTTGCTTAAAGAAACACATCCTTCTCAAGGATCTTTCTTCCTAGCTTGGAATGTATGTATTTTTTGTTGACATCTTTAGAAATAGGCATACGAGGCCTTCATTTTGCTCGTAGTAATTCATTGATGTAGCCCTAGAGTGGAGGTATTATATTACATAGTGCCCAATAAGGTGTGGCTATCAATCTTTCTTGTTACTAGTCTACTATAGTGTGGCTTGCTAGTGTAATCATTATTTCCCACACCTATGTAGGTGTTGGTTATTGTTGTTGGTTGCATCTCCATAGTTGTTGATTGCCAAGTATAGTGTGACTTTCTATTGCGGTCATCTTGTTACACCACATAAATCACCCAACATAACACATGTTGTTGGCCAGTATAATTTGTGTATTTTTCTATGCTTAAGTGATGTACGTCTGTGTTCTTTCTCTAAGCCCACGTGTGCTCTAAAATAACATGTTGAGAATGATACTAGAAATAGAGATATTTTGTAATCAAGGTTTGTTAAACTTGACTTGGAACCTTAAGTACTACAATGTTTGCTTTTGTATATATTTGAATATATTTTGCATGGATCGATAGGATCCTAGCTTGGGGCGTTAACTATCCCTTAAACTTAGTGACACCTATCCCTAGCTTGTTTTGCTCTCAAATGCTTTATCTCTTCATTTTTACTTTACTATGAGTATGAGCGTAAGTTCATACTCCAGCTAAAGTGGGAATTAAATGTAGTGTCATAATCTATACTTCTTTAATTGATGAGTCCAATTTCACACACACTTAGCACTCATTTTAGTTTAACATTCCTCTAACCACTTTTGGGGCCATCTTTGGCTTTAAATTAATATTTAATTCAAGAATATAAGTTTTATTGTCTTTTAAATCTTGACACACTCATGTTTGGGCCCTTATTTTAGTGTGCCCTTTATTCTATTTTATCCTTAAACTCAAATTGGGTCATATCGTATTTTAAAGTTCCAAGGCAATTAAAGCCCCACTTCAATTTTTTCAACTCCCATATCAATTTTAGATCTGCTAACATTGTTCTATTATCTTTCTGCCCTCAAGATTTGAGCCAGTTTAGATGGACTATTTCGATAAAGCAAACTATGTCAATAATTGACAACATCCCATCCATTTTCATCGGCTCAAGTTTTGGGAGGATAACGTGTTGACCTTGGTATTTCCATATTTGGCCTCGATATTGGAATATGACCATTGTAGGTTGGCCTAAATGAAAAGATAACTTGAGAACCCTATATAAGGCATCACTCCTAACTCATTTCAACACATTGCAATCTCTCATCCACAAGTTCATTCCAAGAGAAAATATTCTTCTCAAGATAAAATCCAATTCAAGGAGGATCAAGCTACAACAAGGCATCTTCAATTATGCTCTCATGATGAATTTTGTGATTATTCATCACGTTATTGCATCAACATTTGGAGAACTTATCTTAAAATCATTCCATCATCAATCAAGGGTATAATCATTTCAATGCAACTGTTTCAATTCAAGCATTTCCTTCATATTTGATCTCTACTTTTCATCATCATTGTTGTAGGCTTGATTCCCATCATGGGGTTTAACTTAGGCATGCCCCTATATAGCTTGACACTATTGTGTCTTCTTGTGTGCAAATACAAGACCAAAATTAAGTTTTAGATCTAGTTTGGGAATGTATGAGCCTAGTACAAATAGAGATAGAAGCAATTTGGCATAGTTCATTAGAGGGACTATGGCATCTATTGACAATGTCTATCCATTTTGAGCTCAGATTTGAAACACAGGTTCCTCACCATATCCCCTTTCCAATTCTATACATCTCAGTTGATTCTCAAATTTGCATTTGTTTGTTTATGTTGATATTATTGTCAATTTTGCACCTTTTGGCCTAGTTCATGCATTGTCAATTTCCAAATCATATCTAATCAAATCAAAACACATTAAAGAACAATCAATCATTGTGCCCAAATCTCCCATGGGTTTTTAGTTGGGCCTATTGGTTGTCCCTTAATGTAATGGTATTGCAAAATGGTTTTTAGTTTACATGTTTAGGCTAGAAGATCTCTATTTTCCAATATTACAAGTCTTATTCAAATAATCCTCAAAAACTTGACAAGAAATATAATTAACAATGGAAATAAACTCCCCGTGCACAATAGATGCTACCACCCAACCTTGACCCAAAATGCATCATATACTTTCTTTTGTAATGAAATGACCACAAAATGTAGCAAAAATAATTGGGTTTCAATAATTACATCTTGTCCCATTAGATAAGATAAATTTATTACTATCCAACGAAAGACCAACAAGGGTCTATGGGATAGGAATCATATAGCAAAAAGAGCAAGAAACTAGCGGACCACCAAACAGTGGTCGGGGGAACATGCTAAAAGAACAAGGAACCAAACAAGAAGAAGTAGAGAACAAACAACCAAGAACCACCAAGGCAAGGACTAGGTGTCCTTCCCGAGCAGAAAGAAATCCAACACAGAAGGATAGTGACCTGGAAGAATATGGGTATGGATCCGTCGTCGTGATCTACTAGTGGTCTGTCGCTGATGGGTAGAAGCACTGCGAGGTCTCACGGATCTGGAGTGACCGATGGTGGAGGCACATGAGGGCCGCTTCACACCCTGAGCCGAGGTGAGGGCGAGAAGAAATCCGTAATGAGCTGCTTAGTGACCTGCTTCTAGGGAAATAGAAGCTGCAGGGTCTGGTCACGGAGCTATACCGTCTCCCGTAAATAGAGTGTCAGACATCTCTAGTCAGAGTATCTTAAAACTCCAAGTATCTTAATAACTTGTTAAGTAGTTGAATGGATGGGAGCCAAATAGTTAACTTGTCGAGATTTCTCCAAGTATCTTCTAGAAGTACGTTCATGCCAAACCTACCATTTACAATTTCATTAATCAGATACTTCCAAGAATCTCCATGTTCACCACTAGTGGTTTCTTTTCCATGCTAACTGTCAGTAACATTAAATCAATCACTTGGTCACCCGATAGAAAAGGTTTCATTATTGGATCTATAGTATCACTAGATTCCAATTGAGCCATAGCATGCACCATCTCATTCTCCCTCAATACAATAGCATTTCAAATTTGAGGAATACTTTGGTAATAAATCCATAACTTTAATTGGCATCATAGTTTGAAGCACTTGCCTTGTAATATTTTTCTTGGAATGTAATTGATTTGTTATCATACTTTCATTTGCATTTGTGTGGCAATGTTCATTATCCATAGTATTATCCACTTCAACCCTTGCTTCATGAAGCATTTATTTTTTTTATATGTGAATATGGACATATAGCCTTCTTTGCTTGGGAAGGAATAATGGCCAATACTTCAATCCACCAGTCAATATCAATTAGGTTTATGTTAGCCTTTTTCTTTGAAATTTGGTGTCTCTAGGTCCACACTATTTGCACAATAAATACACTTTGTCTTGCCTGTTTTGAAAATCTCCTACAAAGTGTCCTCGTTTGCTAAATTGTGCACATTGTGTGATAGGTAATCCTCTAGTGTCATATGAATTAGATTTTGCCTCCCTATTTGATTTCAATAACCGCCTAGAAGTACATTTGTGGCTTTGATTGAGTGGTTTTTTCTCCCTATAAGTACTTTGTGTACTCCTAGTCTTCAAATTGTATGGGCACTCCTTTATGAATGATCAAAATCTCACAAAATATTTTTCTGGGATAAGTAACTTGTGTTTCACTCAATAGACCATAATTCATGAGTTTTTTTGTTGGTTTCTTTCTTTGCTTTCAATTGTTTCATCATTCAAAGCATGTCCATATGGAGTGCTTGTACCATTCCTGATCCATTGGCACTATTGTCATCCAAACTTCCATCTTCCTTTTTTTCTCCCTATGCAAGGATATTTTGTCTTCACTTTCTATGTCCAACGCCTGATTGTATACTTCAAAATAGGATGAGGGTGGTGCAACCATCATTTTTTCTTAATGACAAAAGTAAACCTTTAATGAGCCACCACTTTTTTTACCATTAGTTGGTTCTATTTCCAATTTTACCATCAACTACCATTACAAGTTGGTACGTTTTTGTGCTTACCATGTTTTGAATTGTAATTTTTTGCTACTATTTCATAATCATCATGAAGCAAATTAAACTATTGTTCAAATGTCTTGTTTAATCTCTCCCATTTATTTATGGAGACTTGGTCAGTTTTCGTATACTTGTCAATTGCTACACATCGCAAGGTGGCTAGAAAAGATTGTAGCCAAATTGCTTTATCATCTTGCCCATTTGTTGTCCAAATTGTTTCACAAGTCTTATAGTGCCTAATGTGATCCATTAATCTATTCTGTTAACTTAGAAACTTTTTCTTTTCTTCGCTAAGGCTTACCATGGTTTTATTCTAACGCTAACCTAGTGCTTGGAATTTACTTGCTTGGGAGTTTTTACTCACATGTTCTAGTGCTTCTCTCGCACTCTCAATTACAAAGAAATCTTCTACTCTTCCCACAACTTCAACCTTCTCCACATTTGTTTTGCCTTCTTATTTTCTTTTCTAGACCTTTGGGTTGACTTTTTCTCCTTCTATTGACAATTTCAGCTCTATTTTCTTCTAAACATTAAAGATCTTGCTAGTCATCAATCGAAATTGTGAAGAATTCTTTTCCATTTTTCGAAGTAATATATCTATCAAGGAATTTGGATCTCTAAAAAGTGTTTGCATTTGTAGAGACCTAATTTTCCCAACAATAGTCTAACAAAGTCCATGGAATAAGATAATCTGCAAGAATTTAAGTGATTTTTCCTAGTCGCTGTAATGCAAGAATTTAAGTAATTTGTTCTAACTGCATTAATTACCTTCAATTTTAAGTTTTGAAAGACCCATTTCTAGAGCAAGATTAAGACCTAGTGAAAGACCTTTAATTTCTACCTCATTATTTGTCCCATCGGGGAGAATTTTAGCTTTCCCGGGATCGTCTTTCAAGGCCCATCAAAGTTTTACAGACGATTGCTCTAAACAATACCATTTATGATTCTTTCTAGTGGCTTTCAAGAGTGGACCTTGATGACCCCATGAAGAGGGAGTAGGGGGGTGGTTAAACAGAGTAGAATTAGAAGTATTTTTCAAGGTTCTGTAACACTCTCCAGACAGATTACCATTGAAGGAATAATCTTTCGCAAAGAACTATATGTGGAGCCCTAATAAAGGACTCGCCAGCTTTCAAAAAGTTCAAAAAGATAGCTAAGCACAATTCCAACTCAATCTATTCCAGATCCACGACCAACAATTAACCGCAAATTGACAATGAAGAAGAAGCTAATCAATGGATTCCAATTCATCACGGAAGGAGCATTTTACATCTATGGTAATCCTAAGTTTCAAAAGTTAGGATCTAGTGAAGACTTTATTCTGAACTACAAGCCAGGTAAAGGCACCATCCTTACATAAACAAGCAATATCCCCACAAAGGGTAGAGAACTGGGAAAGATTCTGACTAAGCACCCTCCTGCAACCAGAACCTGACTTAACGACTTGACTGAATTAACTCCAAAAACTCCATCCATATTAACTAGTCTTCTTTAATATTTTGTAATCCAAAATTTGCTGAAAGATTTTTTTTGCTAGTTCAATGGAGAAAAATGAGAGAAGATTTTCCACTTAACCATTGAAGTATAGTTTTGATTCGAAAACCTCAAAGTGATTCTTACACTCTAGAACCCATTCTAACAGTAAAAATTCCTACGCTTCATTTAGATCAGTTCTATCTAACATTTCATATCCATTCCAAGAATCATGCCAAATAGAGCAGTTTTCCCAATTCTCACAATCCAAGATAAATTGATCAAGCTCCAATAATTGACTAAGAAAATCCACATGATAGATCCAAAAGGAGAATTAAAGATGGTGAATATCCTACTCCTCATTAAAATTCATGTGTTTAGCTTGTAAACTCTTGCACCATTTTGAGTTCAGGGAAGAACATAATTTCCACGCAACTTAGCTCCAAGGGCTATAAATTCTGTGATTACGAGTCTTTGATACCCACCACCACCTATCAAGTTTTAATATACAAACCTTGTATCAAGATAGAAGAGGAAGCTTATTTTTCAACCCTTTGCCACCCTTACGATTATTGAAAATATGTGACATTTTCCATCATCTTCACACGATAAGTGATATGAGACAGCATATAAACTGGAAAAGCAAAGAGAACTGATTTCATTGGAATTATCCTACCAGTGAATAACAATGAATTGCTCTTCCTGGAAGCAAGTCTTGCACGTATTGAAACAATATTTTATTCCAAAATTATGTTTTGGCAATTGCAAACAAGGTGATAGTTTTGCACGTATTGAAACAATATTTTATTCCAAAATTATGTTTTAGCAATTGCAAACAAGGTGATAGTTTTGCACGTATTGAAACAATATTTTGTTCCAAAATTATGTTTTAGCAATTGCAAACAAGGGTATACCAAGACATGAACTAGGAAGGAATTCCTCCATGGATTCCAAAAATTTAGAGATTCTTCACACTACGAGTGGAGGAGTGTTGAAAATTTTGAAAAAAAACATAAAAATTTGTCTCGACTGATTGCCTGACCTAAAAACTTAACAATAAATTTCTACAACATTCTTGATAGCAGTTGCTTGAGCAAAGTCAGCCAAACCAAAAATTAAAGTATTATCTCTTTTTGCTTCCAAATAATTGATACAAGTTGAGAGAGGGCCCAATGTGTATTGTATAAAACAAACTAGCTTCATAGGTGGTCCTGTCTTTATTACAAAGCTGCCCAGCATCAGAAATAAATTATGGGCGTGATTGACATCAAAAAGACACCTTTGAGGTATAAAACCTGCTAAATTACAGCCATAAAAACATGATAAAGAAAGAATTAGACGTACGATAAAAATTAGATTTAAGAGCTTCAGTTAAGACAGTATGTAATGTCATGTATGGTATGTAATGTCATGTATAGTATGTAATTTCAATAATGAAAGATAATGTTTCTGACATTGTCGTCTCTTTTAAATAGTTTACAAAGAGGGAAGGCATTGAGAAACACGGTAACACCCTATGCTACACTCTGGTCAAGATTTTAATTTGGGTGCAGAAAAACCCTAGAAGTGACATTAATATTCGATTTGCAACATGTTATCATGCATAGGTTATGTGCTTTTGCACTCATCTATTGACGACTTCAAAAAGTAATACATTTTAACTTCCTGCTTTCAAATTTCAAAATTTTCTCTATACTCGCACCTTCCAATATGTACAATGAATTATTGGGCTTCCACTCTTCTGTTTCAGGGTTGGATTCAATAACTAGTGCCATTTTAACAGATTAAGTATCTCAACTTCATAATATAGTCTTCCTTTATTTGTCTCATGATTTTACTACTAGTTAGAATATCAAAATTTCTTTTTTAACTGTTAAAATTTTATTATTTAATTTTAAAACTATATTCTAAACATATCATTATTTATACCAAGGGGTATTTTCAAACAAAAAGTTACTGTTTAAGCTACCAATGACAACAGATTAAAAAGCAAATAGATATTACAAACTATATCTTATGACAGCCAACAATAATGAAATGCCAAGATCCTGAAAGGTTTCTACTAAAGCCGATTCTTTATAAAATACAGAAAAGTTGCCCCTTCGCAGAGCTGTACAGGTACTTCCAAAATAAACTGAATATAAAACCAAATCAGCCAGTCTTACCACAATAATTCAAAATTGAGCAATAACTAAACAAATGGTCTCCATCAAGAACTATGTTGTGGGCATTAATTTTCCAGTCCATGTATAGCATGCAAGAAATTGTTTCTGGAAACAACCATGTGTTTTCACAGGTAATTCAGAAACAATCTCTTACATGGATTCTGTCGATAGATAAGCAGATGTTATTAAAAAATTTCTGGGTGGATTGTGTTGGAGTTTTTCTCATACGTTTCAGATCAAACTCCATGATCCATCAATGTTCAGATTTTGATCTCCTTATGCTCTATTGTTTTCGTCCTGATGATGGATCATGTTGTGTGATCCAAAATGTTGATGAGAAAACTCCAACACAATCTACCCAGAAATATATTAATAATCTTTATTAATTGTGGAAATCTGATATCATTAAGCAGATGTTGTATAACCCCAATACTACCAACCCACCACTCATTTTTAACTTAACTAATCAGTGAAACTGTACAACCCAGGATGTTGTGCAACAAATACACAACTGGAGATGGTAAAGAAAAATTATGGGCTTGAAATTCATCTTGCAAATGGTTTTGTAATTATCCTTGCCATGAAAACCAAATGGACTTCATTTTATCATCTTAAAAGATAAAGGAGGGTTAAAGCCTAAGCATCAGTAACATTTAAAATAACTGCCAGAAATAAATATAACAAGTACTGCCAGAAATAAATATAACAAGTACTAACTGCCAAATACGAAATATATGAAGAAAAATTTGCTTAACGAATAAGATCAGAAGAAATCAATTCAGATAATTATGTAAATACTAAAAACGACTATTTAGAACATTTTATCTATGTATAAGTGCAAGGACTTACTAAAACATGAAGTTGTTACTGGTTATACAACAAAAGGACGTTATACTCTTCTGAACAAAAATTTTAACAGTTGAAGTTATTAATAATCAAAATAGCTGCGTTTAATAAATGTGTCAACAGATTTTAATAATTGGTGTTCACCTAACCTATGCCAAAATTCACTGCCATCTTTGCAGTAACAAAAAAAAAATAGCTGTGTTCTAACAAAAGATGTGTCACATTAAAGATTTTAGTCCACTTATTTCAGCATCTCACAGCAACAGAAATGCTCTGACAAACACACATCTTTTCAATCTACCAGACTAATGTGATGAAAAAAAAAATCTAGCAAAGTTTTTCTTGGTCAAGAGTACCACCAAATTTATCATTCTTCATCCTCATCTTCCCCATCTCCACCAGCAGCCTTCTTTGATGCTGCCTTCATGTTCTTTCGTTTAACACGACCAGGCCTCCCACCACCAAGTGGACTTGTAAGTGAGAAATCAATATGCTTTTGAGATTCCATTCTCACCATGAAAGATGCAATATTCACCACCTGCCTGCCAACCCTGCACCAAAAACAAGCATTCAATTAACAGAAAATCCTCCAATTATTCTCCAACTCTTCACACCTCAGATTTATTATTAGAGAGCACATGCAACATCAGAAATGTTAACTTACCATAAAAATCTCTAATACAAATTAGTCAATTATCATCACATTCAGCAGATCTGTAATTGTGTATTTAATATTACAATCCTTTCAACTCAAATGCACAACTTGAAAAATGATTCACAAGTCCAAGACTGTATATCTATTGGGATACAAACTGATATTTTATTGGTGAAACAAAATTGTTAATCTAAGAAATAGGGGAAGACAAAGTGGGTAATCACTCATTAAAATACATGTAATTAGCTGACTAAGCAGATCCATATTGCATTTATGAACTTAAATAGCATGTGCACAACTCCTCTATTATTAAGGCATGCAATAAGCATAATCTAGAGACAAGGGCCACTAAGAGATCCGTGCTGAGCCAGACCCTGCCCACACACTCACCCCTGCAATGTTGGACATGATATGCAGCTGGGTCCGTGCAAGAAGTAAAGCCTACATTAAGGTGAAGTTTTGGCCATTAAAAAAACACAGACAATAGTGGGCACCCATTATGCTTCGGGATCCAAGAAAAAATAGAACAGATACCCATTTTATTCTGGGATTGCAAAAATAGGGTTGCCCATTTTATAAATTTATAATGCCAACCCCCAATATGCTTACATAGCCTTGGACCTGCAAGTTCAAGGTCATGTCAATGTCAAGAGAAAAGATGACTTTAGACATATGTCAAGAACATATGACATTTTGGTCAGAATATTTTAGCAAAATTAGAACTGATTATAGATAACAATGTCTAGATTTCAAATATGCTACTTTTCAATTAATTTCTTATGGAACTGGTCACAAACTGAAACTATTAGAATTGCATATTTCAAATAATTTTTAATTTCTTGTTTCTTGTAAAAAATTATATGCTACTTTTCAATTAATTTCTTATGTAACTGGTCATAAACTGAAACTATTAGAATTGCATATTTCAAATAATTTTTAATTTCTTGTTTCTTGTAAAAAATTATATGACATCAATACACACAATTCTTTCCATAATGAAAAAAACATAAGTTACCAGATTTTTCAATTTCGGCCTAGACTCCAGCATGGGTACGAGTCTGGGCCTTATTCTCTGGTCTGATTACTCTTGGAAGCTGCCCGGGTCCTTCCCAGGCGGAAGGCCCAGACTCTTACCTGTGCCGGAATCCAGGCCAAAATTGAAGAATCCGGTAACTGAGGTTTTTTCATTATGGAGAATTGTGTGTAAGATTGATGCCATATAATTTTTAGAAGAAACACAAGAATTCAAAAATATTTAAAATATGCAATTCCAATAGTTTCATTTTCTGTAAAAAATTAATTGAAAAGAAGAAAAAATTATCCAATCCAAAAAACATTTACATATTTGAAAACTACACATTGTAATCTATAATCGGTTCTAATTTTGTAAAAATATTCTGACCAAAATGTCATATATGTTATTGACATATGTCTGAAGTCATCTTTTCTTTTGCAATTGACATGACCTTGTTTACAGGTCCAGCTACCTAAGCATATTGTGGATCCACATTATAAATTTATAAAATATGTCCTTCCCAGGCGGATTCTAAAGGAATCCACAGGAACCCACAGCTGTGAGTGCTCTAAAACGGGCCCCGCATGCCTTATTTTATTATTTTGAAACTTAAACCCCTAATTTCAACCTCTAAAGCAAGCATTTGGTCATTTTATGCTATTTCATTCTTCTCTCAACCATTTTTCACCATTCTTGCTTTGTTCTACAGCTGTAGCATTTTTCTTCAAAGATGAACACTACAGAGGACTGAGACATGCATCGAAGACTTCTTACTTCTTATTATTAATTTATTATTATATGACATGTTTGAAGTTTTGAACCAATGATGAATGAACATGTATATATATGTGGAACCGGAATCCAAGCAAAATATATTTTGCCAAATCCATGTGCCAGAACCTGAATCTGAATCCAAATGAGGAATAATAACTTAGGAAAAAAAATTATATGATTAGTTTAAGTCGAATTATAATCGCCTTTTCAAAAAGATTCAAAAAATTACTTTTATTTGGGTCAAAATATGGTGGTCATACACATCCAAACAATGGTTTTACTTATAATACATGCCTATTAAAATAAATTTTATAACTGAAAAGTAGACTCGAAACACTATATTTTATATTACTGTACTTTTTAAAAATTCAATGTTAAGTGCTTCAAATTTTTAGATCAATTGGAAAAACACTACTTTTTGCACTTTTTGTGGACTTCACTTCTTGCACCTACGCAGCTACCTGACTTCACACAGCCAATTATGATGCGGAATATCAATAGCCACCCTATTGCATTTGAAAGCAAGAAACTCAGAGATCCAGAGAGACTGTACTCCACATATGGTAAGGAGATGTTAGCAATTATGCATGCGCTAACCAAATTCAGACAATATCTAGTGCAATCCAAATTTGTGGTCCGAACAGATCACAACAGCCTCAAAATACTTTCTGGAACATAAGGATCTAAATGAGCGGCAACAGAGGGGGTAAGCAAGATTCAGGCTTATGACTTCGATGCTGAGTATATAAAGGGCACGAAAATTGTTGTTGTCGATGCTTTGTCCAGGAAACCAGCACTATACTCTCTCACTAAGATTTCATCCGATTGGAAAACTCAACTATTGTCAAAGCATGTGAAGAATACATTTGCTTCTGATTTGATTTGATGGCAAAGTACAAGATGACAGGTATTTGGTAATGGATGGAATTATTTATTACAAAGACAGAATTTATATAAAACCAATTCCAAGCTGTTATATAAAACCAATTCCAAGCTGAAGGCTAAGATTTTGAGAGCACTACACAATGCAAAGTACAAAAAGGGCAAGAAAAATTTTGAGTAAGCACTCTGCTCAAGAAAAATTCAGACTTACAACTTCGATGTTGAGTATATAAAGAGCAAGAAAAATGTTGCTGTTGATACTTTGTCCAAGAAACCAACACTCTTCTCTGATTGGAAAACTCAACTATTGTCAAAGTATGTGAAGAATACATTTGCTTCTGATTTGATTGATGGCAAAGTACAAGATGAGAGGTACTCAGTAATGGATGGTATTATTTATTACGAAGATAGAATTTATATTGTATTCCAAGCTGAAGGCTAAGATTTTGAGAACACTACACGATGCACCTATGGCAGGTCACCCAGATTTCTTCAAAACCTATCACTAGATTCGTGAGAGGTTTACCTAGAAGGGATTGAAAGATTATGTACTACAACATGTTAGAGAATGTCTCACTTGCCAGCAAAACAAGTCAGAACACACATTCCCTGCAGGTCTTCTATAACCACTTCTGATACCTAAGCAAAAATGGGATGGGATATCAGTGGATTTTATCACAAGTCTTCCATGAGTTCAGGGGAAAGATTGTATCTTTGTAGTTGTAGATAGGTTGACAAAATATTCCCATTTCTTCGCCATTGCTACAGATTTTTCAGCACTTCAAGTTGAGGAATTATTTTTCAAAGAGGTGTTCAGCTTGCATGTTCTACCTGGAACCATTGTTAGTGATCGAGACAGCAAGTTCATCATTATATTTTGGCAGGAATTGTTCCAACTGACAGGTACAGAATTAACTCCAAACACCAGCTACCATCCTCAAACAAATGGGCAAACAGAAATTGTAAACAAATGGGTTGAGGGCTACCTTAGAAATTATGTTTCAGGACAGCAGTGTGCTTGTGTTAGATGGCTACACTTAGGTGAGTATTGTTACAATACCACCTCCCATGTGTCGATCAGTATGTCCCATGCAGGGCTTCATACGGATATGACGCCTTGTCATTCATAGACTCGGCATTTGATGACAGTAAGGTTCCTCATGCAAAGGAGACAGTTCAGAGTTATCAAGATATTCTGAAGGCGCTGAAAGATAACATCCAGCAGGCGCAAAAACAGAAAAAAAAAATTCAGACATGCATAGAGTTGAGAGAATATTTCAAGTTGGGGGACTTGGTTTTCGTGCATCTACAACCATACCAGTCTTCATTAAAAGGTAGTGGTGCAGAAAAACTGAAGCCATAATTTTATGGGCCCTACAAAATCCTTAGGAAGATTGGTGAGGTTGCATATGAATTGGATCTTTCTGAAGGAAGTAAAGTTCATAACATTTTCCATGTTTCTTGCCTAAAGAAGGCATTGGGTCAACACACAATTGCATCTCCAAAGCTGCCTCTATTGGATGAAGAAGGGAAATTGGTATTGGTACCCAAAGCTATTGTTGATTGGAGAGAGAGGGGGTTGAGAAATAAAACGGTTCAGGAATATCTGATAAATGGAAGGATTTATCTGTTGAGGCTGCTCCCTGGGAAGGCGAAGAGATTCTACAGCATCCTAATTTACGATAGCTAGTGGACCAGCAATCTTGGGAAGGGAGGACTGTAATGTCCCCTCTTTTTTGATGTCTCTAGTAACAAATAATAATAATGCTAAGCCATCATATAAGTCCCCAAAGGCTAAGGCATTGAATTAATAAAAGGGAACGATTTGTTTTTTTTCAAGGTTACCCCAAGTTTCCGACGGGGACGGTGGGACGCATTGCCAAGACGGCAAATTTTTTTGCCGATTTTGGGGAACGGGGGGGTGGGGGAGGGGGGCAAGGGGACATCTATATAAATATAGAGAAAGTTTTAAATATATAAAGAAATTTGCAAGTATACATTACATTCATTTGAAAATATGGACAATGCATGCCATTTAAACATCATAGAACCTTAACATACAACATTTCAATGCCATTTAGTAAATACTAAAAGTAAAAGTATAGTCTAACTCTATTATGCATTCATAAAACTAGAAATTTGAAATTTCAATTCATTGTCGGATTGTCAATATGCATATGATAAGTTTAACATAGAAAAGTAAAACTGAAAATGCCCAAAGGCTTAAGTGCTGCCATAAAGTTTCATCATCATGTTCAACATAAAAATCAAAATATAGAAAAATGAAGCATACTGCTGCTCCTATTCTTCTGCTGCCAACATAGCATCAAAACCAGAGTTGTCTGAGTCACTGTCCCTATCATGCTGCACTAGAAATGTACTCTCATCCAATGGAACCCCAACCAATCCCGGTGCTGTCTCATTCTCGTCAATCTGGGCCACATCTTCAGGATCAACATCCCACCGTAAAGCTCGAGTCTGCCTATACTCTGGAAAGCTTTTTCTAATTTTTTAAGTTTTTTTATTTTTTTTGAGCTCAAGACGTTGGGGACAGACGAACATCCCCAGTACGGTCGAGGGACGTCTATGGCATCCCCGGGACGTCCACCCGTCCCCAAAAAATTTCCTCAAAGTCCCCACATTTCGAGGACGTCCCAGGCATCTAGGCTGAAAAGGGGGACGGGTAGGGGATGTCCCCAAGCCGTTCCCAAGTCCCGGAAACGTCCCCGTTCCCGAAACTTGGGGATTTAGGCCGGGGACGCGTCCCCAGGTAACCCTGTTTTTTTTGAATCACCCAAGTCCTATTTTTCAGTCATGAGACCTGGGGTCACTTTTATGTTGTATCGACCTCTTTCTGCAAAGCTTATCCCACTGCCAGATCAATTGCTTCCATGCCAAGGCATAAAGTAAAGAATTTGGAAATATTCCATCGATGGGTCATCCAAGATAGAAAGAAAGCAAAAAGATGATTTTTTGAAGTCGCTCAGCTGGAAATAAAAGGAAATTGAAGGGAGGAGAAGGCATTATGTTTTTATTTATGATTTTTATCTCTTCAGCGCTTATGGTATTCTCTGCGATTAACAGAGAGTTACAGGACGGAAACCCTGTATGCAGCAGTCTGAACATAGCCCCAGGTCTGCAGTAATCTGTTGGTTCTATTCAGAAGGTAGCATAGTTATAAGCTGGGATACACAATTTGGGACTGGTGAGGAAATCTCTTGCGGCAAGTATTAAGGCTGCCATTACTACACATTTAGATCGAACATCAGCTACAGGAGCAGATCATACCGTAGAAGTTGTCCTTGGGTCTGATTTATATCAGGCATTATCAAATTTCTAAGCCTGGGTGTCATGCAATAAATTTGTATCCATCGTTTGAAATTAAAACATTAGTTGATGTCTCCAGTTGCGGATCATTTACTAGTTCACTTTTTTTGCTGCTCTTATTGTATGAAATAAATTTTTGATCAGTCTATGGTGTTGATTTGTAGCTAGATCGGAATCTAGCTAATCTGGAAATTAATCAAATTAATCAGATTATCGGGCTGGGCCCGAATTATTACCTTGTAAAATAAAATAAAATATATATTAATTATATCTTGTATTTATAAATACAATTTATAATTAATTGTGGCCCTTGAAATTAAAATTGTATTGATAACTACAAGAAATAATTGGGCCCAAAATTTAAATTTATTTTTTTGGCAAACTGCCTATGGCCAACCCATTTCATAGAGAGATCCTTATATATCTATGTAAAATAAAAGATATATCGAGCATGATCTATCTCTGCGATCATTGCATATTCTCAGAGAAATACACCTTAGCTGTGATCAAGATCTGGACATTCATATACTTGCGATCTCTGCGATATAGACCTTGACTGCAACTGTCCTTGACAGTGATCTGAACATGAATATCCCAGGGTAAATCTTGGTGTTCTGTGTTTTTGCGCATAATTTGTTCAATTGTTCTTACTGTGTTAAATCTGATCACTGAAATTTAACATACGGAAACCTCCTGAGTAAAGTGTCTCTTGGGTTTAACTGTATATTTTTACCTGTTATTGACAAAAATCCCAAGTAAGGATATTTCAGGAGCTGCAAAATTTATCTTACGGATGAAAACCAAAAGAAACATACCTGACTTATTAATTTGGGTTAGAAGGAAGTATGTCGAACATGTTTCAAGTGTTCTATCATGCAAGATCGCAAGCCATTGACTGTTGCCAATTCTACAGGAGCAAAGTTGTCAATTGACCAATCTCCTATGAAGCTAGTTGAGATTGAGAACATGAGCCATGCTCCTTATACAGTATAGTTGGTAGGCTTATGTATGCTATAGTATAAACCAAACCACACGTGGCCCAAACAATGGGATCCCTACACAATATATCTCCAATCTAAGGAGCTCTAGGCTATAGCAAAGCAAGTTGTCAAATACTTTCATGGTTTTTTAACAAAATTCTATCTACTATTAAAGAAGTTCTTTGTGATGTCCCCATCCTAGAATTAGATAATAAATAATCATAAAAGAAATATTTTAAAACAAATAATACATAAATAAATAATAATAATAAAATAATAAAATCAAAATGCACAAATAAATGATAATAGTAAATTATATCCACTTTCTATACGAAAGATCATACATGGAGAATAAACTGAATAAAGAAAGGAGATATGAGATAAAAAAGCACACAATAAAATAATTAGTAAACTATCAATAGACAAACGTTAATAATCCGGCCTTTGTAAACTATAGAATTTGCACAACAATAATAATATGAAAATAACAAACATTCAAAGTTAAAATATAAACAACAGTAGTTGTATATATTAGCCATCGAAGTCTATATACACAGCATTGTATTCATTGGGCTAAGTCACCTTGTTAATGAATTCAGTCAAAACTGACTTCAAATCGATTTTATTAGAAAAAGAAAATTAGTTACAGTTGTCCACGCATAATAGTGATTAACCAAGTGGTGCGATGCAGTGTTTGCTATGAAGAGATGCAACTCTTCCAATCCTTGCCACATGATATTAAAGTGGATCGATAAACATTGCTAGAAAGGGGAGAGTTATAAGGGAATGAATATCAGACATTATTTATTATATATATATCAGACAATCGATATCAGTCCAGCAGTATACAGAAGTATATATATAAACATATACAGCACTTATCAGTGTATAAGGCAGAGCACAGATCTGAGTGATTATAAATATATAATCCCTTATCAGGTGTGTACAGATATATGAAACTCCGGTTAGCAAGTAAGTAAACATAATTAATATATATCTGTATGCATTCGAGAGATATAAATTAAATAATTATAATTGTATATAGAAATTAATTTCCAATCTTATTATTTGACTTATCAAAGAGGATATAAATGCTATTAAGGATTAGCATATCTGAATTAGATATGTATATATGCCATTGCATGATCAAACTATTAATTCATTCAATACTGTACCATGTAAATGATTGAAGCCTGCAACTATGATTAAATATACAAGGAAGTATTTATAATTATATATTGAGACTTTATTTAATCCTATATACTATTTGACTCAAGGAAAGAAGTTGTAATGTTACCAAGGAGGGGCTTGTCTAAATCCAAGCAATGGCTATCTGTCCCAAAATAAGGTGGGGGTCAGCCTCCCAATAGTTTGGGCTTGGACCTGTAAACTTTGAGGGAGCCCATTGTAGTTGGTCTCTAGGCACCTTGGATAATGTTTACGCTTCTCTTCATGGAGTTAAAATAGTAATAAGGTTGGATATGAGTGTTAAAGATAACTAAATCTAATAAGATAAATGACTAATCCTATCATTGACATTACAATCCAAACCCTGATTGATAAATTTAAGATAAATTAGGAAAGTTCCCAACAGGGGACATTACAAATGGTATCAGAGCTATGATCCTGCCATCCTGTAGGGTAAATACAAATTAATGAATGATTTCCTTGTCGATAAAATGGATTAGACTGTAATATACAGATCTTACTATGTCAGGAAATGTTGAATCCTGAAAACATAATTAAATAAGTGATGAATATATATTCAAATATATAAGTAAATATGCTAGAAGTATGGCTAAGATCCTCATACTGTCTTAGTAATAAAGAAGAAGGCTGAAGCAATTGAAGGAATGGCAGTCTAAATCCCAAAAGGATAGTTCCCAAAATAGGATGGGGATCAATGACCCTCTAATCCTTAAGGGCAAAAGTCCCAACGGAGGGCTTGGATCTGTAAACTTTGAGGGAATCTATCTAGTGGTCTCTAAGTGCCTTGGATTGTATTCAGACATCCTCTCTCCTTAGAACAAAATGATATCGGAACAAGCTTAGCAACAAGAAATATAGATAGCAAATGAAATTAAATGACTTAATATGAAACATGTGTATGCTTCGTGTCTTCCTGCATCAATGTGTTTACTTTGTGCCTTCCTGCATCCATGTGTATACTTTGTGTTTTCATGCATTAATCTGTATATTTCGTGTTTTCATGCATCAATGTGTATGCTTTGTGTTTACTTTGTGTCTTCACATATTCATGCATATGTTATCAAATATATACTCTATTTTAATAGAATAGCTGGAGAAGGATGAATTTGAGACATACTATCATAAAAAAAAAAATTTGGGCCAAATTGGATGGGCACCATTATGAGATGGTCAAAGATCACCTCTCTAGAAAATGAGAAGAAATTGCCTAAAATTACCAATGTCATTATCAGGGAAACAAGTAATTGCTTGAGGACAAGCAATTTTGGGGAGAGTAGGACTGTGATGTCCCCATCCTAGAATTAGATAATAAATAATCATAAAAGAAATATTTTAAAACAAATAATACATAAATAAATAATAATAATAAAATAATAAAATCAAAATGCACAAATAAATGATAATAGTAAATTATATCCACTTTCTATACGAAAGATCATACATGGAGAATAAACTGAATAAAGAAAGGAGATATGAGATAAAAAAGCACACAATAAAATAATTAGTAAACTATCAATAGACAAACATTAATAATCCGGCCTTTGTAAACTATAGAATTTGCACAACAATAATAATATGAAAATAACAAACATTCAAAGTTAAAATATAAACAACAGTAGTTGTATATATTAGCCATCAAAGTCTATATACACAGCATTGTATTCATTGGGCTAAGTCACCTTGTTAATGAATTCAGTCAAAACTGACTTCAAATCGATTTTATTAGAAAAAGAAAATTAGTTACAGTTGTCCACGCATAATAGTGATTAACCAAGTGGTGCGATGCAGTGGTTGCTATGAAGAGATGCAACTCTTCCAATCCTTGCCACATGATATTAAAGTGGATCGATAAACATTGCTAGAAAGGGGGGAGTTATAAGGGAATGAATATCAGACATTATTTATTATATATATATCAGACAATCGATATCAGTCCAGCAGTATACAGAAGTATATATATAAACATATACAGCACTTATCAGTGTATAAGGCAGAGCACAGATCTGAGTGATTATAAATATATAATCCCTTATCAGGTGTGTACAGATATATGAAACTCTGGTTAGTGAGTAAGTAAACATAATTAATATATATCTGTATGCATTCGAGAGATATAAATTAAATAATTATAATTGTATATAGAAATTAATTTCCAATCTTATTATTTGACTTATCAAAGAGGATATAAATGCTATTAAGGATTAGCATATCTGAATTAGATATGTATATATGCCATCGCATGATCAAACTATTAATTCATTCAATACTGTACCATGTAAATGATTGAAGCCTGCAACTATGATTAAATATACAAGTATTTATAATTATATATTGAGACTTTATTTAATCCTATATACTATTTGACTCATGGAAAGAAGTTGTAATGTTACCAAGGAGGGGCTTGTCTAAATCCAAGAAATGGCTATCTGTCCCAAAATAAGGTGGGGGTCAGCGTCCCAATAGTTTGGGCTTGGACCTGTAAACTTTGAGGGAGCCCATTGTAGTTGGTCTCTAGGCACCTTGGATAATGTTTACGCTTCTCTTCATGGAGTTAAAATAGTAATAAGGTTGGATATGAGTGTTAAAGATAACTTTGAGGGAGCCCATTGTAGTTGGTCTCTAGGCACCTTGGATAATGTTTACGCTTCTCTTCATGGAGTTAAAATAGTAATAAGGTTGGATATGAGTGTTAAAGATAACTAAATCTAATAAGATAAATGACTAATCCTATCATGGACATTACAATCCAAACCCTGATTGATAAATTTAAGATAAATTAGGAAAGTTCCCAGCAGGGGACATTACATTCTTCAACAAGTAGGTGTATGAGAAGGAAGTTTAATGGCAAGTAGTTTTGAAGTTTCACAATAAGTGCTATAGCGAGGAAGTTCTACAACATGATATACAAGGATTTGAGAATGCAAATTGGGCAAGAGATGTGTACAATACATGTCTAGTAGGAGTCATTTATTAAACTTGATTGGTGGTGCAATTAATTGGATGAGCAAGAGGCAAGTTGTGGTCACTAGCCAAGTATATGGCAGCCACTCATGCCAATAAGTAGTTTGTTTGGTTTCAATGACTATCTTCTAACAATGGGTTGAGTCCAGGTGTAGTACAAATTGGCAATGACAATCACAGTGCAATCAACTTGGTAGAAATATGTATTTTCCACCAGCAAACAAAGCACAATGATGTGCATTACCATTTTGTTTGTGACATAGTGGTGGATAAGAGGGTCATGCTTGAGAAAGTGGATATTTTATAATTTTAGTGAACACTACAAATGCATTGGCAAAGCTCATGTGCACAAAGAAGTTAAAATGGAACATACAATATAGTATTTGTATTTTGAACAAAATAAGCCCTTTCATGACATCTTTCCTTTGAACATGGAGATTTTAATACATGTCAATAACCAAACCTATCCAAAATGATCCTACTTTTTGTTTTATAATAAGTAGCAAGTGTATATATAAGACTCATGTTGAAAAACTGGTTATTTTGAGTTAAACCAATAATGGCCAAAACTGGTTATTTTGAGTTAAACCATTATTGATCCAAAACTGGTTATTTTGAGTTATTTTGAGCTTGCCGAAGATCGGGGCCATTATTGATCCAAAACAGAACCTGGAAATCAGCAAAATTCAGAGATTAAGTTGGTCATCTGTAATTCTTAATACATTGGGCTAAAGAAACTTTGAAACATGCTTCAAACCTCAATAGGATAGAATTTGACAAGCTAGAGATACAGAAGAGAAGAAACATGCACAGGAACTCAGAAATGATTCAGATATCATGGGAACCTGCAGTTTCAAGCAACTACTAGGTAATAATTTTGGCTGTATAGAAGACCATCATCATTGTCCCATTCCACATGGTACAAATTATCAAAATCAAGTGTACAAAAAGAACTTAAGTTGGATTTTCTTCTGAATATTCATGTGGGAGGCATTTGAAACCTCTGAATCTGTACAATGCATTTGTTCATCCCTTTGCATAAATACACACTTTGGCAGTCAAATAAATACATTTAGGTGCATAACCGAGCCAAAGAGATATTCAAGAGTTTGTGATGTTAGATATCATTACAACAGCTGATAGTAGCAATCAAGCATGTTGAATAACCAAGTAATCCACAAGTATGCATGCTATAAGTGCATTCTAAAGGTCTTATTCTAAAGGTATTAGCGAACTCTTTGTTGTACCACTGTTCTTGTGAAACAAATAAGAGTCCCATGCTGATAGCAGCAATTGAAGAAACATGAAATATGACAATAAGCCATCAAAGGGATGTGCATAAGCATGTGTACAGTTCAATAATGTAAATATGAATTTGATTGC
Organism: Chamaecyparis obtusa; assembly: GCA_027943335.1. Classification (NCBI taxonomy): domain Eukaryota; kingdom Viridiplantae; phylum Streptophyta; class Pinopsida; order Cupressales; family Cupressaceae; genus Chamaecyparis; species Chamaecyparis obtusa. The sequence goes on along the minus strand of BSBK01001290.1, from coordinate 150,041 downwards.
ACCCACAGACCTTTAGTGACATCAATTTGCTGACATGGATTTTTTGTTCAGTTGGAAAGTTTATTGGTCAATGTATAAGGAGAAGTAGACCTGTGTCACTGAATCATGCACTGAGATAGCCAGGCTTATTACAGATCACATCCACATGCCGGCCAAACCCCCAAAATGATTGGAGTTATTATGCCCAAATTCACCATGTAGAAGCCCATAAATTCTCAAGCAGCAAATACACAATGATTTTCATAGGCCAACGTGTAACTAATGTGACATGCGGATTGTGCCTAACCAGATGAGAAATCATGACATGGAAACCACATAAGGAGTCACGATACATGGATTGCACCTAATTATGCAAGCAACCACCACAAACCAGCAAACAGTAAAAGGCTAAAAGCCCGCTAGTCTCACCCCTGCATACCCTGCAAGTCCTAAACTTTAAGAGTTTAATTTGCTTTCAGCTAATTAGAGCATCAAACTAACAAGCTTGGCTTTAACCAAAATTTCAAGTAGAGGATGCACACTGTTAACCAAAAATAAAGCCACTATGTTGAAATGTGGATCATATAAGAATCACATAAGGAATCATCCCGGCCCTGCAAGCAGAAATCCAGTCTCATCTCTGCATATCTGCACTGTGCAAGAGCGTTTTCCTTATCAAGTTGGACATTTTCTCAAATATGGTATAGAATAAACTGATTAAGGAGAAGGGGTAAGAGATCATACACCCTACTTCTTAAAACTCAAGGAGATTCAGTGTCCCTTAAGTGCTTAAACAATTATGCCCAGGTATAAGCCCTGGGTTCACTGTAGCCATATAGAAAGTGGATACTTAGGAGCAAAGTGATTTTCAATAATACGAAGTAGCCTTTCTACAGAATGCAGTTTATTTTTGACAGAAATGAGCGTTCCAATGATTTCAATAAAAAAATAAACAATAGGTTGCTAACCATTTCCCTGCTATGTATCAAAATTGCTGGTTTTGATGAGTGGCTAGAAACTATGCTACTAGGTCATCACAGAATTGGTCTCATTATAATACTGAAGAGGGGGTACAGGAATAACATTGAGACATCCAGGATATGGCTCTACCATCTTAAGTACCCTATGGCTATGTCTCACACCACCATACTGAAGGGAAATGAAGTAGAAGTGGAGTTATGACCCGTGGCTACATCCGAAACAGACCCTCAGGGTACTGAGAATGGTATTACAGGACCGTCATCAAACCCGGGACATGCCAGACTATTTCCAGGAGAACCCACAGCAAAACATGAAAGAAACACCCCAAAACATTATAAGAGAGGAAACTAAACCAATGAATGCCATCAAGTAAATCAATAATTTTAGAAAATCCCTTTTTTTATACTTAATGATCCATAATTCCTTTACTAATCATTATCTACCAAGGACTTTTTGAACTTCCTTTCTTATAATTTGAAATTTTGTACTTAAATAGTTGAGCAGCTAGAAGGATTTGAAAGTTTAGTTGTAGATGAAGGTGTGAGGCTAATAATATGAAATTACCACTTATCCTTGGCTGTATATTTTGCCTCCCCTCCCTTTTATATTTAGTGAGTACAAAAAATCATAATTCGTAATTAATTAAGATAGGCAGAAAACCATTGGTTCCCAACAAAAAACACTAACAAATTTGAGAAAAGCGTTGCTAAAAAAATTAGCGGGACAGAAGAATGGGACCCTGCTCTTAGAGATATCTACAACCCTATGCAACACCCAAAAACACCTTAAGAAACTTGTGTAGTGCCTTACTAGACAAAATTATCTAGACCATCAGATGGTTCCCTGCTCTTAACACTCTCAACACCAATGCAGTTAGGCCCAGGTCCGCAACACCAGTATAGTTAGCATTAGGGCTAGGAAGGCAACACTGATACAGTTAGGGCTATCTTCGCGACACCCATACAGTTAGGGCCATTTAAAAAGCCACGCGTGGAATTTTATCTACTAGTTACATAATTCTAGCTTAGAAAAAGGGGCAAGTAAATCAACAAAAGAGAAAATGCATTCCATTACCTGATGTGGCGTTGCCTGATGAGAACGCGAGCATGGTGGATAGACTTGGCCATGCCGGACTTGAAGACAAGGGTCTGGAGACGGCGCTCCAAGAAGTTCTCGACTGTCAATGCGAGGACATAATCGAGCTTGTTCTGGCTCTCGTCCAGAAGGCCGTATCTGTTCATCCTCCTCAGCAGCGCCTCCCCTTCGAATATTCGGCGAGAGTTCTTCTCATCCAGAGTAAGAAGCATTCTTGCAGCATTACGAATGCGACTGAGCGCGTACTGAACCCGCCACAGCTCTCTCTTGTTTCTAAGCCCGTACTCTCCCACCAGCTTCAGCTCCGCGTCCAGCCGCTCCTTCTCGTATGGCCGTCTCGGCTTCTTGAACGTCTTTCCATCTGTAATGCAATACACAACAAATTAGTCCTAGGAAATATATTTGTATATAGACTCCGAAAACAAGGCTTTTCATGGAACTGAACTACATTGCACTTACAGTTGCGATAAAAGCTGACGTGCACCATGGCTCTTCTCTGCGTCTAGCTCCTCCCGCTCCTCTTCCTCCTCGCGTTCACCACATCCGCCCTCAATACAATGAGTTAAAACCCTAGCGCCTCAAACAAGACGCTGTTTAGGGCTTGGTTTTCATTAACCTACTTTAACCTACATTACTTGGCCTTCTTACCATAGAGAGAATGTTATTTATTGCTAAATTTTTATTTTTGGCAAAAAGTTGTTCATGCTGGGCAGGTAAATCCAAGATCCACCTAAGAAATCGAACCTAGCCTATACATGAGCTTATAGATTTGAACATTAGTTTATGTAATGATTTAAAAATGTTATTTGTTTACTTTTCAATTTACTCATATTGTGAATAGTAATGTATAAATTAATCTGTTTAAATTTTATTAATTTTCAAATCAATAGATTCTATGTATGTTGTTTTGGATTTGATTGTGTGAGTATTTTTTCATCAACGTTTCGGATCACATATTGTGATTTATCATTTGGGTTTGCATCAATTTCTCTTTTTATGCTCGATATCATCTTGATGATGGATCACACAATGTGCTCTGAAACGTTGATGCAAAAAATGCTCACACAATCAAATCCAGAAGAAGCATACATATAACATATGGATTGTGGAAATCTACTCACTCTTATCAATAGAATGATTAAATTCATCTTACAAATTTTAAGTAAATAGGTGATGAAGTCTTGTTGACATGAGAATAATTTCAAATATTCAATTTATGTGTATGCATAGGAAGATGTCGACAAATTTTCTATTGAAAATTTACAAAATAAAAATAAAAATAATGCAAAGACAATTGAACTAATAAAATTTATCATTGGAAAAGTGATATCCAAGTCTTGTGTGTATTTATCTTGAGCACTTGTGATACCAAAGTCTTTTCTATATTTATAGTGAATAAATTTTGGTTTTAGTTCTATTAATTTTAAACTTTGCTAAATAAATTTAAATTTGTATTATCTAACCTAAGTGCCATGTGATAAAGATGTTATGTCAACTAGCATAAATATCTTAATTTTAATCTATATATAAAATACGTTGAGATGTATTGAGTCGTTAATTTTTTAAAATTTAATATATTAAGGTTGAATGATGAAAAAATTAAAAACCTTGATATATCTTAGTGTATTTTATATATAGATTTTAAATTTTAAGATATATGTGCTAGTACATGCATTCACAACACAACATGTAAAACATTAAATGGATTGGAGACAAGGTTAGGGTTGGGTTGGGGTTGGGGTCAAGGTTAAAATTATGCTTAGGGTTAGGGTGCATAGACATAGAATTAGGGTGAAGGTTGGAATTATGGTTAGGTTAACAGTTAAGGTTAGGGTCGACATTAGTATTATGGTTAGGGTTAGGGTTTATGTCATGCTTAAAGTTAGGTTTAGGATGATGGTTAGGATTAGGATTTGCATTATGAATAAGGTTGGAGTTAGGATAATGATTATGGTAAGGGTTTAGGATAATGGTTAGAAGTATGCTCAGGGTTAGGGTTTGCATCATGTTAGAGTTAGGGTTAGAGTTAAGGGTCAAGGTTTGGAGTAGGGTTAGGGTTAAGGTTAGGATTATTTTAGGGTTAGGTTTAGGATTATGGTTAGGACTAGGGTTTAGGATTTCAATTCAATTTTTGGTTAGGTTTAGGGTTTACATCATGGTTAGGGTAGATGTTAGCGTTTGGTTTTGGATTATGGTTAGGGTCAAGGTTAGGATTGTCGTTAGGGTTAGGTTTTGGGTTATAGTTTAGATTATGGTTATGGTTATATTTACATCATGGTTAGGATTAGGATTTGGCTTGTGGATATGGTTAGAGTTAGAATCGTGGTTAGGGCTAGGATTTAGGGTTAGGGTTAAGGTTATGATTATAATTAGGGTTTACATCATGGTTAGGGTTAGAGTGAGTTTTGGGTTATGCTTAGGGATAGGATTATAGTTAGGGTTAAGATTTAGGGTTTAGGGTTAGGTTTAGGATTATGGTCAGGGTTTGCATATGGTGAGGGAGGCTTAGAATTATCATTAGTGTTAGGGTTTAGGTTAAAAGTGTAATTGACATTAGGGTTAGAATTATGGTTGTGTTTAATATTAAGGTTAGGGTTTGGATTAGGATTTGGTTAGGGCTAAGACTAGGATTAGGGTTAGGATTAGGATTATGTTTACACTTAGGCTTTAGGGTTAGGGTTTGTGGTTTGAATTATGGTTAGAGTCAGGTTTAGGTTTAGGTTTTGGATAAGTGATAGTTTTAAGTTTAGGGTCATTCTTAGTTTAGAAGAATAGCTAGGGTTAGGATTAAGGTTAGAGTTATGGTTAGTGTTAGAATTAAGATTATGGTTAGAGTTTACGGTTATGGTTATATTTATTGTTAAGGTTTGCATAAAGGTTAGGGTTAGGGTTGGGGTTAGATTTAGGATTATGATTAACGTTTAGGATTATGATTGGGATTATGGTTAGGGTTAGGGTTTACACGATGGTTAAGGTTAGAATTTGGGGTATAGTTAGGGTGGTGATTATGATTTAATGTTATAATTTGGATTATGGCTAGGGTTAGAGTTTAGGATTATGACTCAAATTTTTGGGGGGTTTAGGGTTTACATTATGTTTATGGTTTAGGTTTGGAATATTGTTAGGGCCCAAGTTAGGATTATGGTTAGGGTTACAGTTACCATTGTGGTTATGGTTATTATAAAGGTTTAGAGGTTTGGTTAGGATTTTGGTTAGGTTTAGGGTTTTTGTCATGGTTAAGATTAAGGTTGGTGTTAAGGTTGGGATCTAGATTATGGTTAGGCATGGGAATAGGGTTTGAGTTAATATTATTATTGTTAGGGTTAGTATTATGGCTAGGATTATGGTTAAAATCAGAGTTAAAGGTTAGGATTATGATTAGGGTTAAGGTTTAGGTTTATAATTTGAATTGTGATAAGAGTTAAGGTTAGTGTTATAGTTATTATTGGGGTTAGATTTGAGATTATGGATAGAGTTAGAGTTTATGGTTATGGTTAGAATTATGGTTAGGGTTAGGGTTTTTTTAGAGGGGTAAACACTTTGACCTGAAGTTATGAACTAGTGAGGCCACAACTAGGGGACCTCATCCCCAATGAGATTTGAACCTTGATGACAAGAACAACAACACAAAAACTTAACTATCACAACATGCCAATGTTGGCGATTAGGGTCAGGGTTTACATCATGGATATAGTCAGTGTCAGTTTTAAGCTAATGGTTAGGGTTATTATTAGTGATAAGCCCTAATTTTGGCATGTTTTTAACTATGTTCTAGCAACACTTTCATATGGTTTTATAGACTTTTTACATATTTTAAGTAGTAGTTATAAGTACCTTTTCATGGATTATGATACTTAGTTGTTTATGATGGAAAATATATATTATAGTAATCCTTGTTATAGTTTTTATACATACTAATTGTTTTGATAAATGATGTGTGCCAAGTTGAGACTTTATCTTCTTGCAACCATTATTGTCTGTTTTCTTGCAGCCATATGAGAAATGTTGTTTGCTTGTATTTAATGAAATGTGGATGCATTGAATATGGATAATGAGCATTTGACTGATTCCATGTGTCAAGCAAACCCCTTTCCACAATAATAGAAATTATTTATGTAGAACCCAGTGATCCAAGAGTGAATTTACACTCCACTAAGTTGTTACCCAACAGACCTGGTGAATACCAATTCAATTGCAGAAGTGTGGAACAATGGAAGGAATGGTTACAAGATCTGTTTGCCATGAAGGAAGGTGTTGCATGAATCTAGTGGAAAATGTCTTTATGATCCGCAAATCCAGAAGGAGAATACCATTAATATTTGTCAATTGATTTGACTTAGCTTTCCTTTGCCCACTCTCTATTAGTTATGGGAGTTTCATTTGTAATAAAAGCTTTCCACCTTAAGTGGATAAGTCGGTTGAAGTAGTCAAGTTTAATTATCAATAAATAGCTCTGGCCTTAGCCGAAGTGATATAGGAAAGATAAATGAAGAATAGATAGAGGAAGAATATAGAAAAGTGGTAATACCAGTTCTTAGAGTTAATCTTTTTACTAGCAATGTACTTCCTGATGTTAATTCAATAATATGATTCTGTAATTTAAAGTTTAGCCTATGTTTTCCCTAAGACACCAACTGAGGGGGTTCACTTAGGAAAGTGTCTATTTCTTTCCTTTTCAGCAAATAGAATAGTTATGCTTTAATTCCCTATAAAAGTTTAGTGATTTTTCCTACAGTTGATGGATATACAAAACTGTTGACTGTTCCTACAGCCATTGAGTAATTCTTATTTCATGTAGCTCAAGTATTGCTTCAGTTTGAATTAAAAGTGGTTTATTGCATATTCATTTCTAGCATCATGTTCTTAGACATAGGATGCATGTTTATTACAGAAAACTAGTGCATATATTGTGTTGATCCATTTCAAGTTATATGACCCCGAGTTGACAATTAAATGATGCTTTTAGAGGGATTTTTGGCTACTAGATATGTTGTCCAATCACTGAGTAGGGGAATGTCATTTCCTAGTTAATAAATCCAATTAGGAGCACTACATTTTTGGCATTGTTACCGACAATGGTGTCAAACTAAGAATCTGAAGCATGCATGGTAGTTGTAGGTCTAAAATTTGCAGTTATTCTTTATCTTAAAATCTAGTTTTTCTCATAGTCTAGTTTTGTATTTGTTGTATGCATATAAGAAGAGACAAGTTCTGGATATTCCTTCCTATATAAATTATACAAGAACCCCTCCAAGGAGAAGAAACTTATGTCGATACCAACCAAAATCTAGCTCCTCCTTCTTCTTATTCTTCCTCATAAGACTTGCACTTGTTTGAAGAGCTATTTGACCTTAACCAGCACCAAGACAATGCTCAACTAGCCCTTGTAGTTTACCAGCCAAGGGGAAACCCAAGAACTCTGGCAAGAATGATAGTTCCACCTACTATTCCTTTTCCCATCCCTCACCCTGCATGACAATCATAATCTCAAGAACATACTTGCTTCAACACTCCCCAAGTTCTGCGAGCTGATCATAAAGGATCTTGATACCTTTCTGTTTAAGTTTGATATCCTTTGTAGAAGTTTTGATTGTTCCACAGATGCTCATAGATTAAAATTATTTCCTTCTACCCTTAAAAAGTCAGCCTTGAGGTGATTCATGGGATTAGGAGTAGATGCAACAACTACTTGGGAAGGTCTCAAGACCATGTTCTTGGATAAATATAAGCAATATTGTAGGGGTAATGATATGAGAGGGGGTGATATCTTTAAAATCTCTCAAAAGGAGGATGAAACTTTAGAAGACTATGTCTCAAGGTTTATGTTCAGCTTGCAAAAGAATACTTAGCATTAGTTGAATGAAGAGTCCCAAAAACTTATATTTGTAAGAGGAGTTAATGACAATTGCTTGGAGGCATTGGACCTCATGATAGGAGGGGACATTACTCAGAGAGAGTGGAATGATATCAATAAAATTAGTCTCAATTACTCAAGGGCAGGTGTGAAGAAAGGAAGAGGTTTATGGTCTTCTATTTCTAAAGCCAATGGTTCTGAAGTGTCCAAGGCAGAGATTTCTAATCTCTTGTCAGACTTCAAGTAGGACATTATTAATAATGTCACCACCCAAATGGACACCATGAAAGCTCAGAGGAAGCAAGATGAAGCAGAGGCAATGCTAGCCAAATTTTGCCCTCATTGCAGGCAAAAGAAGAAGGATTGTAGATGCAAATTGTTGGCCAACCTGAAGGCAGTTGTAATGACCCTTACTAAAAAGGTCACTAAAACCCCCAAATCTGAACTGAGACAATTTGTCAAACACTTGGCATGCACTGGATTGTTTTGTTTTGTAATGAGTGTTTCAGTGTGATAGTTGTTTTGAGCATCAAGTACAATTGAGATAACAATACCAATATTGAAATGTAATACAATAAGCAACAATGAAACTCTAAATGCAATGAGTCAATGACAAGAATTATAAGACTCTCTAAGTCTGATTCCAATTTTTAGAATATGTATGACTGTGACAATTATGACAATATTCAGACTTAAATGCAATGAACTATTACCAAACCAGGATAATACAATAGCCAACGAGGTCTCTTGTATTATAATCAATACTAAACTGATTATAAAGTGTAGTAATGACTGATCTAGACAATTTCTGGACCTGTTATTACAATGACTGAAAACATACAACTTTTACTCAATTTGGTATACAATGACTACAACCAAAACTCATAGAATGAACCTGGATATAGCTCCTCCTTTCCTGATTGTAAACACTATTGAGACACCTCCGAATGCACCCTGATTTGACCCAGATTGCTGCTGATGTATCAGACATGTACCTATCGTACCAAGGTCGTACAGTACGACACCTATAGAAAATAAATGGCTGAGTTTTGTGCCTCCAAATTGGTATCAACGAGACCGCCAATGAAGTATTAGTCTTCTCACCAAAGCATAAAAATTATCTCCAAGGGGTTTAAGAGATATGAGCAAAATTTTGAATCCAGGGTCTGGTATGAACTGACTGGAAATGTGCCAAAATTGTCTCCAACCCTCACCAAAATAATTCACCAATACAAATGATGAATTCAAACCCTTATTCCAAATAATTGCAAACCCTTACATCAATTCTCAATGAAGTCCAACATGAATTGGCTGAGTACTAACTCCAATAATGCAACCCTTCAGTAGATATTTCACTACCTCAGTTATGCCAATCTAGGGGAGTTATCGTTCCCAAAGATCAAATGATATTTGCAGACCAAAAGACTACAAATTGCTCCACAATGGAAGAAGTAGAAGAAATCCCAAATCCAAGAATGTCCAAATGAAAGCCCAAACCCTCTATTTATTCACTTTTCTAAGAAGTCACTAAGAACTTCTAGAAACATCCATTATAAAATCCCATTATAATGCACTTTTATAATAAAGTAACTTTATAAAATAAAAAGTGCAATCTCAACTTAAAATTATAACATATGTAGGCTCAAACTGAACATAGGCTCCAACTGCAATAAGCAATCAACTGATCAACAAAATGACTCTCTCTCCAAACCATTTGCCTACGAGAGTCGATGATAGGCAAATCCGTCATGGAAGAACATGTCTCTAGAAAGGGGACATGACAGCACTCCATGGTCCCACTAAGTTCAAACCAATTGAAGGAGATGATGATCAAGTGTTCTTTATTTCTCAGCACAGGCCATGGGCCCCTGGACAAGGTATGCCTTAAGATCCCTTAGAACCAGTATCCTCCATACTTCCAACCTTACAAGAATAGCCCTTGGCCTAATCCCAAACAAAAATTAGTGGATACCTCCATAGAAAAATCAATGGTAATAGCCTCCATCTCAAAATCAATGGAAACAACCCCAAAACTAATGGAAACCCCCTTAAGGGAGTTGGCAACAACCTAATCAATGGAAAGAAGGACAACAATGGTCTAATCAACCTATTGGTTACCTTCAGCAACCCCAATAGTAGTCCATTATGCCACCATCTATGACCATACAGAATTCAAATCCTAAACCAACTCAGCTAGCACCTAATTCTAATAGAAAGCCTCAACAACAACAAGTTTACTTTGTTGATCCTAGTCAACAACCTACATATGCTCTTAACAATATTAATTTGAAATCAAGGAATATTTTCTCAACCCCAACTCCTCGTGTAATTATCAAATTTTCCATTTGAAGAAAGTGGGAAAGAAATCCTAAATGGCCAAACCCCAGCTAAGGAGTCATTACCTAATTAGCCCTTGCCCTTCAGCCTCCAATAAAGCACCTCCTTTTCCTAAAAAGTTAGAAAAGAAAAAATTTCAGCCACAGGAAGAACCTGTATTTGACATTATTAAGCAGTTAAAGAATATATGTGTGAACATACCCTTGTTCCAAGCCATAAAAGAAGTTCCTGTTTATAGCAAGGCTATCAAAGAGGCATGTTTAAAAAGGTCAAGTAGGAAGAGGAGAGACCCTCAAATTGTTCATGTTTTGGGCCAACTTTCCAATTTAATGTTGCGAAAGCTTACCTCCCAAAATACTTAGACCTCGGTAGTCTTGTTGTAGAGATCATTGTTAATGGAGTTCAGGTTAAGAATGCTCTAGTTGATCTTGGATTTTCCATAAATGTGATGACCAAAGACCTTATGTTGCAGTTAAGTATCTCAAAATTAAGCAATACACCTACTTCCTGCAGCTCATTGACAATTCCACTGTCAAACCTGATAGAGTCGTAAAAGACCTTGTAGTCACTTTAGATTCATGGGAATACCCTGCTAGTTTGATGGTGTTGTCCCCAAAAACAACATTAGGATGGTATCCAGTTATACTAGGAAAACCTTGGTTGGCAACTACAAATGCCTATATAGGTTGCAAGTATGGAGATATGACCATCTTTGATGGTTATAACACCAAGAAGCTCACTCTCAATGCTCAAACCCAACATCAACTTGAGATTGAGCAAGTAGTTTGGTATGATTTAGGGAAAAATTAAAGAGGAAGTTAATTTTGTGGTAAACTTAATGATGATTAGAAGGAGACCTTTATTGAGGACCAAGAAGAAGATTAAATTTTGGATAAATTAATCTAAAATAATTATGGTATTGAATATCCTCTATGTGAACAAAGTCCATGTTCACTACAAACTATTCTTCTTTCCTCTATTATTGCACATTTTCCTACAACAAAAGATTTCTTGCATACCTTATTACCACATGAGATAAGGATGTCCATTTTGTCTGATGTCTCCATGTTAGAGTTAACCTCACAAGTAGAGATTTTTGCAAGAAAAGTTTTGAATGTCAATAACAACCTTACTATTGAGCAACAAGAGTCCATAATTCAGATCCTAACCAACCAAAAGACAACTTTTTCTTGGAACTCTAGTGACATGAAAGGGTTGGATCCTAAATTATGTACACACCCAATCTTCATTGTAATGAGTTCAAGCCTGACAGACAACCCCAAAGAAGAGTTAACCCAGCTCTCATGGAGATAGTCAAAGGGGAGTTACAGAAGTTGTTGAATGCAGGGTTTATCTACCTAATTTTAGGTAGTCAGTGGGTTTACCCATTGTTTATCATGCCCAAGAAAGGTGGTAAGTAGAAAGTGTTTGTGAATTATAGGGAGCTTAATGCTGCAACCAAGAAAGATCATTTTCCTCTGCCTTTTATTGATCAAGTGCTAGATAACCTATCAGGTAAGGCATACTTCTCTTTTCTTGATGGTTTTAGTGGCTATAATCAAATTAGGATTGCTCTAGAAGATCAGGAGAAGACCACCTTCACCTATCCTTAGGGAACATTTGCTTATTCAATGCTTCCCTTTGGTCTTTGTAATTCTCATGAAACCATCCAAAGAGGTGTGATTAGTATCTTTTCTAACATCTCATATGACTACATGGATATTTATATGGATGACTTCACTGTGTATGGTGCCACTTTTGAAGAAGCTAAGGATAATTTAGAAAAATTCCTCTAGATATGTGAAGATCATAGTCTTTCCCTTCATAGCCAGAAGTGTTTCATGATGATGAAGGAGGGAATAGTGCTTGGACATTATATTTATGTTGCAGGAATACAAGTAGATCCTTCTAAGATTGAAGTTATCTCTATTTTACCTTTTCCTTCTAAATAAAAGTACCTCGGGAGTTTCCTTGGTCATGTTGGACACTACAGGATATTTATTAAGTATTCTGATCAAATACAAAGACCTTTATATGTTATGTTGAAGAAAGATGCAAAATTTGAATGGACAATAGAATGTGACAAGGCATTTATTGCACCCAAAATAACTCTCACACAAGCACCTATTCTAAAAGGGCTAGATTGGTCACTTCCATTCCACATTCACACTGATTCATCAGATTATGTTGTTGGTGTTGTTCTGGGATAAAAATATGGGTCAACTAAGCATATCATTTACTATATTAGCAAGAATTTAGAGGGAGCTAAATTTAACTATACTATCATAGAAAAGGAAATACTCGCAATCATTTATGAACTTAACAAATTCAGGCATTACATTTTAGGTTATAAGATATTCGTCCATACTAATCATGCAAAAATCAAGTACCTCATGAATAAAACTTCTATAACATGAAGGTTAGCCAGGTGGTTGTTGCTAATGTAGGAATTTGATATTACCATTGTGGATAAACTAGGTAAAGCCAATGTGGTTGCTGATTTCTTTTCTAGATTATAAAGGCAAGATTATTATGCACATATAAAAGATTCATTCCTCGGTGAGAATTTATTTGCAATACAAGTTATCCATCCATGGTATGCATATATAACTAATTACCTAGCTGAAGGAATGACTCCCCATTTCTCACAAAATGAGAAAAGAATGTTGGTTGAAAAGAGTTTTACCTTCTCTTGGATTGCAGATTGTATGTTTTATACAAGACCAGACCAAGTCATAAGGAAATGAGTAAGGGAGGAGGAACCTTATGACATATTGCATGCCTTACATGATGAGCCCTATGGAGGACATTTTGCTACAAAAATGAGAGTCGTGAAATTTTTGAATGTTTCCTATTATTGGCCTACACTCCACAAGGATGCAACCAAGTATACAAAGAAATGTGATAGGTTCCAGAGGATGGGGAGACCAACTAGATATGGTGAAATGCCCTTATATCCCAAAGTGGTAGTTACTCCTTTTGATAAATGGGGCCTAGATTTTGTGGGCCCAATCGATCCTCCATCAAATGATAAATCTTACACCCTTGTTTGTACTAATTATGTAACTAACTGGGTTGAAGTAAAGCCTATTAAGCATGCTAGGGATAATTAAGTTGCAAAATTCCTTTATGAGGAAATTTTCACTAGATTTGGAGTTCCTAGATAGATTTTAATAGACCAAGGGGCTCAGTTCACATCTACCTTAATAGAAGCTTTGGTTAATGAATATAATCTCAAGCAGAGGAAGTCAACCCCATATCATCATCAAGTTAATGGCCAAATAGAGGTCACCAATAGGGATATTGAGGCAATTTTGACAAAAATAGTAAATCTACATAAGAAGGATTGGGCTGCAAGATTACTAGAATCCATTTGGGCTTATAGAACCACTTGAAAAACCACCACAGGTTATACACCTTTTGAGATGGTGTATGGAAAGAAGGTTGTAATTCTTATAGAGTTTGAACACGAGCCTCTTCAAACAACAATAGAACTTGATCTAGATCTAATTACAACACTACAACACAAAGAGAAAGAGAAAGAGTAATGCAACTCAATGCCTTGGATGAGCTTAGAAAAGATGCCTTGCAACACATAGAGTTGATCCAGAAGCAATGTGTTAAATGGCATGATCGATATACAAAGGAGAAGAAGTTTGTTAAAGGAGACTAGGCTCTATTATATGATTCCAGCTATAAGGATAATTTGGGAAGTTACAAACCAAATGGTTGGGTCCATATGAGATCATTGAAGTATTTGAAAATGGTGTCATATAGTTTCATACCATAGATAATGTTAGGTTTAGGTTGCTACTCAATGGGCATCAACTGAAGCCCTATTTTAAACCTAGTGACAAGGAAAAATTCTTAAAGCAATTCCAATCTATGCAGTAGGGTGTGCATCCTACAACTAAGGGAATTGAGTCTCACCTCAATTCTCTAAGCACTGCATGATAGTGTGTTGGCCTTTATAATAAAGGATTCACTTAGTGGGTCCCAATCTGTTCCACACACTCCTCTTCCATCTATGTCATCTTCTTTTTCTTCCACCTCATCCATCCATCATTCACCTTTTTCTCCAACATGTCCTTCGATAATTTGTAATAAAGAGGGAGTGGTCGCATCAATTGGTTAAGTATTCATTATGCCAGGTACACTCCACATAATCTCAAGTGGTTAATTATTCTATTTAGTTGCATTTATGAGTTAATTACAATAAGTAAAATTATATTTCGAATATGGTTGCAAATTGCTAGTCTTTTTCGCATGCTTGAATTGCCATGTCTATGTATTCTTGTCGCCAACTACTTGAATAGAGTTGATACCTTATCCTTTCTATCAACACTTTGGATTTTTCATCTGATTCACTTAATGTCAACTTGTATCTCTTGCACTTAAAACCCATTTGCACCTTGCTTTCCTTTCTATAATTCTATAAAAATTTGAAGTTTGAATTGGTGAGCCAATTACTACATTGGTTTTCTAGTTTAGGTTGAGGGGAGAAAAGGGGAAGTGATTAATGTTGTAGAGATTTTAGTAAGAATGAAGGGAGGTTGATTTGTTGTCAAGTGTTGGTAAGGTTTGCTGACCGTCAAAATTGTGTGAGAAGGCAAAATTAAACATGGGAGGACAACTTGTTAGGCATGAGTCGACGGACCATCAAATTCTATTGCAAATGCCCAAAATTTGTCTGCATTTCACCGATGTGGTTGGCTTGACTATTTTTTGTAGCTCACTACATTTGATGAGCTAATGGAAGAATAATTCACCAGAACTTTTCAGAATGGAAAGGCTAAAGTAAAAGGTCTAAAAGTTATTGTTATAGAGGAATAAATTTATGAGGTAACTGGGTTACCTCAGACCAAAGAATTGTTCCCACAAAAAAAAGATGCACGAATTGCTCAAGATGAATTCACTCAACCTAAAGACCCTCCATTAAGTATAACCAAACATGGTGCTCAACAATTAAGCTTACCAAAGGAAAGTATTTGACGTGTGAAGGTAGGTTCTCAGTGTTCCATTCTCATCATTTCAAATTGTTGTCTCATATGTGTCATGGACAAATATTCTATGTCCCAAACTTCCTTCACAACTTGCTTGTTAACAATGCCTCTATTTTCCAAAAGGGTCAAGTCAATTTTGTTTCCCATCACTGTCTAATTAAACTACTCATAGAAAGGTCTATACAAGATCATTCTCCTATGGCATGGAAAGAATTTGTTAGTCTTAGGAAGTTTAGGGTTGAAGTTCAGGATGTTGGCCCCAAAGGACAACCTCTTACCCATAAACATCATTCCAAAACAACTGAAGCTTCTGCAATTGTCCTTCCTGATACTCATGTCCCTGAATCTTCTACCTCAGATGACTATAAGGATATTGTTCCCTTGTCTGCAAGAATGTCCAATATTTCTCACCCAAACTCTAGGGTTTCTTTTGTGCACAACAAAGGGAAGACTACAGTTCTAATTTCTCAACTGAATGGCCCAAAATTTGTTCCTAAACATCTTAAATAGAGTCATCCTAGTGAGAGGTCTTCTCCTGCAGCCAAAGCCCAAAAGAAGGCAATACCCATTACTACACCTACACGAAAAAGTAGCAGATTGCAAGGCTAATCGGCTACTCCTATTTATCATGTCAATTCCTCTCCACCTAGTCCTTCTATTTCTCCACAATCACCTCATGTATCAAGTATTCCTGGTTATCCACTACATCTTGCAAGTCTTACATATGCACCTACCGATCCTGATGAATCTTCTTTTGCAACTTCATTGCAAAAAGAAATAGGGTTGGGGTAATTAATAGCTGTTATCGAGAAATTACAGGTAGAAGCAGTGTAGATTGAGTAGGAGGAGAGAATTTGTAAGGGAAGTGTACCATGTTTCTAAGGTAATGTCACCAACTGTGCCATCTCCACATCGACCACATGAACATCTCAAACACTTTGTTGCATGGATGGTTTGTTATAAAGAAATGCAAGATCAAAGTGCCACTTATGAGCTTGAGACTAAGAAATTAAAATGGATTATCGAAAACAAAGATATAGAGATTAGAAATCTCAAGGTAACTATCAGGTAAGGCATACTTCTCTTTCATTTGATGGTTTTAGTGGCTATAATCAAATTAGGATTGCTATAGAAGATCAAGAGAAGACCACCTTCACTTGTCCTTGGGGAACATTTGCTTGTTCAATGCTTCCCTTTGGTCTTTGTAATGCTCCTGCAACCTTCCAAAGAGGTGTGATTAGTATCTTTTCTGACATCTCATATGACTGCATGAATATTTATATGGATGACTTCACTATGTATGGTGCTACTTTTGAAGAAGCTAAGGATAATTTGGAAAAATTCCTCCAAATATGTGAAGATCATAGTCTTTCGCTTCATAGCCAAAAGTGTTTCATGATGATGAAGGAGGGAATAGTGCTTGGACATTATATTTACGTTGTAGGAATACAAGTAGATCCTTCTAAGATTGAAGTTATCTCTAGTTTACCTTTTCCTTCTAAACAAAAGGACCTTGGGAGTTTCCTTGGTCATGTTGGATACTACAAGATATTCATTAAGGATTTCAGTCAAATACCGAGACCTTTATATGTTCTATTGAAGAAAGATGTAGAATTTGAATGGACAATAGAATGTGAGAAAGCATTTCTTGCACCCAAAACAACTCTCACACAAGCACCTATTCTAAAAGGGTCAGATTGGTGACTTCCATTCCACATTCACACTGATTCATTAGATTATGTTGTCGGTGTTGTTTTGGGATAAAAAGATGGGTCAACTAAGCATGTCATTTACTATATTAGCAAGAATTTGCAGGGAGCTAAATTTAACTATACTGTTATAGAAAAGGAAATGTTGGCAATCATTTATGCACTTAATAAATTTAGGCATTACATTTTAGGTTATAAGATATTCGTCCCTAATAATCATGCCAAAATCAAGTACCTCATGAATAAAACTTCTATAATAGGAAGGTTAGCCAGGTGGTGGTTGCTAATGTAGGAATTTTATATTACCATTGTGGATAAACTAGGTAAAGCCAATGTGGTTGCTGATTTCTTTTCTAGATTGTAAAGTCAAGATAATTTTGTACATATAAAAGATTCATTCCCTGGTGAGAATTTGTTTGCAATACAAGTTATCCATCCATGGTATGTAGATATAGCTAATTACTTAGCTCAAGGAAGGACTCCTTCTCATTTCTGACAAAATGAGAAAATAATGTTGGTTGAAAAGAGTTTTACCTTCTCTTGGATTGCAGATTGTATGTTTTATACAAGACCAGACCAAGTCATGAGGAAATGAGTAAGGGAGGAGGAATCTTATGACATATTGCATGCCCTACATGATGAGCCATATGGAGGACATTTTGCTACAAAAATGAGAGACTTGAAAATTTTGAATGCTGCCTATTACTGGCCTACACTCCACAAGGATGTAACCAACTATACAAAGAAATGTGATAGGTGCTAGAGGATGGGGGGAGCAACTAGATATGGTGAATTTTTTTTATATCCCCAAGTGGTAGTTACACCTTTTGATAAATGGGGCTTGGATTTTGTGGGCCCAATCGATCCTCCATCAAATGATAAATCTTACATCCTTATTTGTACTAATTATGTAACCAAGTAGGCTGAAGTAAAGCCTATTAAGCATGCTAGGGATAATTAAGTTGCATAATTCCTTTATGAGGAAATTTTCACCAGATTTGGAGTTCCTAGAGAGATTTTAACTGACCAAGGGGCTCAGTTCACGTCTACCTCAATAGAAGCTTTGGTTAATGAATAATATCTCAAGCATAGGAAGTCAACCCCACATCATCATCAAGCTAATGGCCAAGTAGAGGTCACCAATAGGGATATTGAGGCAATTTTGACAAAAATAGTAAACCTACGTAAGAAGGATTGGGTTGCAAGATTACCATAAGCCATTTGGGCTTATAGAACCACTTGGAAAACCACCATAGGTTATACACCTTTTGAGATGGTGTATGGAAAGAAGGTTGTAATGCCTATAGATTTTGAACACAAGACTCTTTGGACAACAATGGAACTTGATCTAGATCTAATTACAACACTACAACACAAAGAGAAAGAGTCATGCAACTCAATGCCTTGGAGGAGCTTAAAAAAGATGTCCTACAACACAGAGAGTTGATCCATAAGCAATGTGTTAAATGGCATGACCAATATACAAAGGAGAAGAAGTTTGTTGCATGAGACTAGGCTCTATTATATGATTCCAAATATAAGGATAATTTGGGGAAGTTACAAACCAAATGGTTGGGTCCATATGAGTTCATTGAAGTATTTGAAAATGGTTTCATACAGTTGCATACCATAGATAATGTTAGGTTCAGGTTTCTAGTGAATGGGCATCAACTGAAGCCCTATTTTAAACCTAGTGACAAGGCATAATTCTTAAAGCAATTCCAGTATGTGCAGTAGGGTGTGCATCCTATAGCTGAGGGAATTGAGTCTCATCTCAATTCTCTAAGCACTACATGATTGTGTGCTGGCCTTCATAATAAAGGATTCACTTAGTGGGTCCCAATATGTTCCACGCACTTCTCTCCCATCTATGTCATCTTCTTTTTCTTCCACCTCATCCATACGTAATTCACCTTTTTCTCCAACATGTCCTTTGATAAATTTTAATAAAGAGGGAGTGATCGCATCAAATGGTTAAGTATGCATTATGCCATGTATGCTCCACATAATCTCAAGTGGTTAATTATTATATTTAGTTGCTTTTATGAGTTAATTACAACAAGTACATTTATATTTCGAATATGGTTGCAAATTGCCAATCTTTTATGCATGCTTGAATTGCCACGTCTATGTATTTCTGCCACCAACTACTTAAATATAGTTAACACCCTATCCTTTCTATTAGTGCTTTGGATTTTTCATCCAATTCACTTACTGTCAACTTGTATCCCCTGCACTTAAAACCCATTTGCACCTTGCTTTCCTTTCTAAAGTTGTCTAAAAATTTGAAGTTTGAATTGGTGAGCCAATTACTACATCAGTTTTCTAGTTAGGTTGCGGGAAGAAAAGGGGAAGTGATTAATGTTGCAGAGATTTTAGTAAGAATGAAGGGAGGTTGATTTTTTTTTAAGTGTTGGTAAGGTTTGTTGACCGTCAAAATTGTGTGAGAAGGTGAAGTTAAACATGAGAGGACAACCTGTTAGGCATGAGTCAATGGACCATCGAATTCTATTGGAAGATGCCCAAAATTTGTCTGCATTTCACCAATGTGGTTGGCTTGACTATTTTTTGAAGCTCACTACATTTGATGAGCGGGTGGAATGATAATTCACCATAACTTTTCAGAATGGAAAGCCTAAAGTAAAAGGTCTAAAAGTTATTGTTACAGTGGAATAAATTTATGAGGTAATTGGGTTACCTCAGACTAGAGAATTGTTCCCACAAACAAAAGATTCATGAACTGCTCAAGCTGAATTCACCTAACCTGAAGACCCTCCATTGAGTATAACTAAACATGGTGCTCAACGATTAAGCTTACCAAAGGAATCTATTTTGAAGGCCACCTATGTTATGAATTATTTGACGTGTGAAGGTAGGTTCTCAGTGTTCTATTCTCATCATTTCAAATTGTTGTCTCATATGCATCATGGAAAAATAGTCTATGTCCCAAACTTCCTTCACAACTTACTTGTCAACAATGCCTCTATTTTCCAAAAGGGTCAAGTCAATTCAGTTTCCCATCACTGTCTAATTAAACTACTCATAGAAAGGTCTATATGAGATCATTCTCCTATGCCATGGGAAGAATTTGTTAGTCTCAGGAAATTTAGGGTTGAAGTTCAGGATGTTGACCCCAAAAGGACAACCTCTTACCCATAAATGTCATTCCAAAATAAATGAATCTTCTACAATTGTCCTTCATGATACTCATGTCCCTGAATCTTCTACCTCAGACAACTCTAAGGATATTGTTCCCTTCTCTGCAAGAATGTCCAGTATTTCTCAGCCAAACTCTAGGGTTTCTTTTATGCACGATGAAGGGAAGACTATAATTCCAATTTCTCAACCAGATGCCCCAAAATTTGGTCCTAAACATCTTAAAGGGACTCATCCTAGTGAGAGTTCTTCTCCTATAGCTAAAGCCCAAAAGAAGGCAATACCCATTCCTAAACCTAAGCAGAAAGGCAACAGATTGCATGGCCAATCGACTACTCATGTCTGTCATGTTGATTCTTCTCCACCTAGTCCTTCTCATTCTCCATAATCACCTCATGTATCAAGTATTCCCAGTTATCCACTACATCTTGCAAGTCTTAGATATGCACCTACCGATCCTATCAAATTGTCTTTTGCAACTTCGTTGCAAAAAGAAATAGGGTTGGGAGAATTAATAGCTTCTATGGAGAAATTGTAGGCAGAAGCAGTGTGGATTGAGGAGGAGGAGAGAAATTGTAAGGGAAGTGTTCCATGTTTCTAAGGTAATGTCACCAACTATGCCATCTCCACATCGACCATATGAACATCTCACAAACTTTGTTGCATTGATGGTTTGTTATAAAGAAATGCAAGATCAAAGTGCCACTTATGAGCTTGAGATTGAGAAATTAAAATGGATTATTAGCAACAAATATATAGAGTTTCAAATCTCAAGGTAACTATCAAGTAAGGTGTACTTCTCTTTCCTTGATGGTTTTAGTGGCTATAATCAAATTAGGATTACTCTAGAAGATTAAGAGAAGACCCCTTCACCTGTCCTTGGGGAACATTTGCTTATTCAATGCTTCCCTTTGGTCTTTGTAATGCTCCTGCAACCTTCCAAAGAGGTGTGATTAGTATCTTTTCTAACATCTCATATGACTGCATGGATATTTATATGGATGACTTCATTGTGTATGTTGCTACTTTTGAAGAAGCTAAGGATAATTTGGAAAAATTCCTCTAGATATGTGAAGATCATAGTCTTTCGATTCATAGCTAGAAGTGTTTCACGATGACAAAGGAGGGAATAGTGCTTGGACATTATATTTATGTTGCAGGAATACAAGTAGATCCTTCTAAGATTGAAGTTATCTCTATTTTACCTTTTCCTTCTAAACAAAATGACCTCGGGAGTTTCCTTGGTCATGTTGGATACTACAGGATATTCATTAAGGATTTCAGTCAAATACTAAGACCTTTATATGTTCAGTTGAAGAAAGATGTAGAATTTGAATGGACAATAGAATGTGAGAAGGCATTTCTTGCACCCAAAACAATTCTCACACAAGGACCTATTCTAAAGGGCTAGATTGGTGACTTCCATTCCACATTCACACTAATTTATCAAATTATGTTGTCGGTGTTGTTTTGGGATAAAAATATGGGTTAAATAATTATGTCATTTACTATATTAGCAAGAATTTGTAGGGAGCTAACTTTAACTATACTGTCATAGAAAAGGAAATGTTGGAAATCATTTATGCAATTAATAAATGCAGGCATTACATTTCAAGTTATACGATATTCATCCATACTAATCATGAAAAAATCAAGTACCTCATGAATAAAACTTCTATAATAGGAAGGTTAGCCAAGTGGTTGTTGCTAATGTAGGAATTTCATATTACCATTATGGATAAACTAGGCAAAGCCAATGTGGTTGCTGATTTCTTTTGTAGATTGTAAAGGCAAGATAATTCTGCATATATAAAAGATTCATTCCCTGGTGAGAATTTGTTCGTAATACAAGTTATCCATCCATGGTATGCAAATATAGCTAATTAATTAGCTGAAGGAAGGACTCCTCATTTCTGACAAAATGAGAAAATAATGTTGGTTGAAAAGAGTTTTACCTTCTCTTGGATTGCAGATTGTATGTTTTATACAAGACCAGACCAAGTCATGAGGAAATGAGTAAGGGAAGAGGAACCTTATGACATATTGCATGCCTTACATGATGAGCCCTATGGAGGACATTTTGTTATAAAAATGAGAGCCATGATTTTTTTTTAATGCTGCCTATTATTGGCCTACACTCCACAAGGATGCAACCAAGTATACAAAGATATGTGATAGGTGCTAGAGGATGGGGAGACCAACTAGATATGGTGAAATACCCTTATATCCCCAAGTGGTAGTTACTCCTTTTGATAAATGAGGCCTAGATTTTATGGGCCCAATTGATCCTCCATTAAATAATGAATCTTGCATCCTTGCGTGTACTATATATGTAACCAAGTGGGTTGAAGTAAAGCCTATTAAGAATGCTAGGGATAATTAAGTTGCAGAATTCCTTTATGAGGAAATTTTCACTAGATTTGGAGTTCCTAGAGAGATTTTAATAGACCAAGGGGCTCAGTTCACGTCTACCTTAATAGAAGCTTTGGTTAATGAATATAATCTCAAGCATAGGAAGTCAACCCCATATCATCATCAAGCTAATGGCCAAGCAGAGGTCACCAATAGGGATATTGAGGTAATTTTGACAAAAACAGTAAACCTACATAAGAAGGATTGGGCTGCAAGATTACCATAAGCCATTTGGGCTTATAGAACCACTTGGAAAACCACCATAGGTTATACACCTTTTGAGATGGTTTATGGAAAGAAGGTTTTAAATCCTATAGAGTTTGAACACAAGACTCTTCAGACAATAATGGAACTTGATCTATATCTAATTACAACACTACAACACAAAGAGAAAGAGTCATGCAACTCAATGCCTTGGATGAGCTTAGAAAATATGCCTTGCAACACATAGAGTTGACCCAGAAATAATGTGTTAAATGGCATGACCGATATACAAAGGAGAAGAAGTATGTTGTAGGAGACTAGGCTCTATTATATGATTCTAGATATAAGGATAATTTGGGGAAGTTGCAAACCAAATGGTTGGGTCCATATGAGATTGTTGAAGTATTTGAAAATGGTTTCATACAGTTGCATACCATAGATAATGTTAGGTTTAGGTTGCTAGTCAATGGGCATCAACTGAAGCCGTATTTTAAACCTAGTGACAAGGCAGAATTCTTAAAGCAATTCTAGTCTGTGCAGTAGGGTGTACATCCTACAGCTGAGGGAATTGAGTCTCAACTCAATTCTTTAAGCATTGCATGATTGTGTGCTGACCTTCATAATAAAGGATACACTTAGTGGGTCCCAATATGTTCCACACACTCCTCTCCCATCTACACCATCTTCCTTTTCTTCCACCTCATCCATCCATCATTCACCTTTTTCTCCAACATATCCTTCGATAATTTTTAATAAAGTGGGAGTGGTCACATAAAATGGTTAAGTATTCGTTATGCCATGTACGCTCCACATAATCTCAAGTGGTTAATTATTCTATTTAGTTGCATTTATGAGTTAATTACAACAAGTACATTTATATTTTGAATATGATTGCAAATTGCCAATCTTTTCTGCATGCTTGAATTGCCACGTCTATGTATTTATGCCGCCAACTACTCAAATAGAGTTAACGCCCTATCCTTTCTATCATTACTTTGGATTTTTCATCCAATTCACTTACTGTCAACTTGTACCACCTGCACTAAAAACCCATTTGCACCTTACTTTCCTTTCTAAAATTTTCTAAAAATTTGAAGTTTGAATTGGTGAGCTAATTACTACATCAGTTTTTCAATTTAGGTTGAGGGGAGAAAAGGGGAAGTGATTAATGTTGTAGAGATTTCGGTAAGAATGAAGGGAGGTTGATTTTTTGTTGAGTGTTGGTAAGGTTTGTTGATCGACAAAATTGTGTGAGAAGGTGAAGTTAAACATGGGAGGACAACCTGTTAGGCATGAGTCGACAGACCATCGAATTCCATTGGAAGATGCCTAAAATTTGTCTGCATTTCACCAATGTGGTTGGATTGACTATTTTTTAAAGCTCACTACATTTGATGAGTGGGTGGAAGAATAATTCACTAGAACTTTTCAGAATAGAAAGGCTAAAGTAAAAGGTCTGAAAGTTATTGTTACAGAAGAATAAATTTATGAGGTAACTGGGTTACCTCAGACAAGAGAATTGTTCCCACAAACAAAAGATGCACGAACTACTCAAGCTGAATTCACCCAACCTGAAGACCCTCCATTAAGTATAACCAAACATGGTGCTCAACGATTAAGCTTACCAAAGGAATGTGTTTTGAAGGCCACCTACGTTATAAAGTATTTGACGTGTGAAGGTAGGTTCTCAGTGTTCTATTCTCATCATTTCAAATTGTTGTCTCATATGTGTCATAGAAAAATAGTCTATGTCCCAAACTTGCTTGTCAACAGTACCTCTATTTTCCAAAAGGGTCAAGTCAATTCTGTTTCCCATCACTGTCTAATTTAAATACTCACAGAAAGGTCTATATGAGATCATTCTCCTATGCCATGGGAAGAATTTGTTAGTCTTAGGAAGTTTAGGGTTGAAGTTCAGGATGTTGGCCCTAAAGGACAACCTCTTACCCATAAATGTCATTCCAAAACAACTGAAGCTTCTGCAATTGTCCTTCCTGATACTCTTGTTCCTGAATCTTCTACCTCAGAAAACTCTAAGGATATTGTTCCCTTCTTTGCAAGAATGTCTAGTATTTCTCAGCCAAACTCAAGGGTTTCTTTTGTGTACGATAAAGGGAAGACTATAGCTCCAATTTCTCAATCAGATGCCCCAAAATTTGGTCATAAATGTCTTAAATGGAGTCATCCTAGTGAGAGTTCTTCTCTTGTAGCTAAAGCCCAAAAGAAGGAAATACCCATTCCTACACTTACGTGGGAAGGCAGTAGATTGCATGGCCAATTGAATACTCATGTTTGTCATGTTGATTCCTCTCCACCTATTACTTTTCATTCTCCACAATCACCTCATGTATCAAGTATTCCCAGTTATCCACTACATCTTGCAAGTCTTACATATGCACTACTGATCCTGTCAAATCTTCTTTTGCAACATCGTTGCAAAAAGAAATAGGGTTGGGAGAATTAACAACTTTTATGGAGAAATTGTAGGTAGAAGTGGTGTGGATTGAGGAGGAGGAGATAAATTGTAAGGGAACTGTTCCATGTTTCTAAGGTAATGTCACCAACTATGCCATCTCTACATTGACCACATGAACATCTCACAAACTTTGTTGCATTGATGGTTTGTTATAAAGAAATACAAGATCAAAGTGTAACTTATGAGCTTGAGATTGAGAAATTAAAATGGATTATCAGCAACAAAGATATAGAGATTGCAAATCTCAAGGTAACTCTTAGTGAAATTATGCAACTAGTCCCTGAAATTGTTTAGTGTAGGAGTTCTTCTCCTATTTATGCACTTTTTTTGATAGAATTGTATTTAAATTCTCAATTGCTCCGAATTTGGAAATGGAAGAACCCTTCTTTGAAAACATCCCATGAATTTTATGAAGCATACAGGGATTCTCCTCAACATTTGAGGCACCTCCTATGTGAGTTTTATCTTCACAACATGGCGGTCTCTAATGATGTGAATTTGAATTTCTCATGTACATTGGGGATGTCCATATTTCTACATTAGCTTCCTAGATTAAAAATTAGATCAGTAGGGGAGAACAATTTGATAGTTATAAATATGAAGAGGCTACTATTCATCTTGAAATTTGGGGAGAGTCTTCTAAATGTAGGCGACATTACTTTGATTGGAAGAAATTATGGGCTCGTGGATGGTCCAAGACCTTAATTGAGCCTCTTAGAGAAGCCACTTTTGCTTAATATTATGAAATTATCAATCAAGATCTTTACACTGCCACTCAACATTGCCAAACAAGGTGGTTAGAGCTCACATCACTAATGTAGAAATATGAACCTCATGCCCCTAACAATCTATGTGCAACCACTAGGTGGGCCACTTTATTTATGGAGAAAGCAAGAGAAATGAAACATAATTGGTTGCCTCTAGTAATGCAACCACCAATTCTCCCGCGAACACTATTAACAATGCAAGGAATGAACAATACCTACAATAGTGAATCCAAGATTGGTAAGTGGCAAAGGCTAGAGGAAATGAAAGTTTTATGCTGGAGCTTTGCAGAAGGCGAATGTGGCAAGTGGTTTCTAGATGATTTACATAAAAAGGCCAAGAAAGAGCATGCAACTATGGCTGATGGGTCCACCCATTCTTAGGTTGAGGGGAATGATGAGCTCTAATTTTAGCATGTTTTTAACAATGTTCTAGCAACACTTTCATATGGTTTTACAAACTTTAAGTAGTAGTTATAAGTACCTTTTCATGGATTATGATACTTAGTTGTTTATGATGGAACATATCTATTATAGTAATCCTTGCTATAGTTTTTATACACACTACTTGTTGTTTTGATAAATGGTGTGTGCCTTTGAGACTTTATCTTCTTGCAACCATATGAGAAATGTTGTTTGCTTGTATTTAATAAACTATGGATGCATTGAATATGGATAATGAGAATTTGATTGATTTCATGTGTCAAGTTAACCCCTTTATGCAAGAATAGAAATTATTTCTGTAGAACCCAACGATCCAGGAGCGAATTTACACTCCACTAAGTTGCTGCCCAATAGACCCAGTGAATACCAATTTAATTGTAGAAGTGTAGAATGATGGAAGGAGCAGTTATAAGATTTGTTCACCATGAAGGAAGGTGTTCCAAGAATCTAGTGGAAAATGTCTTTATGATCCAAAAATACAGAAGGAGAAGACCATTAATATTTCTCAGTTGATTTGACTTAGCTTTCCTTTGCCCAATCTCTATTAGTTATAGGAGTTCCGTTTGTAATAAAAGCTTTCCACCTTAAGTGGATAAGTTGGTTGAAGTAGTCAAGTTTAGTTGTCAATAAATAGCTTTGGCCTTTAGCCGTTCAGTGATATAGGAAAGATAGATGAATAATAAATAGAGGAAGAATATAGAAAAGTGGTAATACTAGTTCTCAAAGTTAATCTTTTTACTAGCAATGTACTTCCTGATGTTGAATCAATAATATGATTCTACAATTTGAAGTTTAGCATGTGTTTTCTCTGAGACACTACCTAAGGGGGCCACTCAAGAAAGTGTATATTTCTTTCCTTTTCAACAAATAGAATAGTTGTACTTTAATTCCTTGTAAAAGTTTAGTGATTGTTCCTCCAGCTAATGGATATACAAAATTATTGACTGTTCACAAAGCCACAGAGTAGTTCTTATTTTTTGTAGCTCAAGTATTTCTTCAATTTGAATTAAAAAAAATTATTGCATATTCATCTCCAGTATCATGTTCTTAGACATAGGATATGTGTTTGTTACAGAAGACTAGTGCATATATTGTGTTGATCCATTTAAAGTCATACGACCCCAAGTTGATAATTAAATGATGCTTTTAGAGGGATTTTTGGCTACCAAATATGATGTCCAATCACTGAGTAGGGGAATGTCCTTTCCTAGTTAATAAATCTAATTAGGAGCACTACAATTAGGATTAGGGTTAGGATTACGATTAGGGTTTAGGGTCATGGTTCTGGGCCAAGATCATAGTTAGGGTTAGGGTTATGGTTTACATCATGGTCATGACTATAGTTAGGGTAAGAGTTAGGGTTTAGTATATATTTATGATTAGGATTAGGGTTATATTTAGGGTTATAATTAAAAAATTAGTTAGGGTTAGGATTTAGGGTCATTCTTTGGTTAAAAAATAGTTAGGGTTAGTATTAAGGTTTGGGTTTGGATTATGCTTAGTATCAGAGTTAGGATTATGGTTAGATTTATGGTTAGGGTCAGGTGTTCGAGTTTAGTTTTGGCTTAGGGTTAGGGTTAGGGTTAAGGTTTGCATAATAGTTATGTAATCACCAAAATTTGGACAAGATCATTTAAGTGAGAAATCAAGGCAAAAATCAATACAATTAAATGCAATTAAATCAAATCAAGTCAAAATCAAAGATAAATTGTAATTAAACCTTAATCCAAATTTAATTGAAAATCAAAAGCCTTCAAATCAATTTAAACCTAATAAATCATGATTAATCAATAAATTGTACAATTAATCTAATTAATTGTATAGTTCAAATTAAATCAAATCAACCCATTTAAGGGGTACACATGGCTAAACAAATTAAATAAATTCAATTAATTAATTCCTATTTTCTCTCAACCACCAAATGGGAGGAAAATGAATCAACCAATAGGAATTGAGGACCAAGCTCACATGGATAAAGCCTAAATTAAATCTCAATCACTCACTTGGAGGATGCATCTTGTCCACTCATTTTGTCCTCTTGTCCCAAGCTTTGAGGACAAAATATTTAAATGGTCTCCAAAGGTGGAACCATGGACTCAACTCTCACCTAACCTTGATCAACTCAACTACACCCCCTACCCTTGCCAAAATCTATAAAATCAAGGCATAATTCACTCAATAATCATCCACAAATATGAGAATAGCATCAAACCTCTTGCAATTTAGAGCTAGAAAGGAAAATTTAGAGTTAACTAGGCTTAATTTCAAATTGGAATTAAACTATTAGCTTTGTTTATCATTCATTCTCATTTTAGGACTATCACTAATGGAAGCTTGTTGAGAGCTTTGCATTAGCATCCCTAAATAGAGATCCATAGAGTGCTTAATTGTTCTTTATTTGTTAAAATAACTTGTTCTTTATGGTAATTTAGTTATTTTATTTATTTATTTGCAATACTAACCCTATGAAGGTACTTTTTCTAGTACACAAAATGACGCCCACCGTGGGGCTTTAGGCCTCATTCTTTCAAAAATTTGGAAAATTGCTAGTTTCTAGGATTTTTCTTGTTTTGCTCTCTATTTTGTAGATTAAACAATGCATTTGAGACTTTCTCTAGTGCTTTTAATTGATTCTCCAACATTTTGAAAGCCCGAAACAATGCCTCTACAACAAAGTCTTGCACCTTTACGTGGAGTTTCAACGCTTTCAATTTCTTATGTCTTTTGTCTTATTTCTTTAAGCGCTTTTACCCTGACTCTCTAGTGCGTTCAAATAATTATCCACCACTTCTAAGACTTGCTTTTAACGCCTTTTCTTAGTTTATTAACACTTTTAATTTCTATTTCAGTGCTTTTAATAATTTTTTGCAACACGTTTATTTTGATTAGCAATGCGTTTAAGCTTTTTAAAAGTGCTTTCAATAGATTCTGCTACGCTTTCAATTAAATTGAGAATTAACAAAATTTAACTTGCAGAAAATGATTTCTCTATGTTTGCAGGATGACTGGTCATAGAAAAATAAAAAAACCAAAGACCAGATTTAACAACAAAGGGAAAGATTTGATAAAATAGATTAAGGAGGAGAATATTGCATGCATCAAGCTAGTTTTGGAGAATTCTCAGCAAGAAAATGAGGTATATGAACAATACTTAAAAGTTGTAGAGCCTTATAAATCAAATTTAATATCATTAAATTGTATTTACTTGCCTTAATCAATTTTTGTCAAAATTCGATAAATAAGGCTTAAATTCAAAATTATTCTTGTTTTCTTCATTTTGGCTAGTTGTGTTGACTAACTTGTTGGAGAAGAAGCAAATGGAAAGGAATGATTGCCACTAGGTGAGCATAAAAATGGAAAATTCATCAAAAATGCCCCTATCCTTAGCTAGCTTTGAAACAAGGTAAGCCTAAAACTTGGTCAATTTTTGCTTAAACTGTGGCCTTGTCAATTTCAAAATCTAGTAATTAAAGTAGCCTATTATTGTTTGAGGGATTTGATACTAGGCCTATGCTCTTCACTTTCTAAGTGAATCAAAATGCCTTAAATACCAAGTTCCTCAATTGAAAGAAAGGCTATGTAAATCAAGCACTAAATTTGAACAACCCCTTGTTTGTGGAAAAGAGTAGAAATACTCGATTCCCATTAGTTAGTGGGTTTGGTAATTGAACCTTGTTAATAGTGTTTTGGAATTGAAGAATAGATAGGGATATTATCTTCACCTTTTGGTGAATCAAACTCCCAAAACCTATCTTTTTATTCCACTTTATTTCTTTCAAAATGAACATGCTAGATCTATAGTGGGCTCACCTCCTGAGATTTGTCTTAACGAGGCCGGTGAGAGGGACAACCCAAAGTGGGATAAAATTTCCTTTGCCTCAATAATCCAACCAAATATAAAATGAAACACATGCATCCTTAATGGGGTGTATGACAAAAGGGTGTTAAATTTTTGAACTTCCTCAAGTAGTCCTTCGGGATTGCGCAAAACTCTGACGTACCGGTGGTGGGAAGCCTCTTAATATACTTGGAGGATGAAAGTTTAATATCCATTTTGAACAGAATCTTGATTAAATACCTTATTAACTTAGCAAAGACTACCTTATAGAGCCATGCTTATGAACCAAATTGTGAGCTAGGTAGATTTCTTGAAGTGTCTTTTTGTGCAAAAACTCGTGATAACGTCCTTACAAATTCAAACACTTTTTGTGTAGAGGGTTAAAAAGAACAAGTGTACTTATGGTTGTTTTGTTTGAAAAATACATACAAAAAGTAAGAGACATCCATTTGAAAATTCATCTTATATTTTTAAATCTCTTCATAAAAATAAATAATTACCAAATTGGGGAAAATGATTTGAAATCAAACCTTGTTGAATGCCGGTTTCTACACGTTCTCATAAGCTTAAAATATATTTACAAGAAGATGACACTTGCATTGCCAAAGAGGTCCCCGAATTTGAATATCAAAGCTCTTTCAACAATCACAACCAAGGGGATAGTCTCCCAAATCTATTTGAGAAGAGAATTGAATCAATGGATAGAAACTCCACATTTCACGATTACCATCATGGAGAAAACAATGACTATATCAATAACACCAACCGAGGACCTAAGGAAACACTTGAAGAAAGAGCTAATAGAGCGGCTCAAGATAATGAGTTCCTTGAAGTCATGGATAAACTAATAGATAGAGATGGGGAGATTTTTTTCCTAAACCTAGCCCAAGCAGGGGTAAAACTCCCATATGATTATGATGTGGACCAACTTAAGAAAAACCAAGAAGATGAAAATTTGATGAGTGCTATGACTAAACAATTGAAAATATTCCAAGCATAGATTGATCTAATGAAAAAGGCTGCTGAACCTAAGCCATTCTCTATCGAGGCCTTGTGCCCATTTCCTTTTGACAAAATCTTGGTTATGGCACATTTTCTGATCAATGTAATCTTTCCTAAGTATGACAAATACATGGGTAAATCAGACCCATAGGATCACCTTAGAGAGTTATGCGCTCTAAGCATTGAATTTATGCATGATACCACATACCTAATGAGACTTTTTCCAAGAAGTTTAGGAGGTCAAGCCATGGAATGGTTCTCAAAACTCTGCAAGGGATAAAGACCTTTGAGGAGTTAGCCTCCAAATTTGTAACCCATTAATCTTACAACATCGAACATGAGATTACCATGCTCAACTTATGTGACACTAAACAAAGAGATGGTGACTCTTTCCTAGGGTTCCTTCAAAGGTGGAGGATAGTCTTTACAAGATATCCATGAAGTATCCCTGAAAGGGAGAAAATGGAAATATTTATGAACAACTTAAATGTGGAGATGAACTATAGGCTCCAACTTCAATGTCCCCCTACTTTTGAGAAACTTATTGAGAATGGGATTAAAATTGAATATGTGTTGGTTAAGAGGGGAGAGATAAAATTGTTCAAAGACAATAAACCCTATACCAACACTAATAATCATTATGTATCTAATTATAACAATAATAAGGGAGCAAACAATCACAATGATAAACCTAAACTATGGTTGAAGAACAATAATAAAAATCTTGTGAATGATGGAGTTGTGGAAGCACACAACTTAAAGGCTACCCCCTTTAATTTATCAAGTGGAGCAAATTTGACATATAATGTGAATCAAAAAAATAAAGATCCTTTCAATAATACCAATTCTAACAACAACAACAACAATAATAACAATAATCCCTTTAATAATTCTAATGTCAACAAGCCTAAACCTTTATTTTCCACATATCAAAAGAGGAAATTCACCTTTTTAGGTGAACCATTGGAAAATGCATTAAGGACTTTGGTGGCCAACAAAATTATTACTCTACCCAAATAAAGGCCATATGAACCCTGAGTTAAGCCAAATTGGTGGAATGATTCTCACCATTGTGAATACCATCGCAATAAGGGCCATAAAACCAATGAGTGCATGAAATTGAAGCATCTTGTACAAGACCTAATTCATGATAGAATGATAAAAGTGGAAGGACCTCAAAACAATGAAGATCATACGGCCTTCAAAAATCCTTTTCTAAATCATGAAAAAGGTGAGTCATCAAACACCAATCAAAATAATAAAATAGGTAATGAGAAGGTCAATTTTGCACATACTTATGATAACATCATTAATACTTTAAGTGGGGATGTAAATACCATAAATGTTATTGTGATAAAAGAGAAGCCAAGGGAAGCAACATCTAATGTTATAACTAGGGGGGCAAGCATAAAAAATTACTCTACCTGGAAATTCCCCAAGAATTGTTCTACCAAATCAAACTTCATCCTCATCTTCGAAACAATATAATTTGGTAGACCAATTGCAAAGAACCCCTGCTTAGATCTCTATTCTAGAATTTCTCAAGCTCTCACCTACTCACAAGGAGATTCTAGAGAAAGCCTTGGTAGAAACCAATGTACCTCTAAATTTAGATGCGGATAAATTTCAAAATATGGTAGGACACCTTGTGGCACCCCATTGCCTATCATTTTCAGAACAAGATGATATGTCCCTAAACCACCCACAAAATCTACCCTTGCATATAGAGGTCCTAATTCACAAGCATAGGGTGAAAAGAGTCCTTATTGATGGAGGAGCCAGCATGAATAGTTGTACCCTAAACTTGGTAAAAGCCTTAGGATTTTCTGAGGAGGCTATAGATCCAAAGAAAAAGATAACCATAAAAGCCTATGATGATGAAGAGAGAGCTTCCAAAGGACTCATAGTACTTCCTATTAGAGTTGGACCAATGCAGAAAGAGACCATTTTCCAAGTCCTAGACCTAAAGTTGACTTACAATATTCTATTAGGAAGGCCATGGATCCATGAAATGCAGGTCGTACCCTCAACCTACCATCAATGTCTCAAGTTCCCCTATCTAGGACAATAAGTCATGGTAAGCGGGGACTCAAACCCCTTTCAATATTGTAATAACATGAAGCCTATCAATGATTCCTTAGTCCCACATAATGTAGAAGGGTCAATTTCTCAAAGAATAGAGCAAGGGAAAAGTTCAAAAGATCTTCCATCTTTGAAGGGAAAAGAAAAAGAAGAAAAAGAAATTGTTGTTGAAAACAACCAAAGTCCTACTAACCTAACTACATTGACAAATGGAAAAGATAAGGTTAGTGAGGAGAGTGCTCCTGAGAAAAAGAAAGAAGACCAAGCTAGATCCATCCAAATCTACACCAAAGATGCTCATTACCAAAAAAATGGATCGCATGATGAAAAACTTTGAAAAGTAATGTCAAATCAAACAAAAGGGTATAGGAGAATACTCCTTATCTATGATGGACCTACCCGTATCTCCCAAGTCATATGGAAGGCCATCCAATCTACCTCATAAATACAAAGATCAATTTGTGAGGGAAAATACATCTTCATTCATGGAGGAAGAAGACAATGAAATCCTAAATTGGCTATATAAGGATGAGGAATCAAGTGCACATGAAAAGCGCATCCAAAATGCAAGCATTCCCACACATCAATATGGGAAAGGATTTCAAATAATGTAAAAAATGGGATACAAAGGAAAATGACCTTTAGGAACAAGAATTGAAGGACTCATTAAACCCATTGAAATGACATGGAGAGATAGAAAAGAAAAGATTGGATTAGGGTACCTAGAACAAGGGTACACTCAAAATAAATACCCCTTGGTATATGACCAAATTTTACAATTAGGTTCCCAAAGTGATGAGGATTCCAATAATTGGGAATGGGATTCATTATCAAGTGAGTCATGTCAAGATAAAGAAGTGGATATCATGCACACCTATACTCCTAGCAAGGAAAAGGAACAAGCCTCAAAATCAAATCAGAATCAAGCCTCAAGTTTGAGTTAAGTGGTCTTAAATAGTGCACCAATTCAAGAAATTGAAATAAATCAATGGGTAGGAGAACCCTATGTACCATCATGGAGACTTATTATGGAAGAATCTAACATTAGGTTTAATCCACGAGATTTTTACCCAACGAAAACCTTAGAGGATTCTAGTGAGGAAGATTTTGACCCTAGTTCTCTAGAACATCTTGAAGAAGCACATATTATAGACATAAGTGATACACTGTTTGAACCTTCAAATGAAGTCATGTCCCTAAACCCCATTTGACTAAACCAAATCATTGACCCTTTGACTCTTACCTATCCTGAATTAATTGAATGGGATTCCATTGAACCTACTATCCTCCCTACATATTTGAATGATAACTTGGTGTCCCAATACCTAAATGTGGTTGAGACTTCTTCTACCATGAAATATCAAGAAGAAGTGACAAAGGAAAGTATCCAAACTCACAATTCAATAAAAAATAAAATTTTTTTTTAAAAAAAATGGAAAGAATCTAATGTTGAAAACCACATTGTGGCAACATTAGATCAAAAAGAGAAAGAAATAAAGAATGATTCCAAAGGTGAAAACCCAATAGAGGCACCTAAGGAAGGGAGTTTGGATACTTTACCCGAGCACTATGAAGAAAGATCTCCTATCTTGATTGAACCAACATAGAAAGTGAATATTGGGTCGAAATTAGAACCAAGGATCATACACTTAGCATAATCTCTATCTAGTGAAGAAAGAAAGGACTTCATCAAATTTTTTGAAGAAAAAAAAATCAATTTTGCATGTTCATATGATGATATGTTAGGATTAGATCCAAATTTAATCATGTATCATTTGAACATAACAGGAGTAAGACCAATGAAGCAGAAACTAAGAAAGATGCATCCACACATAACTTTGCTTGTAAAAGTGGAGTTAGAAAAATTGCCGAAAGTTGGGTTTATAAGAGCCATTGATTATGCCCAATGGATTTCAAACATTGTGCCAATTTCAAAAGAAGAAAAATCTATTAGAATTTGCACAGACTTTAGGGATCTTAATCTTGCATGTCCTAAAGATGACTTTCTGTTACCAAGCATCAATGCCATCATAGATCTAACAATAGGACATTCAATGTTCTCACTTATGGATGGATTTAGTGGTTATAATCAAATAAAGATAGCACCTGAAGATCAAGACAAGACATCATTCACATGCGCATGGGGGACTTTCTATTGGAATGCTATGCCTTTTGGTCTAAAGAATGTCGGAACGACCTATCAAAGAGCCATGATGACCATATTCCATGACATGATGCACAAGTTCATGGAGGACTATGTAGATGATATAATTGCTAAATCTCACTCAAGAGAAGAACATCTACCTATCTTTCAGAAATTTTTTGTAAGATTGGAACAATTCAAAGTAAGGTTAAATCCAAAGAAGTGTGCATTTGATATTCAATCAGGAAAGCTACTAGGGTACATTGTTTTAGCAAAATGAATAGAGGTAGAACCCACTAAAATCAAAGCCATCATGGAAATGGAGGCACCTAGGAACATAAGTAAGATGAGATCTCTTCAAGGTAGGATCCAATCCATTTGAAGGTTCATCTCTTAATTAGCAGAAAAGTGCCATAATTTCACTCAACTCCTTCACAAGGACACAATTTTTAGATGGGATGAGAAAGATTTCAATTTGTTGAAGAAATATTTAATGAATCCTCCAACTTTGATGCCACCTATAAGAGGCAAGCCCTTAATTTTATACATTTTAGCGACCGAACATTCATTAGGGGCACTCCTAGCACAAGAAGATGAATCAGGAAAAGAAAAGGCCATATACTACATAAATAGAACTTTGGTGAAATATGAGTTGAACTATACCTTCATTGAAAGAGCATGTTTGGCCATAGTTTTTGCTTCCCAAAAATTACGCCACTATATGTTATCACACAAGATTAGACTCATTGCAAAGATTGATCCCTTGAAATATCTTCTTAGCAAAACATCATTAAATGGGAGACTAGCCAAATGGGTCATGGTGCTAAGTGAATTCAACATAGAATATGTGGATCAAAAATCTATCAAGGGCCAAGTCATAGCTGACCAATTAGTGGAATCACTATTACAAGATGAACATCCAATTCAAGTGGAATTTCCAGATTCTAAATTTGTGAATGTTGAAGCAAAAACATGGCAATTATATTTTGATGGTTCTTACACACAACATGGGTCAAGAGCAGGCATACTTTTGATTACTCTTCAAGGATCTACAATTCTAAAATCATACAAATTGATAATCCCATGCACAAATAATATAGCTGAATATGAAGCATTGGTCATTGGGATCAAATTAGCATTAGAATAGAAACTAACAGAGCTACAAGTCTATGGAGATTCACAACTAGTTATCAATCAAATCAATGATGAATATTACAAGTTGATACCTTACAAAAATATGATTGAGAATCTCAAGAAGTACTTCACTCTCATCACATTTGAGCAAGTCCCAAGAGAGAAGAATAAAGTAGTAGATGCAATGGCTACTTTGGCATCACTTCTCCAAATACCAGATCAAAGTGCCAGATATGAATTCTTGGTAGAAGAAGTTGAGCAACCCGCATTTGACCCTACCCATCCTCATACTATTTTTTTAATAACTAGACATGAATCACCTT
Organism: Chamaecyparis obtusa; assembly: GCA_027943335.1. NCBI lineage: Eukaryota > Viridiplantae > Streptophyta > Pinopsida > Cupressales > Cupressaceae > Chamaecyparis > Chamaecyparis obtusa. The sequence goes on along the minus strand of BSBK01001290.1, from coordinate 113,105 downwards.
GGTATGGAGACATTTATACCTACTTAAAAGACCAAATCCTACCTATGGACCAAACCAGGAATCAAAAGAAAATCTTTATATGCCAAGCCTCTTGTTATAGCTTAATATCTGACACATTGTATCATAAGAGTCTAGATGGAATGCTTCTAAGATGTATAGAGAAAGAGGAATCAGATATAGCCTTACAAGAAATTCACGAGGGGATTTGTGGGTCACATTCAAATGGCTTAACTCTAGCTAAGAAACTTCTTAGGATAGGATATTTTTGGCCTACCATGGAAAAAGACGCTTGTCACTTTTCTAAAACTTGTCAAAAGTGTCAATATCATGAGAACTTGATCCATGTACCAGCACAAGAACTCCATCCTATGACAACACCTTGGCCCTTTTATCAATAAGGTTTGGACTTAATAGGGATGATTTATCCACCATCTTCAAATGGTCATAAATTCATCGTCACCACAACATAGTACTTTACCAAATAGGTGGAAGTTGTACCCTTGTCAACTGCTACAGGAAAACAAATATCCTTGTTCATTCTAAACCACATAATTTATAGATATGGTGTCCCGCATGCCATCATAACAGATAATGCAAAACATTTCAAAAATAAGGATTTAAAGGAGTTATGCACAAAGTTCCACATGATACATCACTCATCTTCGATATATTACCCCCGATGTAATGGACAAGCATAAACAACAAATAAGAATATCTTAAAGATATTGAAGAGAACTATAGATAATTTAGGTAGAGATTGGCATATAAAAATAAACCCAACTCTATGGGCTTATAGGACAAGCATTAGAACGCCAACGAGAGCTACACCATTCTCCTTAATCTTTGGAATAGAAGTAGTTTTACCTTTGGAGGTAGAACTTCCATCTTTAAGAGTATCCCTACATGGTTTGATAAGTGAAGAAGACTGTAGAGTTTCTAGATTGCATGAACTAGAACTGCTAGATGAGAAATAACAACAAGCCTTTGATCACTTGAAATTATATCAAAACTAAATGTTAAGGACATTCCAAATAGGTGACTTAGTTTTGCGAGAGAATCCCAAGAATCAAGAAGAAAGAGAAAAGAAAGGAAAATGGGAAGCAAAGTGGTTAGGATCTTTTGTGATCACTTCATCTTTTGGGACAGACACCTATAAACTAGCTGATTGTGATAGAGAAGAATTACAAGAACCTATCAATAACATTCACCTAAAGAGGTTCTACACATGAAGCGGATGAAAGGGTATAGAGAAAAAGAGTATTAGAAAATTAGATGGAAAGCATCCTATTTATTGTATATAGTCAAAAGAGATCCTAAAAATACCAAAAACATTAAAAAGTAGAAAAGAGCAAACAAATCAGAAATGTAGAAAAGATAAAAAAAAAGTAGAAAATTGAGCATAAAGAAAGCCAAAAACATTCAGAAATGATCCTTAAAAAGATGTTGTCTTCATGAAAACCTAGCAAATAGGTGCCTTGATGATATGGAAAAGAAAAAAATTGAAAAAAGAGACATTACAAAAAAAATAGAAAAAAGAAAAAGTGCCTTGGTGAAAACCTAGCAAATAGGCGCCTTGGTAGCAAAAAAAGGAAAAAAGCTTTAAAAACATAAACAAAAGCAGATCTATTCAATCGGTGAAAACCTGGTAAACAGGCACCATTGAAAGTCCAAGTCAATCACATACCTAGTAGCCATCTTTGTAAATATTGCATTTGCCAACATTTTTATATATTGCATAATAAAATAAAATCCCACAGTTGCATTTGCAAGTACCTAAAGATTTTGGTCACCTAATTTGCAAATTGTCCTAAGTCCAACATTGAAATCATATCAAACCGAGGGCAATCTACTCTAAAGGAGGAAGGATTCATCAAAAGAAAATTTCAATCGGATGCTAAATCAATTCATCAAGGTACAAGTGAAACACTCAATCAAATCCTAATTCTAATCCAATTTGAAACTAAATGAAAAAATTGATCCTAAATCTCACAAAGATCCTATCTTTATAAGGATTAAAAGTATGAAATGGAGGGAACTATACTTGAAATATGGATTTGAAAAACATTGCAATTTTTTTCTAAAGTGTTGACTTGATTGATGAAATCATGTCTTTCAAGCAAATCGATGAAAGTTTTTAAACTAGACAAGCTATGATGAAAGCATGATATTTTGTTGATTTTTGAATGTTTGTCTTAAAATCAAAGTTTTTAAGCATGTATTATTTATCTAAGGGCGTGATCATCAAAGAATCATTGAGGACTTGTACATACGATGAAACTAAGATTTTTTTTTGTTTACGCAAAAGGATACCTTGGATATTTTGATGTTCAATATCATAATACCAAAATCCACTTGCAACATAGAATCCCACAAAATCGGTATTTGTACTCTCATGATTGACTCCAACCAATGATAGTCGTACCAAAAGATGGAAAGCAACATAAGAGGTGAAAAAGGTATTCACATCATCATAGTTGAACTAGTGATGGTTGTACTAAATTCAGGATTCCAACTGCTCAATGATGAATATAAGCTCCAAAATTTTGAATAGTGATAGTTAGTTGCATACATCCTAGATTAAATGCATGTAAAGTATTTACCTTTCTTAGCATAAAAACTAAATTGCAAGAGTAAAATAGAAAGGGGGTGGAGTTCAATAAAAAATCAAAGGAACATCAAAAACTATATGTGATCGAGTGTGTTGGAAATCAAAAATCAAAACCAAAGGTGCATTGCATTAGTTCACTTGCATTTGTTAAAATAATTTTATCTTGCATTCATTTAGGATTTTTCCCTAGAGTTCAATTAAGTTCATTATGTTTAGCTTGCATCAAACTTACATAAAGTTAATTGCATTAGATTGCATTCACTTAAAAATCCAACTCAATTAAGTTCTTTGCATTAGGTTGAATTCACTTAAAAATCCAATTCATCAAGTAGCATTGCATTAGGTTGCATTCATTTTTAAGATCCATCTCATTTAGTGTGCATTCTTTAAGAAATCATTTATATTAATCCATTAAGTGCATTTACTATTACATTCATTAATTAATGTTCATTGCATCCATTAAGTCAATTCATTCAAATAGACATAAATTCATCATTATGTGCATAACATTTAGTTCTTTCAAAAACATTGCACATGGCATCATTCATTTAAATCCATTCATTCAAAGCTCATCCTACATTATATATCATTGCATTCATTACATTATTCATCCATATAGCATATAACATTTAGGGTCATTAATCATTAAATATCCATATGCATTCACTACAACAAATAGGTCCATCACATTTTGCATCACATTTTACATACCATAAATCCATTACATACATATCCATCAAAGATATCCATGTCATCAAAATAAATACATCCATATATCCATAAGTATTGTTACATTGCATTAATCATTACATCATCATACAACGCATTTAGATATCATTTGCATCCATAAAGCATCAAATATCATAACATTAATCATTACGAGAATCATTAAATTCATAACACATCCATTCACCTATTTCTATGTCATACATAAGACAACCATTTAAGCATAAATAGAACATGTGCATCCATATCATCAACTACATTCTGAAAAACATAAAACAAAGCATATAGGAGATAGAATCATATCATAGCAAAACACCTAAAAAATGAGGTCCAACACATAATTACATCACATAAAGTAAATCTATCAACTGAGTATCAAAGTCTATGGTATCATCATCATGAATCAACTGAGTATCAAAGTGTATAGTATCATCATGAAACATCAAGAAATCAAAGTCCATCAAAGTATCAACAAGTATCAACATATAACATAAAAACATCAACTGATCAAAAGAATAGAATAGAGTCCAAAGTCTTGATATAAAAAATGGGATCATCATGTACATCAATGAATAAAAGAATATATATCAGATCGGTATCAATCAACTGGATGAGCCACCAACACCATCAGGACCACAGTCACTATCAGGAGGTTTTCTCGAACTAGCCTATAGCCCATGCTGACTCATAGTGGCCATAAAAGCCTGCATCATACTGCTAAGCTAGCTAACCTACTATCTAATCTGAGACACATCTAACTATAAGGCTTGAACATCTGATGCAGCCGCTGGAGCCTCTAAACTGGGAGCCTGTGTAGGAGTCTGTGGAGGAGCAGTAGAAGAAGATGGAATGGACAAAGGTGGAATGAAAGAAGAAGAAGATGGAAGAACTGAGGAAGATGGCATCATAGAAGAAGCAGGAGCCTGTACTGGAGGAGCCTGTGGAATAACCTGTGGGGTAACCTGTGGAGGAGCCTGTGTAAGAGGAGCTTGTGCTGGTCTGCCCTGTGCTTGATCTAAAAAAATTTGTGCAGCTTGAGCATCAATATCAGTAGCTACCTAAGCATCCACTTATCTCTGACGTTAGACCCTATGATAGCCCTATCTAGCTGCAGGATCCAAAACAACTTGATGCAAAACTCTGTCCACACTAGCACCCCTCATCTGATCACCACCCCTAGGAGGAATAGTCATAGCACCAATCACTGGAATAACAACTCTAGCTCCTACAACCACTCGCCTACCCCATCATCCTCGACAACCTCATCTACAATGACCTCCACCTCCACCCCCATCCCCACCATCATCTCCATCCCCACCATCATCCTCTGACTCCTCCTCAATCCCAAGCACCCGCTTTGCTAGATCTATGAACCTCGGAAAAGGGTTTTGAGTGAACCAATCTGCATACTCATTGGTCATACCAGCATCTATCACATGGTCTCTCCTATCCCATGATAGGTGACCTAGTTGCTCTACCTCCTGGCAAGCTGTCCTAGAGTCGACCTGAGGCCCCCATAATGATCACTCAACCTAAACCCTAGCATACATAGATACACCCTAAGGCATGCCCTGTGTCCGACCATACTGGCGTAGCACTCATAGAAAGCAAAATCTATCGATAATATGTGGAGTCTATCCTATCATCCATCGAGGATAACACATAAAAGGAAGCTCTAAAGCATCCTTGAGCCATGCCTCACATCTAATGTACAACCACCAGATGACCTGATCCATATCTATCATACGACAATAGTAATCTAGCTTGCCCAGATGGGCCTGCACTACCATGCCCTCGTACATCCAAGCAAATGGCCACCTAGGATCATGGTGATGAACATAAATTGACCTAGTAATTGAGAGGTGCTCCCATGTCCATAGCTATAGCAAAATGACTCTAGCAGATAGAGTCGAGGAATGTCGATAAACAACTGTATGCAACTCATGGTACAACTGTGCCAAAACACAAGAACCCCAATCAAACCATCGGGGTTGAGCCATCAAATCCTCCAAGATATGTCCCCAACTGACCGCAAATCCATGACCTCGGTGATCAAGCACAAGGAAACTGCTAATCAGAGCACCCAAAACTATAGAAGAACTGGGAAAGATGGGAACTGAGCCCACTGAATATGATCATCACCAATTGTAGGGTCCTAGAACACCCACCGACAAGCTGTGCCATCACAAATCTGATCGTAAAATACTAACTCTCCACGCGTAGGGATGCGGTACACATCCTCAGGAGTGATAGTCATCTCTCCCACGGGAAGGTGGAAGGTATTATGGTCAGAGTGCCACCTCTCTACCATAGCTGTAATCAATCCTCGATTCACTCAGAATCGAGGTAGGACAAGTAAGAAGGACATACCTCATCTGCCTATATGTCAATGATCTAGAGCACTGAGGTTGTTGATCATGCTGAAAGGAAGAGGATATAGACCTCGAACGACACTTGACTTAAGCTCGGCCTATAAAAAGCAAGTTAAATCACATTAGTTTTGAAATCAGTTATCTTTTTGAATTATCCTAAGTCAATCAAACATTTAAAAAAAATATCAAACCACAATCAATTTTCCTGATTCTACTCAAAGAGGACATAAAATTTATCATCATCCATCATCTAAATCAAGATTGACAAATAAAAAATTCAAACTAAATTGACAAACTAACATTCTACGACTTGCTACTACATCAGATTTATTACCTAAGACAATCAACTGATTGACAACACTTAACGGTTCAGAAAAATGACTAAGTCATTTGCATTTTTTTCCTAATAGGGTAAAAGCGCTATTTAAATGTTTAAAAGCACTAAAAGGAAAAAGAACAGTTAAAAATAGTAAAAGTGCAAGAAAAATTGGTGAAAGCATTGTTCTATGGTGAAAGCGCTAAAAGACTTTAAAAATGCTAAAAGAATGTATGAATGCGCTATTTAAACATCAAATGCACAAATGAATTTGTACGTGCAAGAGAAAATTTCAAATGTGAAAAGAACCTTGATTTCAACATGTAAAAGCGCTATTAGAAATCATGGAAGCGCTATTTAAAACCGTGGAAGCGCAGAAAGAAAGGTGTACACGCTATTAAAAGGATTAAAAGTGCTATTTAAATTTGAAAAAAAGGGTTTTTCCTAGAAAAATTCCTTTTTAAAAAAAATTTAAATGAAGTAAATTCACACAAAGCGAGTTGATCAAGTACTTACCAGAGGTCCATAGGTTCGTGTCTGATGATACCGACGCCCTCACTCAAACCGGTGCTTGTGAATTGAGATAACCATGCTAAAAGGGTCAAAGGACTCAGAGAAGAAAAGTCAAAAGACAAAGTGAAAATGAATAGTAAAATTGACTTTTAACCCTTTTATATAGGCCATTTTGACCTTAAAAGGGCATCTTTGACCAGAAAGTGACCAGAGACCCAAATTTTTCACCAATTCAGCTAAATCAGGGGCATTTGTTATCAAACGAATGCAAATTCAATATCAGAAATGAAATCAAAATTCATTATAATTTGACCTAATTAATGCAAAATGACCTAAACCATCATATCTTTCAAACGCCTATCAAATTTCATTTCATTTATGAGGGGGCATACACTCAGATAATCAGGAACAACAATAGTATCATCGAATCAGGAGCATGACCATCAAATTAGAGCGTAATCTTTTATCAGAAATTTTTTTGTTTATCAATTGAAAGGGGCATCAAACATCGAATCGGATCGAACCAGGTACCATATCAGTGAACTATCATCAAATCGACCATCAAGACATCAAATTCAATTAAACTTCATCAGAATCTGCATCTTAAATACTAAACATCAAAATTGACCATCAATGAATCAGGATTTTACATCAATGAATTAGGACTTTACATCGACGAATTAGGACTTTACATCGATGAATCAGGACTTTACATTGACGAATCAAGACTTTACATCGAATCAGGACATTCTTTGAATCGACATGCTGCACATGTCAACTCGAAGAGGGGCATCTGTAATCACCAAAATTTGGACAAGATCATTTAAGTGAGAAACCAAGGCAAAAATCAATACAATTAAATGCAATTAAATCAAATCAAGTCAAAATCAAAGATAAATTGCATTTAAACCTTAATTCAAAATTTAATTGAAAATCAAAAGCCTTTAAATCAATTTAAACCTAATAAATCATGATTAATCAATAAATTATACAATTAATCTAATTAATTGTATAGTTCAAATTAAATCAAATCAACCCATTTAAGGGGTACACATGGCTAAACAAATTAAATAAATTCAATTAATTAATTCCTATTTTCTCTCAACCACCAAATGGGAGGAAAATGAATCAACCAATAGGAATTGAGGACCAAGCTCACATGGATCAAGCCTAAATTGAATCTCAATCACTCACCTGGAGGATGCATCTTGTCCACTCATTTTATCCTCTTGTCCCAAGCTTTGAGGACAAAACATTTAAATGGTCTCCAAAGTGGAACCATGGACTCAACTCTCACCTAACCTTGATCAACTCAACTACACCCCCTACCCTTGCCAAAATCTATAGAAGAAAGGCATAATTCACTCAATAATCATCCACAAATATGAGAATAGAATCAAACCTCTTACAATTTAGAGCTAGAAAGGAAAATTTAGAGTTAACTAGGCTTAATTTCAAATTGGAATTGAACTTTTAGCTTTGTTTATCTTTCATTCTCATTTCAGGACTATCACTAATGGAAGCTTGCTAAGAGCTTTGCATTAGCATCCCTAAATAGAGATCCATAGAATGCTTAATTGTTCTTTATTTGTTAAAATAGCTTATTCTTTGTGGTAATTTAGTTGTTTTATTCATTTATTTGCAATACTAACCCTATGAAGGTATTTTTTCTAGTACACAGGTTAAGGTTAGGGTTTGGGTATAGTTAGGGAGATGGTAAGGATTGGGATTAGAGCTAGGGTTTAAGGTTAGGTTTTGGATTATGGTTAGGGTTAGGGCTAAATGTTATGTTCAATTTTTTATTATGGTTATGTAAATTACATCATGTTTAGGGTTTAGGTTAGGGCTAGGATTAGGATTATTATTATTATTAAGGTTTAGAGTTAAATTAATATTGTCAAAATTTTGGTTGGGTTTAGAGTTTTTATCATAGTTAGGATTAAAGTTAGGATCAAGGTTTAGATTATGGTTAGAGTTGGAGTAAAGGCTTTCGTTATTATAAGGGTTAGGATTAGGATTATGGTTAAGGTTTGACTTTGGTTAGGAATATGGTTAAGGTTTAGGTTTAGGTTTATGATTTGAACTATTATTAGGGTTAGGGTTACAATTTTAGTTTCATATATGGTCACAATTAGAGTTAGGATTATGAATAGGGTTAGGGTTAGATTTTAGGGTTTAGGTTAGAATTATGATTAGGGTTAGGGTTTACATCATGGTTAGGGTTAGTGTTAGTGTTAGGCTAATGATTAGGGTTAGGTTTAAGAATATGGTTAGGGTCAGGATTAGGATCATTGTTAGGGTTTAGGGTTAGGATTATAATTAGGGCTAGCACTATGGTTTACATCATGGTCAAGGATATATCTAGGGTTATGGTTATGGTTATGGTTAGGGTATATAGTTAGGTTTAGGGTTATGATTATGGCCAGAGTTAGGATTTAGGGTTATGGTTAGTGATATACTTAACATTAGGTTTTGGTTTAAATATATTGTTACGTTTAGTGACATTATTAGGTTAGGCTTAATGTTAAATTAAGTTTACAATTATGGATAATATTAGAGGTAGAATAACATATGTGATACTTTTTTTATCTCATAATCATAGTTAGGGTTATTTTTGGGGTTATAATGATAATTATAGTGTGATATTGCTATCAAGATTCAACTGTGTAGTTTTTTTAGTCATACTCATTGCCCTGTGTTTCATGAGTAGTGGTTCAGACACACCCATCTCTCATGACAATGAATGAAACACCAAGCACTCATTGAATCTAGGTGATGCTCATAAAGATGAAGCACTAGGACTTTCTAGGAGGTCACCCATCCCAATACTACTCTAGCTTGAGTGTGCTTAACCACATAGTCTGCTACATGACAACACACTTTCCTTTATTTAATTTTATTTCAAGGTTGATTCCTAAATATGGGTTTGACTGAGGAAATCCCCCTTTTTAACCTTCTTCCCTATTTTTTTGTGTGCAGGAATAGGTTACAAGGTTATTAAATAAAATCTTGGAAAATCGAGAATAGTTTTACAATCTACAAAAAATTTAGTCAAAAACATAGGGACACATCACCATTGTTGTCATGTCCCTACCATTTTGAGCTTAGATTTTTTCCATAGGTCAGTTTTGTTTTCTAGTTTTTGTTTCCATTAGTTTCATCTCACTGACTATATGTTACAGTTTGATTTTAGTGGCTTTTAGTAGCTTTACTAATTAATCAATTAAATTACATCGTTATATCATTTATCTTTTCATTTCCATTCAATCACATTATTAGTGAAGGAATCATTATCCCCATTGAGTGCTTAAGTCACCTCTTGAGCCTAGTGGCAGTATCTTCCTTCCAAATGTGCAAAGGTGAAAAGGCGAGGTGATTTTCCTTACATTTATTTCTTTTTCCCATTGCACAATTACAATAAGTAGATCCAAAGGCTCAAATATATTAATCAATCAATTATCTCTAACATAACTATGATATGTTCACAAGTTGACAATATATAAGGTTTCTCCTTTAACCACTTTTGTAACCATCAACTAAACCAAAGCTAACAACTTAATAAACTAATGTGATTTTTTTATATTCTCTATGATGAACTACAATTGATTGAATACCTGAATGACTCAAAGCTCAATGATTAGAGATCACCGAGTTACTAAATTGATGTGTAAGATGATTAAATTAGTAATATGTTGTCATTGATGTCAACTAGTTTTGACGGTACTTATCATGTAAGTTACAAACACCTAAACATCTATAGAAAGGAGAAAGAGATGAAGAACAGAAATATCTACATGAGAAAGATGGATATGATAGATGAGGATAAGGAATAATTTGGGTGACTTATTGATGAGTCTATGGCCTTATATTATTGACTTGATTATGTTGCAATAATCTATAATGAAGAAGGTATCAAAATTGTACAAAGCAGTGTGGTCGGTAAATTAAGACTTCAGTATACACCGAGCTAGTGTAGTGTATACCAAGTGACAGTATTAACCGAGCTAGTATTCACCGATGCATTTCTTTGTTAACCGAGCATGGATGAAAATATTAAATGATTAGTTTAGCTGATAGAAATTAATGAGCTGGAAATTGTTATGATTTTGAGGTTAAGGATAAAGTTTGCTATGAGATCCACGGTTGACAAAATTCAAAGAAGATCTAAAGGATGAAATAGAAATGAGTTATTGACACATCTTTTGAGGAAGGTTTAAGTGGAAAAATCAACGAAGGAGAACAAGTGACAAAATCTGATGGATGATAATAAAATAGTTTACTTTTCTATATAATAGATATGATTTTTATTGTTGAAAATATGCCAGGAAGAAAGAAGACTACAGAGATTTTGCGTGAACACAGTTTCATGTATGCCTGATCAGACTAGTTGAAGGAGAACTGAACTATAGAGTTAACCAAGCATCAGAGAGTTATTACTGAGGGACAGTAAGTTAATGAATGTTGAGGAACTAAATTGAATTATTGATCAGAGGATTTGTATGGGCTTAGAATAGATCTGAACATCTGCAAAGTCAGTTGTATTGTAATCAGATCAACTACTATTTTAGTTTAACCATTAATACAAAAAATCTCCTAACCGAGTAGACTTAACCATCTTATGTTATGCCCTATGTCATTCAATGAATGTACATTGTTATCCTGTCAACCCCATAGTAAATGTTGGTTGAACAATAACTGTTAGTCTTAAATCCTCTAACAAGGTCACACTTGACAGTGTGTTTTGTAACCTTTAACAGGGTTGGCTCTTCATCGAGCTCACTTCAGAAGAGTGAAAATTATTTTGGGTTACCGGTCCCAGGTGTTTTTTCCCTTAGCAGGGTTTCCATGTTAAATCATTGTGTTATGTGTTTCTGTGATGATTGTTTTATTATCATACTTTACATATTGCATATTTGATTTTGTTGGTAATCACAGTAAGCTAATTAACTGGTAATCGGTAAATGCACAGACAGTTTTATATTTTATGTTACCGAGTTGCAAATTTTTTTGAATTTGTATTATAAGTTACATATTTGCATTTGGGACTGTAGGATAACTGGTCTAAGTGATTCACCCCCCCCCCCCTCCTCTCAGTTATTCTAACAATTGGTATTAGAGCAACACTGGTTGCTTGTAATAAATTTTTAAGGACTTCAACAGAAATATTGCAAGATGTATGAGAGGGAAGTGTCGAAGCTGAACAAGGAAAACTTTACTATATGGAAAAGCTAAATGAAACTTCACATATTTTGAATTGGTGATTCTGCTATAACCCTACTAAAAAATGGCTACTTAGCACTGCCTACAGGACCTTTGACTCTTGATCAGTTGAGAGACAGATATGAACATAATATTACTATGATAGAGATTGTTGCTGCTCTATCTGACGTTGAATTTGAAGATGTCAAGAATTGCACTACTTCAAAGGAAATGTGGGACAAACTTGCTCAAGTTTATGGTGGTGATGCAAATGTGAAAAGAGCCAGAGCTGAAAGCTTAAGAGGCAGATTTGATGATATGAAAATGAAAGAAGGAGAAAACATTATAAAATATTCAAACCAAATTAAAGAGGTAGTCAATGCTATCCGAGGATTTGGTGGTGTCATTGATGAAGATACAGTGGTAAGTAAAATTATAAGAACCTTGTTGCCTCCATATGCAATCATAATACCTAGAATACATGAAATGTGGTCTTCACTTGGTAGCACTCTTACTCTTGATAGTCTAATTGGTAAGCTAACAAATTTTGAGATGAACAACTTTGATAATAATGGTGTACCATCTGCTGAGTCTACTTTTATGTCTTCTTTGAAGATCGGTAAATCTAGTAGTAGACATGATATAAGTGATACTAATACTGATGATGAGTTGGATGAACTTGAAGCTCTTATGGCCTGGAGATTGCCTAAAGGTAAAGGTAGATATAAGGAAAAATTGCCTTTAGGATGTTTTAACTATAAAGAAGTTGGCCATATTTCTGTTAGATGTCCCAATAGGAAGGAGGAAGATAAAGACCAAGATCAATCTGGTGATGGAAGCTATGGAAGAAGAAACAACAAAAGTTACCAACACTACAACAGAAACAACTGAGATCACAAGGATAAAGGAAAAAAGGCATGCTATCTAGTTGAAGATGAGGACATCGACACTGACACAAATGATGATGTTGAGGTTGTGTTTGTTGCAATGGAAGATGATTCAGAGGAAGAAGAAAGGTATGTAGAAACAACACTCATTTCTAAGGTTAGTAAAAATGATACATGGATCATTGATAGTGGTTGTACACATCACATGACTAGTGATGAAGATAAGTTTGATCATCTTGAGCATTATAATGTAGGATCAGTAAGAATGGGTAATGATACACCTTGTATGGTTAAAGGAAAAGGATCTTTATTGATAAATGATAAAATTAGATGTGATAATGCTTATTGGGTAAAAGGACTGAATTACAATCTAAAAAGTGTGGCACAACTTAACAAATCAGGTCACCGAGTGACATTTGAAAGCAAGAAGGTGAAGATCTACAATGAAAATGGAAAGCTTGTCGGAATAGGAGGACAATCAAAAGGTAACTTATTTTATCTTGACAATGCCGAGATTTCTTGTTTGTTGGTTAAAAATGAAGATGCATGGTTGTGGCATAAAAGGTTATGTCATGTAAAATTTGATAACATGATTAAGATTAGTAAAAAGAGAAAAGTTAGAGGACTACCTAGCCTAACTAAACCAAATCATGTTATGTGTCATCAATGTCAGAAAGAGACGATGACAAAATCTAGTTTTAAAAGTAAAGACTATTCAACAAAAGGAATCTTGGAGTTAGTTCACACCAACCTATGTAGTCCCATGAGAACTCAAAGCTACTATGGAGATAGATACTTTATTTTGTTTGTTGATGATTACACTAGATTGATGACTATTATATTTTTAAAGGATAAATTTGAGGCATTTAAGATGTTTAAATGGTATAAAGCTAAAGCAAAAAAGGAAACTGGAAAAGAACTAAAATGTTTGAGATCTGATAGAGGTAGTGAATTTATTTTTGATGAATTCACTAACTATTGTAATGAGCATAGCATTAAAAGATAGGTATCTACACCAAGAACACCGTAGCAGAATGGGATTGCTGAAAGGAGAAACAAATCTATTGTTGATTGTGAAAGAACACTGATGATTGAAAAGAATGTTGCATAGATGTACTAGAGAGAAGCAGTTAGCACAACTGTATATGTACTGAACCGAGTACAACTAAATAAAGACACAAACAAAACACCCTATGAGTTATGGTTTGGACACACACTGAGTGTAAGTTACTTCAAAATTTTTGGTAGAAAATGTTTTATTTTGAAAGATGATAGAAATGGGAAATTTGACTCTAAAGGTGATGAGGGAATATTTCTTGGATATTCTACTAAAAGTAAACTTATAAGTGTCTGAATAAAGTTACTAATAAGATGATTGAAAGTGCTAATGTTAGAGTTGATGAATTTACTACTAAAAATGATGAAGAAAGCACTAAGGAGCTAGAAGACTATGGTAGATTCACTTATATTGAGCATCCAAAGTACCTACTGAAGCCACAGGCTGAGTCGACTGAGCATCAAGAAAATAACACTGAGGAACAACAAAGGGAAACCAAGGATCAGGAAGAAGCTACCGAGCAAAGAAATGAACCTGAACATAATGAAGAACAAAGAAGATATCAAGTGCTAGCTAGATTTATCAGAAGACATCATCTTGAGAATCAAATCATTGGAGATAAGAAAGCTGGCATGCAGACTAGAAGTAAGTTAAGACATAACACATGCTTAGTTTATGAGTTTGAGCCAAAGAATGTTAAGGTTGCACTTGAGAGTGATGAATGGGTCAATGCTATGAATGAAGAGATTGCAAGAATTGAGAAAAATAAGACATGGACCTTAGTACTTAGGCCAAAAGATAAAAATGTTATCGGTACTAAATGGATTTTCAGAAACAAGCTGAATGAGAATGGAGAAGTTACTAGAAACAAAGCTAGACTAGTTTGCAAGGGATATGCACAAGAAGGTATTGATTATGGTGAAACTTTTGCACTTGTTGCTAGACTGGAAGGAGTCCGCATGTTATTGGCATATGCTACACATAAGAACTTTAAGGTATACCAAATGGATGTTAAGTCAACATTTCTGAATGGAATACTAGAAGAGGAGGTCTACATAGAAAAACCAGAAGGATTTATTGATCCGAATTAGAAAGACATGGTATGTAGATTACATAAAGCTTTATATGGATTGAAGCAAGCACCGAGAGCCTGGTATGAAAGGTTACATACTTATCTTTTAAGTATTGGTTTTGTAAGAACTAGCAAAAACAACAATTTGTACATGAAAGGAGGATCTGATGATACTATTTTGATTGTTGAAATATTTGTGGATGATATAATCTTTGGAGGATAAGATCACGTATGTAAATCTTTTGCTAATGAGATGAGAAAAGAATTTGAAATGTCAATGTTTGGAGAGATTAAATTCTTTCTAGGCTTGTATGTTATTTAGCAAAATGATGGAACTTTCATCACACAATCAAAGTACATTAAGGAAGTATTGAGAACATTTTACATGGAAGATGATAAACCAGTTGGAACATCGATGGCCACAAGCTACAAATTGACTAAAGATGATGAATCTATAGAGGTAAATCAAACACTATACCAATTTATGATTGGTAAACTAATGTATGTTGTACATAGTAGACCTGATATTGCACATGCAGTTGGGATTGTGGCTAGATTTTTTGCCAATCCAAAGGATTCATATATGGTTGCAGCAAAAAGAATCTTGAGATACTTGAAGAAAATAGAGGACTGTGGATTATGTTATCATAAGGAAGGCAAATTTGAACTAAGAGTTTATACCGATGCTGACTGGGCTAGAAATATAGATGACAGGAAGAGAATAACCAGAGGAGCATTTTTCTTTGGTGAAAGACTTGTAACTTGGACAAGTAAGAAACAACCTTGTATTTCTCAGTCCATAGCTGAAGCAGAGTATGTTGTTGTTGCTACAAATTGTTCAAACATTGCCTATATCAAACAAGTGTTGGAAGGGATGAATGAGGTAATCACTGAGCCGATGATTATATATTGTGACAACACTAGTGCTATAAACATATCTAAGAATCCTGTGATGCATTCGAAGATAAAGCATATATCAATCAAGTATCACTACTTAAGAGAACAAGTACAAGAGAAGCTAGTCAAACTAGAATATGTTACATCAAAGGAGCAACTTGTTGATATTTTTACCAAGCCTCTATTGAAGGACACTTTTGAATACTTGAGGACTAGACTTGGGGTCCGTCCCCTATCTACCGGCCACTAATGTGATCTGGAGGTTATATCATCCCAATCTTATCAAAAGATTATTCATGTTGATGCAACATAGCTCACACTTTGGATTATGTCTAAGGTTATGAAAGATTTAAGGAACCAGAATAGAGACTTTTCAAATCAGTATACCAAGACACATTGTTGCACCAAACAAAAGAGAGTTACTTGGCTACTACAGAGCTGTATGTTTTATGTTTTTCTTTGGCATTGTTGTCAAAGGGAGAGATAAACAATAGGGAGAGATAAACATAGAGATCATGAAATATCTATCTAAGGGAGAGACAATATGAGAGATTCAGGGAGAGAGAGTTGAATATTTGTTGCTAAGAACATAAGGAATCTAAGAGCTGAAAAGATCAAATCCACAGAGGGAAGTCTACACTTGTAATGTTGTTATGTAATGTAGTGATTAAAATATTGAAAATCAAGCTAGGGAGAGCTTACCAAGCTACAACATTTACTTACATAGTTGTGGAATACATGTTTGGTATGTGTATGGCATATTTTATATTTCTTGTGTTGCCATCAATGCCAAAGGGAGAGATTGATGAACTACAAATGATTGAATATCTGAATGACTTGAAGATCAGTGATTAGAGATCACCGAGTTACTGAATTGACATGTAAGATGATTAAATCAGTAATGTGTTGTCATTGATGTCAACTAGTTTTGATGGTACTTATCATGTAAGTTACAAACATCTAAACATCTGTAGAAGGGAGAAAGAGATGAAGAACTGAAATATCTACATGAGAAAGATGGATATGATATATGAGGATAAGGAATACTTTGGGTGACTTATTGATGAATCTATGACCTTATATTATTGACTTGATTATGTTGCATTAATCTATGATGAAGAAGGAAGCAAAATTGTACAAAGTAGTGTGGTCGGTAAATGAAGACTTTAGTATACACTGAACCAATGTAGTGTATATCGAGCGACAATATTAATTGAGCTAGTATTTGTTGACGCATTTCTTTGTTAACTGAGTATGGATGAAAATATTAAATGCTTAGTTTAATCGATATAAATTGATGAGCTAGAAATTGTTATGATTTTGAGGTTAAGGATAAAGTTTGTTATGAGATCCATGACTGACAAAATTCAAAGAAGATCTAAAGGATGAAATAGAAATGAGTTATTGACACATCTACTGAGGAAGGTTTAAGCGGCAAAATCAATGAATGAGAACAAGCGGCAAAATCTGATGGATGATAATAAAATGGTTTACTTGTCTATATAAGAGATATGAGTTTCATTGTTGAAAATATGCTGGGAAGAAAGAAGACTGCAAAGATTTCATGTGAACACAATTTCATGTATGCCTGATCAGACTGGTTGAAGGAGAACCGAAATGCAGAGTTAACCAAGCGTCAGAGAGTTATTACCGAGGGACAGTAAGTTAATGAATGTTGAGGAACTGAATTGAATTATTGATCAAAGGATTTGTATGGGCTTAGAATAGATCTGAACATTTGTAAAATAAGTTGTATTGTAATCAGATCAACTACTGTTTCAGTTTAACCATTGATACATAAAATCTCCTAACCGAGTAGACTTAATCGTCTTATGTTATGCCCTATGTCATTCAATGAATGTACATTATTATCCTATCAACCCCATAGTGAATGTTGGTTGAACGATAACTATTAGTCTTAAATCCTCTAACAAGGTCACACCTGACAGTGTGTTTTGTAACCTTTAACAAGGTTGGCTCTTCACCAAGCTCACTTTAGAAGAGTGAAAATGATTTTGGGTTACCGGTCCCAGGTGGTTTTGCCCTTAGCAGGGTTTCCATGTTAAATCATTGTGTTATCTGTTTATGTGATGATTATTTTATTGTCATACTTTACATACTACATATTTGATTTGGTCGGTAATCATAGTAAGCTAATTGACTGGTAATCAGTAAATGCGTAGATAGTTTTATATTTTATGTTACTGAGCTACAAAATTTGTTGAATTTGTATTGTAAGTTATATCTTTGCATTTGGGACTGTAGGATAACTGATCTAACTAATTCACCCCCACTCTCAGTTATTCTAACACTATACACATACTATTTATCTACACATTTTGATATTAAATATATAATAATGTCGAGTCCTAACATACTAACACTTACATTCGAGGATCAATTCTCAATATCTCCCCCCTAGTGCTAATATATTATGAGGAACTTCATACAAAGATCAGAATATATGTTGTCTTTTGTATTTTCAATAGATTAGGAAATGTTAACTCCAAAGGAAGAGGCGAGGAAATTTCATGGGGGTGATGTTGTATTGTAGATTGAAGAATATCTCTCCATAACTAACTTGGTGATTAATTGCATGTTATTCACCTAATCGTCACAACCCTCTGATATATACAGTCAATACATATGTCTCTTCAATATTCATTACATTGTTTTTGGACTTGGAGGAATCAAAGGAGGTTTTAAAGGTGGTGATTGAGATGGTGTTGTAGGTTGAAGAATCTATTGGATGATGCAGTCATGGTGTGGAATTTATTGTTGGTAATGCAACATGGAAAGTGATTTACTTGGCATTCAATAGTTAGCATATTCCTCTTAATATTGAGATAGTTGGGGAAAATGAGGTTAATTGTAAGCACAAGGTAATGTGGAACTAAATTTTATAAAGCAATCATTAGTGTTTTATGTTCACAAGAGGTCAAATAGTCTTTTGATATTGAGATTTAAAGCTTAAATTCTGGTGATGTTGGGCTTACAATCAAGGCAATATAAAAATGATGATAATGGAATTTTTTTTCCCTTGAATGGAATTTTGCAAGATTGTGTGTTGGTGAGGTCTTAGGACCAAATATGCTAGTATAAATATACAATGGTATGTGTTTTTGATTAAGGAAAATAGGTTTTAATGGGGCCCTGAAACCCTTACATATTAAAGCATAAACAAAGATGGAGCAATAACAGCTTACAAAGACAAAATAGCCATAGCAAAAAAGGAAAGGCTAGACTCAGTCCACCAGTAGAAACACAAAAAGACCAGAAAATAGACCCAGGAACAAAAACAAAAAGCCAAGCCAACCACAAAGCCAGGGGAACAACTCAAGTGAACTCTCTAAGGATCTCCACCGTGCTAATCTCGAGCTCAGATGCCTTATGCCTTATCCGCCACCTCCTTAAGGTCTTCTAGATCCTTATTAGGTTCCTGCATATCCTTGTTCATAGTGCTGGACCTGGTTCTCTTCCTCAGCCCTTCCTCCAGAGATTTGTCATTGCTACTATTGGGAGAGACCTCCATGTTACCCCTTTATTCCTCAATTTTTCTAATCAGAACTTTGATGTTGTCGTTTGAAGCTTTGAGGATGCTGTGGCTCTGCTCCTCAATTTCCTTCAAATTTCCCTCCACGCTTTGCATTCTTTTTTTCACTTCCTCCATTTTGTTTTCCATTTCATTCTTCTCCTTTGTAAGCGTGATCTTTCTGCTATTACCCTCCCTTTCCAACAACCTTACCCAAAATTTTAACTCCTGGATTTCATGGTAGGTCCATTTCATAGTTCTATAGCTATCAATGACACTATTTTTGGCATTATTGAGCACATCCATCTGAGGGTGTTCTTTAGTCATATCACTCAGAATAACTAGGGTAGGGTCAATAATGTCCTCCATTTGAATTTTACCATCCTTGTTTTCCTTAACTAGGGTTTTGATCATTTCTCTCTTAAGGCCCATCCTGACAGACAAATTATGGAAATCTTTCCAAACCACACTCTTCTCTTTATCAGTGATCTTGCAGGCGTACTGGCCAGTCCCATGATCATCAGGAATTTGCACATGATCATCCTCTCTCCCCTGACTCTCCTCTTCCTCTTCACTGTCCTTCCCCTCCTCTGGACCTTCCTCCTTTTTCTCCTCTTCTATTCTCTTCCTTTTCCTCTGCTTCCTGCCAGCATTGGCATCAATAACCTCTTCTCTATGAGCAGGCATTTTAATTATGAATTTTTTCTTTCCCTTCATTTTCCCCTTAGTTTCCTCCTCCTCCCTGGTAGTATCTTCCTCCGCATCAATGCTATCACCCTCAGTATCCATACCCTCCACTTCCTTGTCACAGTCTCTGTCATAAGAGACCTCAATGCACTACTTAGGTTCAGGTTTCTCCTTTTTCTCCTTTTTCTCTTTCTTAACCTTCTTTTTCCCTTGTCTTGTGTGAGAGGGGGCACCAGCTTCAGAATCTAAATGAAAATCTTGACTATCCTCGGTATCAAAAGGGATGTACTCTTCTTCACCAGGATCAAGCTCATCATTAGTACCCTCCTTCCCCCCTTTCCCCTGCTTAATTTCTTTGCCTATTGTTCTAGCTTTAAAAAATTCATAAATCAACAACAAAAGCCCCTCATGGAAAGTAGGGTTGCTGATAGGCTTCTCCCTGTAATCATTTATATTCTCATTGATAGACGAGTAAAGGTAAAAAGGGATAGAGATTTTAGCCCCAGACCTGAAATGATTGAGAAGCACAAAGTGGTAGGAGTAAATGTGGTCGAACCTCATGTCCAGGGATATGTAAGTGATAATTGCCCTCAGCACAAAACTCCATAGCAGTTTGATGGACCTTGGCAGGTAGTAAGTCCCTTGCTTCACGAGAGCCTTCTTTTCCTCCTTCCCTTTGGTAAATTTCATCATCGCCTGACTAGAAATATGCCTATCTCTGTAGAATTTCTTCCCAACAATGGGAATGCCCATAATCACAGAAATAACCTCCTCCATGATCGTGAACTTGACCCCATCAATCTTAACACTCCCCTCATTCCAGTTTTTAACCATTATTTTAGTTACAGAGGGTTTCCAACCATGCAATCTTTCAATGAAAGAAGTCACCTCCCCCTTGCTCAAAATTTCCCACACCTTTGAATGCTTCTGCCACTTCTCAACTTCATCCTTAGGTTCCCTCCTATGTCATTCCCCTACCATTTTCCTTCTTGCTCTACAAGCAATTTTTCTAAACATAAAGTTCTTCAAAGTTTGAGACTAGCTGATGGTGTAAGATCTGTTCTCGATCCTTCCCTTAAAATCATGAAAAATAAGCCCAAAAATGGGCCTTAAAGTGCAATGATGGCAATTGTCCAGGTGATTCATACTTTGGCTCATGTACTTACACATCATATTTGGGCACAAATTCCCTAACACATAAACTTTCATAATTAAAGTTTAATGTTTCCAAATCTACCCGAGACTCTTTCACTTTCGATTAATTCCTTTATTTCAAGCGGAATTAATTGCCCGTCCATCCATCTTTTTGCCTCGTCATTCCTAACAGCCCAATTGGTTAGCTTGTCGGCAACTTGGTTTGCCTCCCTGTACTCATGGGCCATGTAGACATTTTCAAAGGATTTGAGGAATTAGATGCTCTCACTGACTAAGTTAGCAATAGTCCAGGTCAGCATGTTTTTCTCGTTGAGGCAGTCGATTATGTTCTTTGAGTCTCCTTCCAACCACAGATTTCTGACTCCAATATCCTTAGCCAACTTAATAGTTTGATGGGACGTATTCATCTCTGCAAGGTGGTTAATTTGAACCCCCAGAGGAGCCGAGATGGCAGCAATGCCATTCCCGTGTTCATTTCTAATAATGCCTTTGATCCCAGCCTAGCTAAGGTTGCCTTTCACAGCCCCGTCGAAGTTGGCTTTACACCAGCCTTCTGGAGGAATGGTCCACCTGTAGTCCACCCTCTTACTGCAGTCTGTATGCACCCTAAAATGGTCACCTAGACTTTGGGCCCCCATTCAGCAATTTGCAAATCTTTGAATCAATATTTTCAAAAATCAACATTTTCAGCTCAATTATATCAATTTCCTTGATCAAATCCTATTTCATCATTTTCGATTATTTTCCATGGGCTAACCATTTTATCCTAAGTCTTTATTTGATTAAAAGGAATATTTCCTCCCCTTTTAATAAATAAAAAGCCCCACTTTTCCTCTTATCCTAAGTTGCACAAATAAAGCATTATTCTTATTTTATAAAAAGAAGAAAAGTATTTTTTATCTCATATGGACACAAAAGTCAACTCTTATTTTCCTATTAGAGGATATTTGTGCACATGGATTGCTCCTCTTTGATGCTCCACCATTGATTAAGTCTTTTGCCTCTTAATCTCCATGGTCCATTTCTCCTTATTTCCTATAAAAGAAGAGCTCTCTTCTTCATTCGAGGTCATTCACTTTTTATGCTAACTTTATGTTGTAGGAATTCTTGAAGACTTTGAAGCTTTTTGGAGATCATTGTTGCATCACATCTTGGCTTTCTTCATTGCTTCATAGTTTAGTTTTCATTCTTTCATAGTAGCTTCATATTTCATGCTTCCATAGTTTAGATTTCCTTTCATGCTTTAGACTAACTCATCTAGTTTAATAGGAAGGATTGTAACACTTGCTATTTCCATTTCATATTTTAGATTATACTTTCATTTTCATAGCATAGCTTTCATATTTTCATCCTCATTCTTAGTTTACTTGCATTGCATTTCATTTGATTCTTGGAGATATTGGCATTCTTGCCCTTGTCTTCATTTGAATCTCTCATTGTGTGGTTGACTAGCAAGGTCATTAAGCCTATTAGCTCTAGCTTAGAGCAATTTTATAATCTTTCAACTCCATACATAGAGAGCTCTAGGTCGCTATTGAAGGTTTCCCTTTTATGGATTTCCTTTGATGTAATCACTTAGAGAAGTGCACTATTTTGTGTACATTTCTGGCGCCCACCATGGGGCAGAACATTAGCATTTTGTCCTCTATTTTTTGCATTTTCGTCAAATTTTTCATCAATTTTTGGCTTTATTTTCGGTCTTTGGTTTTCTATCTCAGAGTGTCATGTGACATCTTTCACCAGTGTTGTGCGACAGTTTCCTGTATAGCAGCGTGACACTTTACCAGTTAAAAGTGTCGCATTGTTTGACAGAAAGTGTCGCACTGTTTGGCATAAACTGTCGCTTGCAGGTCAGTGAACTATCACATTGGGCTAAACTGTCACACCATTATGCAGAGAAGTGTCGCTTGACAATCCTACTGATTACAATGTCGCCTGTACAAATAGTGAGCTATTTTTAGATCTTTTTTGGGCCAAGTTTAGATTTAATTAATTTGCTGGTTTAGTTCACTATGGTTAAGCAGAGTTTAGTTGTAGATTTCATCTAGATTTTGGATTTTGCTAACCTTGTGAGCCTAACAAGTTGTGGTTTTAGGTACATTTTCTTGAAATATTTTGCCAAAAGAACACATGTCAAAGCTTCAAATGCACAAGGGCTACTAACGGTTTTTGCAGGGCTGCCCAAAGCATAAAAACCCAATCAAGTGCTTATTGTTTGTTTCATTTCAAGTGTGGCAATTACTAGTTGTTTCATTTCATAGGAACATAATATCTTGTGGAAGGAATTTTGAGGTGGTTATAAGAGAAGTATGCTCTTCACCCTTGTGGTGAACCAAAAAATCTTGACCCATCTTGGGATTTTGGAAGCAAGAGATTAATTGAACTTTGCTTGGTGTGTTTGGGAGAAAGCTTTGAGATAAAGGAGTATGCTCTTCACCCTTGTGGTGAAACAAAATCCTTGAATCTCATAAGTTGATCCAATTTTTGTTTAGATTGTTAAAATCCTTTAGCGGGCTTGCTCTTGAGCAATCAAGAGGAACGACCCAAGTGGGGACAAGCTTATTGCCGGCTATTCCAACCCACTATAAACTCAAGGCTATCGAGGACACAAAACCTTGGTAGATGTAGTGCTTGTCTTCACTTGATGTGAGTACTTGTGGGACTGTGACCATGAGGAAAATGTTGAGCAAGAATGCTTAAGGTACTCTTGAGGCTGCGAGGTCCGTTACTTGCCGCAAGGTAAGGAGTCCCTTTGGGGAGCAAGAGGGGTACTATGAACGGAAGCCCTTACTAAGAACCATAGATAGAGGTCACCCTATTTTGCTGCTTAGCTTCTTGGTGCAAGGATTGATCCAAGTGGAATAACCCAGATCACCCCAAGATACTCACCATATGTGTTCCTTTGGTTGTGTCATTGACACTTCCATGACAAAGCCGACATCTATTGTGGGTAACCACTTTGTGTGAGGTGAGGGGACATCAAGTTGTGGGCCAAGTTGATAAGTAATGAGCCTTGGATTTGTAGGATAGATATTGCTTGAAGTGTCTTTGATTGTGTAATACCAGTGTTAACATTCTTGAACATTCAAACAATCGGTAGTATTCATAGGGTGTTTTTCTATTTTGATATCACAATTGTTTGTCTTGGCAAGGTTGCTTTTGCCCTTGTTTCAAGTGTTTGAAGACACGTTTGATCCCATACTATTTGCAAACCTATCAACTTACTGTTGTCATTGTGATTGAAATAAAAAAAGTCAACCCTCAAACTAAAATTTTTGAACAAACAGTCCCAAAACTGAGATTTTGCACTTCACTAGTCAAAGAGTCGTGGAATACTAAAAAAATGTCGCACCCTGTTCTGAGAATTATCGCACGACAGTTCACCCTTGCAAGACTATCGCCCTGCTTACGCAAAAAGTGGCATACTACTAGCCTATAAAGTGTCGCCTGGTGTGGCGCAAAGTGGCGCTTGGGCTTAAAGTGGCGCACTGTTTGCCTGGAAAGTGTCGCCTAAGAATTTTCTGCTGGATACCTGGTTTTAGTCATTTTGTAGTTGCTTTTAGTTGACTAGGTCTTTAGGAAGGTAACTTATCTTATCGTTGGAAGCCTGTCTTTACTATGGATTTCTATTTTTAGCTCTCTAGAGGTAGTGTCATTTGATTTACCAATTCACCTTGGGAAGAATTGTCAAGTTAGAAGATTATTCCTATTGAGAAAGTACATCTCTAGAGTTGATAGTAACATTCTTGGAGAATTTTAGTACTCTTTTTGTCCAAATCATTTTCATTCAAATTCAATTTTAATTATATAATTTGGCTAAGTCCATCCTCCTAGTTCAAATGTGCAAGGATATTGATCCTTTGATTTAAGCACCTCTTTGACAGTGTTGGTAACGCCTTTTGCAATTTCTATCTTACCATCTCTTTCTTTTTGGACATTAGAGAACTTTGATTATCCTAGTTTGGTGTTGACACTTTGGGAGGTCACCTTATCATCAAGAATCCTTTTCTTTCATGTCAGTTACAATAAGGTACCAAGTGAATCAAGTGAAATGATCCCCAGTTGTCTTTAATCAATTACCCTTAGTTAAGAATTGTCAACAATGAAAGGGAAAAGAGCCCATTTTCGACCAATCCCCTAAGAGTGAGTCTGAGGTTTGCTTTGACACAAAGAGTAATCCTAGTGAATTGAGTACTCATGTAGCACATTTTTCATCAAATATGGATATGAGTTATACCTTGACCAAACAACAAAGAGAAATAATAGATCGATCACTTGGTGATATTTTTCAGAGACATAGGAGGAACATGTCATTCGAAGATGGCAATCAACATGACTCACCTCCTATTAATTCAAGATACCTAGATGCTCATCAATGAGCCAAAAGACATTATGCACAAGCTCATCAAGATGCATGGTCACAACATGAGGACCAAAACAACCAATCTTATGATGCTCATGTGAATGCAGCTAACTTGTTCAACCATTCAAGACCAAGTTCCTCGCTAAACACAACTTCAAGATATACAAGTGAGAGGTTAAAAAGAATTGAGCGGGAAAAATAGGCGGCAAAAAATGAATGAGAAAAGAAGAAAAACTTAGGCTTCTAGAGGAGGAACAATGAGCCTTGATGGATATAGAGAGAAGGACATTCCAAGAAGAACAAGATAAGATAATGGCCCAACAACTCAACAATCAATTCAACAACAGGGGTACCAACAGTGGAACCAACTCTCCACCATCAACTCCCTTAGCAACTCCAAGAAGTAGAAGGAGGTCAAGGACCCCTTAAAGATCACCCAGTCCTAGAGGAAGAAGGACTTCTCGACATGCACATTATAGGAGACACACACCTCCTAGACTATCAAGAGATCCCTCCCAACGAGCACATCACGACTCTCAACATGGAGGAAGTAATGCCAACTTTGATGCTCACAATTTTATGAGAATGCAACAAGAACCACTATTTCAACAATATGTGGAAAAATATGTTGAGCAAAATAAAGATCAATTCTTGGAGAGCTTGATCAACAAGGGTGCAAAAGTCCCATACAACTTTGATGTGGACTAAAAAATCAAGAAGCAAAACCCTTCAACTGATGAGGTGATTAAACAGATGCAAAAGACTATGGAGAAAATGATGGCTCCAAAGAATACCTTCAACTTGGACTCCATATGTCCCAATCCCATTGACAAGAGTGTGGTTATGGTAGATTTTCCTAGAAAGGTTGAAATCCCCACATATGACAGATATGATGGTAGTGGTGACCCCCATGAACATGTACGATAGTTCTATATCATGAGCTTTGAATTTCATCATGAGGACTCCTACCTTATGAGATTATTCCCAAGGAGCCTTAAAGGCCAAGCTATGGAGTGGTTTAATAACCTTACCCCTCCTATTAAAACATTCAAAGAACTCATCCAAAGGTTTGTGCAGCACTTTGCATATAATCTATCAAGGTCGGTCACCATGCTTGATTTGTGCAAGCTAAAACAAAATAAGGGGGAACCCTTTGTGACATTTTTACAAAGGTGGAGACGCTTATGCTCCAAATATTCTAGGACCATCCCTAAGGAAGAAAGGATTGATATAATTGTGAGCAATCTAGTGCCAGAATTAAGATATGAAGTCAGAAAAATGGTCTTTAATTCTTTTGACACTATGGTAGAAACTGCATGTCACATTGAGGATGTCCTAAAAGAACAAGGTATTTTGGCCAAACAAAGTAACAACAATGGCCCAAACAATAACAACAACAATAAGGATAAAAGGAACTCATAGTGGAACAAAAATAAGCAAGTAGTCAATGACAGAGTTGTTGACTCTCCACAACCGAAGGAACAAGGAGTTCTTAATCTATCTAATGCAGTTCAAGCTATGAAGCTACATACATCCTTAGATCATCAAGAGCACAAGCCCAAGTATTAAGATAAACCTAAGTCAGGAAAGAGGAAATTCACTAAGCTTGGAGACTCTTATGCAGATATTTTTAAGACCTTGATTGCTCATAATTTGGCACAACCTCAGGATCCTACAGAGTTTCACATACCGGATCCTAAACCTTATTGGTGGAATGAGAAAGCTTACTGTGTATACCACAATGGGATTGGACATGACATTAAAAATTGTTTTAAACTTAAGCATCTTGTTCAAGACCTTATTGAGACTGGGAAATTACAGGTTGATGGGTTGATCACAAATGCAGACCACAAGACCTTTAAAGAGCCCTTGCCTAAGTATGAGAAGGGGGAGACTTCTAAAAACAAGAATGGAAAGGTCGCGATCAACTATACCTATATAGCTGCAAAAAATGTCATCAATATGCTTGAAGTTGTGGACAATGATGTCAACATGATGAGGGGGAAAGATCCCTATGGTTATGATGTAAACTCACCTCCTATATTTGACGAAGGACCCATTGTTGTGCTTAGGGGTCCTCAATCTCGAGGGTCATCTCAGCCTCTCAATGCTGTTACTAGAAGTCAGTCCCAGGGTCCTATTATCATTAGAGGTCCTAATTCTAGCAAATCCAAGAAACCAGTGTCCAAAAGTGTTCCTCCCAAGTCTGCAGTTGGTCCTGATATAAGTTACAACCTTGTTGATCAGTTACAGCAAACCCCAGTGTAGATTTCCATTTTTGAGCTTTTAGAATTATCTCCTAGACACAGGTGTGTCCTTGAGGATGCCTTGCGAGCCGCCAATGTTCCTAATGACATAAATGTCTTTCAATTCCAGAACATGGTCAATCACCTTGCCAACCCTCATTACCTCACATTTTTAGAAGAGGATGATAAAGCGCTAAGTCATCCACACAATTTGGCCCTTCATATCGAGGTCATGATCCACAAAACCCATGTTAGGTGTGTGTTAATAGATGGGGGTGCTGGGCTTAATATTTGCTCTCTGAGTCTATTGAAAGCTTTGGGATATTCAGAGGGAGTAATTGACACTAGGAAGAAGATCACAATTAAAGCCTATGATGAAGCAAAGTGAAGCTCTAAGGGATTGGTTGTTCTTCCCGTTAGGATTGGTCCTGTGGAAAAGGACATTTTGTTCCAGATTGTTGATGCCAGACCTTTGGCATATAATATCTTGTTGGGTAGGCCATGGATTCATGACATGCAAGCGGTGCCATCTACCTACCACCAATGTGTTAAGTTCCCTTACAATGGAATTGAAGTATGCATACCAGGGGATAATACATTATCTGTTAATGCGATTTCAGCTGGCTCTCATGTCCCTTTGAATAGAGACGCTGATAATTTTGATGCTACTCTTGAGCAGTGTAAGAGTAAGTTTAAGTCCATAGACTTTAGCATGGGAGACTATCAAATGAATTCCTTCACAAAAATGCCAATCTCACCTAGGTCTTATGGAAAACCTTCACCTGAGAGGAAACCTTCATCCTCAGCTATGACCTTGTTTGGAAAGTTTGTAGAGTCCTCAGTACCTATTCATCAGGAGAAAGAGGAGGTAACCATTAGAGATTGGATTTATAGAGAAGAAAAGTATAAACACAATGAGAATTTTGTGCCATCTCCTAAAACCTACGGGAAAGGGTATACTTTGGTTAAAAACATGGGCTACCTAGGTCATGGTCCTCTCAGTCATAGGTTAGATGCCAAGGCTGAACCACTCGACCATGCTCTTTTTGGTTGTAGGACTAAGTCAACAGTTGGCCTTGGCTTTGATCAGGAAAAGAAGACAAGTGTCCCTATCCTAGCTACGACGAATAGTGACAGTGACTCGGATTATACACCCAATCTTCAAAACCAGCAAGACATGACTGATTATTGGGTTCCTTCCACCAATCTCCTTTGGGGGGATTCATATGATTCAACAGCTAAAAATATAGACACTAGAGAAGGTGATACCCTTCACAATCTCGAAGCTTCTACATCAAGGCATCCCAAGCCTTCTTGGTGTAAACATCCTAGTAGAGATTCAGAAATAGATTTGCATGAGTTCGAGTGGGAATCTCTTTCAGATGAAATAGTTGATTTGGACATGGATGTTGTCCATACCTATAGTACTCAACCTGATGTGACCAACGAACCTAGTGTAGGACTAGAGGATTGGACTTCTCGAATTGCCTTAGTGGATGATGCTTCATTTGGTAGGACGAGTCCTAATTTAGGTATCTTAAAAGGAAACTTGACAGATCCTAATTGTGCGATAATCAGAGATAACACCTTTCATATTAATAACATTGAACCCGCCATTAATCTACCCCTTGTTCACTTTGACCTCATTGACTGGTCTCAGCGCTATCAAGAACCTCAACTCCCAACCTTTCAAAATGACTATGAGATAGCGTGATACCTTAATGCCCTTGAGCCTGTAGTCTCTTCCACCAGCAAACCTACTACAAGTATGATGGAGCTAGATGTTAAGTACCTCAGTCGAAAAATAAAAGAAACAAAACCAAAGAGAAATGGTTCTAATGGCGAAAACCACTTTGTGGGAATGTCATAACCCAAAATAGTAAAAATAAAAGACGTATTCAAAGGTGAAAACCTCTTTGAGGCACCTAAGGATGGGGTACTTAATAACTTGTCGAGTTATTTCCAAGACAGGTCATTAGTTCTTATTGAGCCTACACAACCAGTAAATTTGAATATGGAAGAGGCTCCACAAGTGATACATCTAGCTTAGTCTCTATCAGTGCAAGAAAAAGAGGCATACACAAAGTTCTTACAAAAGAAGAAAATCAATTTTACTTGGACATATTTAGACATGCCAGGGCTTGACACTAATCTCATTATGCATCACTTATCTATAGCTCCAGGAATTAAACCAGTAAAATTGAAGTTGAGGAAAATGCATCCTCACATAGCTCTCCTTGTTAAGGTTGAATTAGAAAAGCTCTTAGGAGCAAGATTTATTAGAGCTATCGACTATGCCGAGTGGATCTCAAATATTGTTCCAGTTTCAAAACATGATGGGTCCATTCGTGTATGCACAAACTTCAGAGATCTTAACAAAGCTTTCCCAAAGGATGACTTTCCACTCCCTAACATAGACATGATAGTGGATATGATTGCGGGCTATGAGATATACTCTTTAATGGATGGTTTTTTCGGTTATAACCAAATAAAAATAGCTCTCGAGGATCAAGAAAAGACAGCCTTCACATGTGCATGGGGAACCTATTGTTGGAACGTCATGCCATTTGGATTAAAAAATGCAGGAGCCACATACCAAAGAGCTATGACCACAATATTTCATGATATGATGCATAAAAACATGGAGGATTATGTGGATGATACCTTGGCCAAGTCTAAGCAAAGGGATACACACCTAGAAGATTTGGAAGTAATTCTAGATCGAATGGAGTAGTTTTAGTTAAGATTGAATCTGAAAAAGTGTGCATTTGGGGTCACCTCAAGTAAACTTTTAGGATTCATAATTTCAGCCAAAGGAATAGAGCTGGATCCCAAAAAGGTTCAAGCTATATTAGATATGCTACCTCCTAAGAACATTAGTCAGATGAGAAGTCTTCAAGGATGACTCCAATCCATATGGAGGTTTATTTCATAGCTTGCAGATAGAGCACAACCATTCAAAAAGACATTGCATAAGGGAGCCACATGTGCTTGGAATGAGGATTTCCAAAAGAGCCTAGATCAAATAAAACAATACTTGGCTAATCCTCCAATTTTAATGCCTCCTATCCCAGGAAAACCATTAATTTTGTACATCTTCGCAACAAAATCTTCCTTGGGGGCATTGTTGGCTCAACTTGATGATACTGGGAAGGAAAGAGCCATCTACTACATTAGTCTTACTCTAGTATCTTATGAGATCAATTATAATAGTATTGAAAAGTCTTGTCTTGCGATAGTGTTTGCTTCCCAAAAGTTGCGACACTACATGCTTGCCCATACTATACATCTCGTTGCAAAAATTGATCCTCTTAAGTATTTGCTTAGTAAGGATGCTCTCACAGGTAGACTTGCTAAGTGGATGATGGTTTTGTCAGAATTTGATATAGAGTACATTGAGCGTAAGGCTATAAAAGGGCAAGCTATTGCAGATCAACTTGCTGATTTCCCAGTCAAGGATAGCATGCCTATTCAAGTGGAATTCCCAGATGAGCATGTCATGTACATGACCACGTGTACCTGGAAAATGTTCTTTGATGGTTCAAATATGCAAAATGGATCAGGAGCTGGAGTATTATTTATTTCTCCTCATGGATACAACATACCTAAGTCTTACAAACTTTTGTTTCCATGCACAAATAATATTGTAGAATATGAGGCTCTAACCAATGGACTGAAGATGGCTATAGAGTGGAATATAACAGAGTTACATGTCTTTGGGGATTCACAATTAATTATCAACCAAGTAAATGAAGAGTACCAAACTAAGGATGATAAGCTGATACCTTGCAAAAAGATGGTTGATTCATTGCGATGTTACTTCACATTTGTGACATTCCAATAGATCCCTAGAGTAGAAAACAAGGCTGCTGATGCTATGGCTACATTGGCTTCCATTCTTCAGCTAGAGCAACATGAATCTAGATATGAATTCCTGGTGGAAGAGCTACGTCACCCCATTTTTGAATCCACAGACAACCATGTCATTTGTACCTTGGTTAGCCATGACTGATCCCGCTATGGTGCTATTTAATCATACCTCTATGATGGCATCATCCCTGATACATTTAACCATTCTGAAAGAAGAAACCTTGTCCGTAATGCCTCGTGCCATACCCTTATCTCTGGTGATCTGTATAGGAGGGGTTTAGATGGGACACTTCTTAGGTACTTGGAAAAGGATGATTCTAACCAAGCGTTAGTTGACATTCACAAGGGCATTTGTGGAGGACATTCTAACAGTCTTGCCATTGCCTGAAGGTTTCTTAGGGCAGGGTATTATTGGCCCACAATGCAGATGGATGCTATAGCTTTTGCCAAATCTTGTGAAAAAGTGTCAGAAACATGGAAAGTTGATTCATGCTCTGGGTAGGGAGCTTATTCCCTCTATTTCTCATTGGCCATTTTAGTGTTGGACATTTGACCTTGTTGGGAAGATTCATCCCAACTCATCAAGTGGACATAAATTCATTATTACTACTACTGACTACTTTACCAAATGGGTAGAAGTCATTCCACTGTCTATTGCTTCAGGAAAGACAATCTCTTTGTTCATATTGAATCACATCATTTGTCAGTTTGGGATACCTTCTGAGATAATCACTGACAATGGAGGTCAGTTCAAAAACAAGGACCTTACACACCTCTACAAGAAATTCAAGATAAAACAACATTGGTCCTCCATTTACTTCCCACAAGGAAATGGACAAGCAGAAGCTTCTAATAAAACCATTCTTAAAATTCTCCATAGAATAGTTCACAAGAATGGTAGGGACTGGCACTTATAGATCAATCCAGCCTTATGGGCATACAGAATGAGTATACGTACTCCCATAGGGGCTACTCCTTTTGCCCTCACTTATGGCACTGAAACAGTATTACCTTTAGAAGTAGAGATCCCTTCACTTAGAATTTCTCTCAAAGGTTTGATAACAGATGACGATTATTGTGCCATGAGGCTACAAGACTTAGAGCTTCTAGATGAAAAGCGCAAGGCCACATTTGATCATATGAGAGTGTATCAAAAGCGTATGTCAAAGGCATTTAACAAGAAGGTTCACCCTAGAGAGTTTCAAGTAGGTGATCTCATTTTGTGAGAGAATCCTAAGAACCAACAAAATAGAGAGCAAAAGGGTAAGTTTGAACCTAACTGGCTTGGGCCATATGTCATCATAGATACTTTTGGGATAGGTTCTTACTTGTTATATGATGAGAATGGAGAACAACTCCCTGATCCCATCAATATTTTGCACCTCAAGAAGTTCTATCCGTGATGCCCATTCTGTCTGGGGGCATCCTTTGTACATATTTTATGATCCTGAAAAAATTCCAAAAAAAATAAATTCATATATGATGTTGAAAAAATCCTAAAAAGCATATGAAGTCCTAAAAAAATACAAAAAAATCAAAAAATGCAAAAAAAAAATTAAAAAAATAGAAAAGTGCCTTGGTGAAAACCTGGAAACAGGTGCCTTGGTAGAAAAAATATAAAAAAATTGGAAAAAATTGAAAAATAATAATAATAAAAAATCTCCAAGTGGTGAAAACCTGGAAATAGGTGCTACTTGAGGCCTTTGCACCTTGGTCTTTTAGCATGCGTCCTCGACACTTAGCCATTCTCCATCATGCATTGACCTTATTTGACTTGGTCTGGAATTGGTTTTTATTTTTGTCTAGGGGGCATACCCATTAGCATAGGTCCTTTAGGTGCATTTGTCTCTTGGGGCATTTCACAAACAGGTGTTTTTCAACACCACCCCAAACTATGTTTTTTTAACACTACCCTAGCATCAAGTGTTGCTCAACACTTATCAGATATTTTACCCTACAGTTTAGCATGATATGATATCTCCCACTAGCAGATGTGATACTCAAAGTTTGACTCTATGACCAACACACATGCACTTAAACAATCAACTCAATTGAGATATGTTGACTTTATTTTTCTTTGTGTGCTATCTATGAGGATTTCTTTGATGAGTGGTCTCTCCCTGAGAAGTTTTCGATGATGCATAGCTAGAAGACTGAGGGTATGAGAACATGTTTTATTTCTTTATCTGCTTGTGGGTATATTTCGTTGATCCTAACTATCATGAGAATTTATGTTGGTCTTACTTGACACTAGGGATTGACAAGGTATTATCCTTGACTATTTTGCGAGTGCATGCTTATAGCCATCTTGACCTTCTTATGTCCCGATGCAAGCATAATCTCGCTATAGTAAACTTAGGTAATCTCACTGCACTAGTCATTTTGACCTACATATCTTTGGTGCCTAGGTGGGATTCCCACATTTCTATCTGATATAGATCATATTCATATACCCATAGGCATACTAGTGTGTATTGTATGATCTTGCAATGCTACCAATAAAGCTCAATGATGATTATTAGATGTCTATTTGTGTTGTGACCTTGCAAGTCAACCACTATCATAGTAGCTTGCATTCTTAGGTTCATGTTAGATTAGTTTTGCACTTTGCATATGGAGAGAGCTCTCCTTTTATCATTCATGGACCTGTCGGTCAATTGTGCTCATCTCCCCTTTTCTCAATCATGTCTTTCACTCCTTATCCTTACATCATGACCTGTTCCTGTCATCACAAGGGGTTAATCTTATCATCATATCTATATCTTAAAAATGTCATTTTCAGAAACATGAGTCTACATCATACACATGAGAATCAAACATACATCTATGAGAGAAGAATATACATGAGCATTTAAAACATACATTTTGAGCAAAATGACAAGACAATACATAAACTAATACATCCATCACAAGTGAGACAAATACACATGATATATCGAACATCTAGTAATCTCATATATATAACAATGTCATCATACAATACAATATGAGATCCCAAAATTTGGATCACAAAGTCTCATTATATGTCCAAACATCTAAAAACCTAAGCCCTAAAACTAGGACTCGCTGCCACCATCCTGAGGACCTGGTGGTGGAGGAGGTGGTGCTGCATTTGGTACTACATCTGATCTACCCACTACTTCTGAGTAAGAAGGAGCTCTCTGATCCACTGGTACTACCTATATGTAGAGACCATGGTAATATGCAGCTCGCATTGCCTCTCTCCGCCTCTCTGCAAGGGCAACCTATAGCTGCCTCTCTTAGCGCTCTATCTCAGCCCTCTTATTTGTGAGCTATTGCTCCTTGACAGCTATGGTAATCCTAAGCTACTACATCTCTACCTCTAGAGCCTGTATCCTAGCTCTTAGGTCCTCTCCTCCCGCAAGCTGATCCTGCTGCACCTCTACCTGTCAGTGAGTTGGTCTCGCCTCATCCTCTAGAGTCGCTGATCTCCATCCTCGTGACTATTTTTGGCCACCTAATCTAGATCCCTTACCTCTCTCCATCACTCTCCCTCTCCCTCTCCCTCCATCCCCTCCATCTCCTCCATCCCCTCTGTCCCCTTCGTCTCCTTCATCTCCCCCATCACCTCCTTGAGCAGCCGATTGTACATCTAGCACTGTGAATCTGGGGAATGGAGCCCTACGCCTCTCTACTCTATAAGATGCATCTACCCCCACATCCACCATGTCTGACAAGTAATCCCATGGCTCCTGACGTATAGTAGTTGTGTCTTGTACTGCCTGCTGGTAATCTAGCATCGACAGCCAACCATGCCCCTCCTCATCCCAAAACTGAGCATGTGTAGTGGTCTCCGTAGACACCCTCTACTGGCATCCAAACTATCTCTAGACCTGAGTAATAATGAATCTCTCCATAATATCAGAATGATGACCTACCAATGGATGATTGCAAAGTATGTAATCCAGATCATACCTATCCTCCCACTGCTCAGATGTCCTATAAGGTCTCTAGGTGAATGAGGTGAGCTCATCCAGCACCCTGCGATAATAAGAGACATCTCTGGTATGTGCCTGAGAGATGAAACCTGTATACCTCTACATATGGGGATACCTGCGCTCCCTAGGCTGCACTCAAGGATGCACTGCAATAATGTGCTCCCATGCCCATATCTAAGCAAGTATGGCTCCACACGCCCAAGTCCTGCCATCTCGGTAGATGATCTCATGTAGCTCATAGTACATCTCAGCCAATATGGATGGACCCCATGCCATCTATCATGGACGTGCCACCAAATCTGCTAGCAACCTACCCCATCCTAGTGGAAACC
Organism: Chamaecyparis obtusa; assembly: GCA_027943335.1. Taxonomy (NCBI): domain Eukaryota; kingdom Viridiplantae; phylum Streptophyta; class Pinopsida; order Cupressales; family Cupressaceae; genus Chamaecyparis; species Chamaecyparis obtusa. The sequence goes on along the minus strand of BSBK01001290.1, from coordinate 77,314 downwards.
CCTTCTGACTCTTGTCAGTCATGAGGGCCTGTCCAATAAATGATGTAATAATACAAGGCACTAGGAAGTCCCTACCAAAGTCATCCATCAATCGATCCTAGCTGATGTGTCGGTCTAGGATGGTGATATCTTGGAACATACCCTAGATAACCTGCCTCCCCTTTGTCGGATCCTAATCATAGTATACCTGTGCCAACAAACAATCATGTCAATTTCTATCATATGGAAACCTTACAACTATGACTATCTATAAACATGATTATACTTATAGACTCTCCATGGCATGAAACTCGTAGGATCTGATAGACATCCTCCAGGATGATAGATGCCTCTCCAGTAGGTAGATGGAAGGTGTTGTGCTCACTATGCCATCTCTCGGCAAGAGCAGTCAACAACCCATGGTCAGCTTGAATGTGGGGCATCTGCAGTGAGTACCAAAAGCCCATAGACCTCAAATCAACCTTGCTTGGATCATCCAGATCTCAGACAAATCGTAATCCAGTCACTTGGGGTGCTCTAATACGGAGTTTAGGGAAGTGCTCTTGCAAGTCATTTAAACCACACTAGACATCAAAACATATCATGAAGGATGTATGAAATTAGTACAAAACATTTTAAAATCAAACATTGTCAGGACCCATGTTATTTTGCTCAAAAATATTAAAACATGCCAAATTTTTATACTAGGCGACACTATTTTTTGACTAAGTGTCACGTGACACTTTATCTTATACCAGTGCGACAGTTTCTATTTGGGTGACACTTCACATAGTGTCACGCGACATTTCATCCCCTGTCGTGCGACACTGGATTCAATGGTTGTGTGACACTATTTTGACCCATGAAGTGTCGCATGACATTTCTCCTCAAAGGGCGTGACACTTGTAAAATGTCGCATGACTTTTTGCCTAAACCAAAAATTTGCAAATTGAAAACAACTAAAAAAAATGTGTTTTAATATATTAAATGCTCATAAATGACTCAACAAAGTGAGTTTTTCTGAAAACATACCGGGGCAGCATAGTGTGGAGGCCGGTTGTGCAACCGGGCACACTCAAATCAGTGTCTATGGATGGGAACTGCTGCTTACTGGGCCATTTTCTCTCTCTAAGCTCTCAAAATTCTCAAATCAATAAAAGTCAAATAATTTTGAAAATGACACTTTTTGCCCCTTATATAGCATTTTGACTTTTTGACCTAATTTTCAAAACACCTTAGAATTGCACAAAAATTGCACCTCTAGCTAATTTCGACGTCCTGGATCCATTTTTGGACTCAAAATTAAAATATGAGGTCATCTTGATAGTCAAAATTGCATTTCAAATTTTCCCCTTCTTCTGCACAGTTGGCTGACCATTTGAGGCTTGATCCTTTGATCTTCGCTGGGGCATCTTCATTTCTTCATCCCCATCTCTTTCAAACTCCTAGTCTTTCATTCATTTTCACTCATGTCATTTCTCTAAGGTTTGACTTTATCTTTCTTAGTCAAACTGGGGCATGTTTTCACTATGTAATGGTTATCCTGTTATCCTACCATCTTTGATTATGATTTCATTATGATTTGATCATCTTTTATCAATCTGCTGTTCTCCTCCACCTAATTTCAATTTCGATTCTAAGGGGGTAGTACCTATTGGATTTAATCCTTGATTTTCTTGATTTAGCTATCTTTTTATGATCTTTCACTCAGCTTGAGATTTTTATCTCTTATTTTGGATGTGATCCCAAAATGAACTCATGTCCAGAATCTTTTGTTCATTTTTGTCTGGGCGTGTTCCCAAAATGAACACACATCTAAGTTGTTTTGTGATCCCAAAATGAACTCACATTTCAATTCTTCTTTGACTGCATGTGTTCCTAAAATGATCACACATTAGTCAAAGAGGGGCAAATGTATGCACCCTAAAATGGTCACCTAGACTTTGGGCCCCCATTCAACAATTTGTCAAATCTCTGAATCAATATTTTCAAAAATCAACATTTTTAGCTCAATTATATCAATTTTTTTAATCAAATCCTATTTCATCATTTTCGATTATTTTCCATGGGCTAACCATTTTATCCTAAGTCTTTATTTGATTAAAAGGAATATTTCCTCCCTTTTTAATAAATAAAAAGCCCCACTTTTCCTCTTATCCTAAGTTGCACAAATAAAGCATTATTCTTATTTTATAAAAAGAAGAAAAATACTTTTTGTCTCATATGGACACAAAAGTCAACTCTTATTTTCCTATTGGAGGATATTTGTGCACATGGATTGCTCCTCTTTGATGCTCCACTGTTGATTAAGTCTTTTACCTCCTAATCTCCATGGTCCATTTCTCCTTATTTCCTATAAAAGAAGAGCTCTCTTCCTCATTGTAGGTCATTCACTTTTTATGCTAACTTTATGCTGTAGGAATTCTTGAAGACTTTAAAGCTTTTTGGAGATCATTGTTGCATCACATCTTGGCTTTCTTCATTGCTTCATAGTTTAGTTTTCATTCTTTCATAGTAGCTTCATATTTCATGCTTTCATAGTTTAGATTTCCTTTCATGCTTTATACTAACTCATCTAGTTTAATAGGAAGGATTGTAACACTTGCTATTTCCATTTCATAGTTTAGATTATACTTTCATTTTCATAGCATAGCCTGCATATTTGCATCCTCATTCTTAGTTTACTTGCATTGCATTTCATTTGATTCTTGGAGATATTGGAATTCTTTCCCTTGTCTTCATTTGAATCTCTCATTGTGTGGTTGACTAGCAAGGTCATTAAGCCTATTAGCTCTAGCTGAGAGAAATTTTATAATCTTGCAACTCCATACATAAAGCGCTCTAGGTCGCTATTTAAGGTTTCCCTTTTATGGATTTCCTTTGATGTAATGACTTAGAGAAGTGCACTATTTTGTGTGTACACAGTCATTCTCCTTAACATTGAGAAGGGGATTGTAGCTTTTGATAATTGTATAGTTTTCGACCAGAGCATTGAGGCATTTGTGAAAAACCACCTTAACATTGGCTTCTTTTTCCCTGAAAATGTGGTTGTTTCTCTCCTTCCACACTCCCTAGTAGAGATGGGGGAGAGACCAATCCCATAATCCATGACTCACATCCCTAGCCATCCCACTTTGCCACTATTGAAATAGCTCCATCATGTGATTGGGAAAAACCTAGGTCTGTTTGAAGAAAACCAGGAAAGAAGACCATATGTTCCTGGTGAAATGGCAATGGATAAAGAGGTGATCAACACATTCCATTTTCCTTTTACAAAGGATGCATCGATTAGGAATTTGATGGCCTCTCTTAATAAGGTTGTCCACCGTCAAGATTCAGTTTTGAAGCATTATCCAGAAAAAAATGTTAATTTTAGGAGTTAGATCTGGATACCAAGCATTGGCCCAAACCGGGGTAGGAATACACCTCTGCATAGAATCATAGCCCGAAGCCACTGTGTATTTTCCATCCTTAGTCAGACTCTAAATAATATAATCTTTGCTATGGGACAGAGGAGTGAGCTAGATCATATCCATCAAAGGCTTAAGATCCTGAGAAATCTCAGTCAAGTTCACCCAAGCCCCGTTAACCCTGTAGTCTCTCACCCTGTAGCCAAATCTTTCCATACAAGGCATCACCCATCTATTGTACTGTTCAATGTTCCATAAGGGCCCCACACTTAGCCAGTCATCAAGCCAAAAATTGATGTCTTCATCATTGCCAAGTTTCCATTTTGCCTTCTCAAAGGCTAGCCCTTTAGTCTTTATAATGCCATTCCAAATATTTGATCCCTTAGGGTCATCATCCCTGCTGGTGAACTGCATGAGATTAATGTTGTCCACATACTTATCTTTTAGAATATCCTTCCACTCACCCTTGGAGTTGAATATCCTCCATATCTGTTTAGCTTGCAAAGCCCTGTTGAACTATTTCAGATTTCTAATCCACAAGCCCCCCTATTTTTTGGATCTACAAATGTTGTCCCAAGCCACCAGCGGGTACTTCTTATTGCCTTTCGGGCTAGCCCATAGAAACTTCTTTTGGATAGACTCTAGAGTATCAACCACTTTGGTAGGAATAGAGAAAAGGCTGAGGGCATAAGTTGGTAAATTTTGAAGAGTAGATTTGATCAAAAGCACCTTACCAGCCTGACTTAGGATGATACCCTTCCAGCTAGCCAACTTTCTATTAAACCTATCAATTAAGTTGTCCCAAAGGAGATCAGGAGGTCTAGCCCCCATGGGGAGACCCAAATAAGTGGAAGGAAGGGTCCCAATGCCACGACCTAAGATTCCAACAATTTTCCTCTGTCTTCCAATAGGGGTGTTAACAAAAAAGACCGAGCTCTTACTCCAATTAATGAGCTGACCAATGGCATTGGAGTAAATATTAAGGATAACCTTCACCTGTTTGGCTTCCTTCATTGAAGCTTCACCCCCAAGGATGGTATCATCCATAAACTACTGATGAGTGAAGATCAGGGGGTTGGAAGAAGGTTTCAACCCAACAAAATCACCTTTGTTCCTTTTATCATGAATAATTCTATCCAAACACTCTACCAGAATAATAGAGGATGGGAGAGAGGGGATCCCCTTGCCTGAGCCCTCTGGATGATTTGAAAAAGTTCGTGGGAGAGCCATTGAACATCACCGTAAAGGTGGGGGTAGAAATCAATTGTAATATAATCTTCCTTATTTTGTCATTAAAGCCAAAAGCTTCAAAAACTTGATCTAGGAACAACCAGTCCACCCTGTCATAGGCCTTAGATAGATCAATCTCGAGTAGGAAACCATCCCTTTTGCCTTCCTCTAAAGAGTGGATAACCTTATGGACTGCTATGATAGAGTCCAGGATTTGTCTACCCGGGACAAATCCCGTTTGTTGTGGAGTAATGATCCTTGGGAGGATTTTAATTATTCTAATGGTTAAAACTTTAGAGAAGATCTTATAAAGAGAATTAAAAAGGCTAATAGGCCTGAAAGAATCAAAAGAGTCTGCACCTGAGACTTTGGGTATAAGAACCAAGAAGGTGGCATTTATTTCTTTGAGCAAATTCTTGGCACCAAAGAACTCCTTAATCGCTTTAACCATATCATCTTTAAGAATTTCCAAATACAACTGGAAGAAAAAGGTAAGGAAGCCATTAGGGCCAGGGGCTTTCTTAGTAGGCAAGGAGAAAACAACCACCTTAATTTCCTCCATAATTGGTATCGCCACTAGGTTTCTATTCTGACTAGCATTAATCACCCTAGGGATGGTATTGAGAATAACCACCTGTTCCTCTTTACCCAAGTTTGCCTCTTTGGTGAGGATGGAAGAGAAATATCTGATTGCTTCCTAGGCAATCTCCTTATCTTCCTTAAGAGAAACATCCCCCTTATTGATCACACTAATTCTGTTGGCAGCCCTGTGCTTCATAGTGGAGAGGTGGAAGAACCTAGAGTTTTTGTCCCCTTCCTTAAGCCACATCGATCTAGATCTCTACCTCCAGAACATTTCCTCCTTACTCACAATATTGTGGAGATCAACCAAAATATAATTTTCCACATTCAGCCTATCCTCATCATAGCCCAAATTCTAGATCTCCTCCTGCACCCCTACTAGGTCCTCCATAATCCTTTCTTTAGCCAAAAAAATATCCCCAAACTCCTTTTTGTTCCACTTTCTGATCTCCATTTTTATGTTTTTGAGTTTCTTGGCCACCTTATACATAGTTGTGCCTTCCACATCAATGCTCCACCAGTCTTTAATTCTATCAATCAAACCAAGATGAGTAGTCCACATCTTCTCAAATCTAAAAGGGAAAGCCTTTTTCCTATTGCATAGCTCAATAGTGAGAGCAATAGGGGAGTGGTCCGAGCCAAATCTAACCATCGAAGAGAGATTACAGTGGTAAGAGTTCATCCAATCCATAGTGATCAAAGCCCTATCCAGTCTAACTTGAATGCAATCCACTCCAATTCTTTTGTTAGAGCAAGTGAACTTTCCACCATCTAGCTCAACATCAAGGAGAGAAAGATCATTAATGAAATCTGCCAGATGTTGTCTACTATCCAAATCTGGAGGGAGCCCACCTAACTTCTTAGTGGCCCTCAAGGGGGTATTGAAGTCTCCCATAATAATGCCCTTAGACCCCTCCAACAAGGGCATCAGGTTACTGAGTTTATTCCAAAAATGGTTTCTGCCAATCTTAGTGTTAGGGGCATAGATATTCATAACAAACCAGCTTTCCTGATCCTTAGAATTCTTGAATTGAATGATCAAAATGTTACCTTCATTAAAGATAATGTTCATTGTTAAGCTATCCTTCCAAACTACTAACAAACCTCTAGAAGCTCCCAAAGAGTCAGAAGCCACAGACTTCATTCCTTTGCTGAAAAAAATATTCTCAACCTTGTCTTTCTTCATCTTTATTTCCTGAATCAAAAAAATATCTGGCCTATGATCCCTAATCATATTCCTAACAACCTCATGTTTGTGGATTCCATTGAGTCCATGAATATTCCAAGATATAATCTTCATATTTTCTTTTGAGGAAATGTATCCTGGATGGTTTTTTGGGTCCCATCCGCTATGTTTCTTCTAGTTTCTTCCTTTCTGATTTGTTGCTTTCTCCACCTACCTGGAGTACTATTTTCACCCCCAGTGTCAGCTTTAGTCCTACTTCTCATGGTAGTCAGAGACACCGGTGATGGGTCCCTACTATTCTTCTTTTTCTTAACAGATATACACAGACCCACATTTTCATCCTTGTAGCTCTCAAACAGAGCCTCCATTCTGGAGATTTGTCCTGGGGATGAGGAGGTGACTAGATCAATGATTCTATTGACTTTACTTGGAGAAAGAAGTGAGCTTCTGCTAAGGTTAGATTCCTATGAGAGCGAGGGACCCTGGACCTCCACAGAGCCCTCCATCACCTGGGTCTCTGACACAATGGAAACCCCAATGATTTCCTCCAAAATGAACTCCCCATCCTCAGGGAGAGACCTACTACTTGTATCCCCTTCCCCAGCTGTAGCAAAATCCTACAAACCAAAGCTTCTTTCACCATCTGCCTCTCTGTTGCCATTTTCTTTCTAGGACTCAAGCTGCTCCCTCTTGTCAAGGCTTATCTCTCCTTCCAGACAGTTATGTTTAGGAGGGGGGGTCAGTTATGTCCTTTGGCCTTTCCCCATGAGTTTCCTCCCCAAGTGAAGGTCCCTCAAGTGCTTTCTCCTTCCACACCTTCATGGATCCTTCAGCTTGATTCAGGCCTTTTTGCTATTTCTGGGTCTCTTTTTTCTTCCCTTGTTTGTTTTGGGCCTTGCAAACTTTTTCCTTCTTTATGAAGATTGGGCACATTTTTGCCTTGTGGCCCACCTTTTTACAGTGAAAACATGTGAAAGGAACATTTTCATAGTCTATTTGCTACACTCACCTTCCCAGTCTAGATTGAAACTCTATCACTTCAGGCATATCCTGTCCTTTGACAACCCCCACACATATTCTGGCATAGGTGAGTCTTTTCTTGGCAATAGTGACAGGTTCAATGGATAGTAGCTCTCCAAAAGAGCTAGCAATGCCATCAAAAACATCTTCGTGCTAGTATTCCAAAGGAAGCTTTGGTAGCCTAATCCAAACCGGGACCTGGGTCAAGAAGTCATTGTTTAAATCCATATTAGAAGTCCATTTCTGGAGGATAAGAGTGGATCTCCCCATCGACCAGTTTCCTGCACAGAGGATCTTAGAAATCTTCAGAGTAGGAGAATTCAAAAGACATAAATCCTTTGGCCATAGCTGTAACTTCAACCTGTCATTTTAAATCCCATTTTTTCTTGGTAAAGGTTCTGACCAAATCTATATTTGGCCTTGGGCCTATGAACTTGCCCACAAGAGTAGCAACCGTACTCTGAATGTTGTGATCAATAAGCTTAGAAGGCACTTCCAAAACAAAAATACATTTCTCTTTATTGGAGATATTTTTGATCTTGGGGAAAGAGGACTTACCCAAGGGTTTGACCCCAAACAGATTGGTCTAGCATCCCAATGGGTGTGGGGCTTCTCTAGATAAACTTTGATTTGGAGCATTACCTGATTTTTCACTTGGATCCAGTTGCAAAGCCCGTGGGTCCCCATCATCTGTCACATCCTTCTTACCACTATCCTTCTCTTGATTCAGACCCACATCCTACTCATCTTGTCCCTTCTCTGCATGTTTCCCGCTCGATTTCCCATTCAAAAATTTTCCCTCCTCTCCGCTCCCTCCACCCGCGCTCGCCATCTTCTTTTAAGAGATTGTTGCATTTGCATTTTATACAATGGCATGTGTTGTATCCAAATTTATCCAAATTTTATACAATGGTATTTGTTGTATCCAAACTTATATTGTAGATATATTTTCATATTAGAAAGTTAAACTACCTAGATATGGTAATGGTGTTTTGTGTAGTCAATTTTTTTTTTAAAAATCATTTGGGGTTTTGTATGAAGACCCTCCATTCGAGCAACTAATTGTTATTTATCTTAATTTTATTATTAGAAGAATATCCCCCTTTGGCCAAATTCACCTCTAAAAATGTGATCAGGAACTTTTTTCTAGCATTACATTGAGGTGCATTTGTTAATTGTCGCCTCCATCTCTTGAAGATTCAACAATTTCATATTTTCCCTCACTCGATCAAAAAAATCCTTAGATGAAAATTTTCATGGATAAAACAAATATTTTAAAATTTATTAATCGACCCTTTTTTTAAAACATTATCCACCTAACATGTAATTACACCTTTGTTACCGAAAATATCCTTATTTCTCCACTTACAAATTTATAAATTTTGCATATCTCTATTCATCTAAAATGGAAAATCTCTTAATAATTGATTATGTACCATTGCATGTCATGTGTATATTCTCTCTCCAATTCTTAATTATATTTAAGATGGACTGGTGAAATTTTTTCAAGGTTATGGACAACTATATTTGTAATCATAATACACAAATGACCAAACTCAATTTGCGTGGGCTACCTAACAAAAATAAATAACACACAAATATAATCCTCTAACATTTTCTTGACTATAATATTCATTAGAGACTATTACAAACTATGCCATCAATAAAAAAGATAACATACTATGTTTTCTACTAGGGCCACTAGATACACTCCAAACTCTTTTAAAAAATGTACACATGGTTCACTTTTAAAATTAACTTCAGGAGGCTTAAATTCCTATTAAAGTCCTAGGAGGTTCAAATTCAAATATTAGTATTAGATATAAAAAAAACTTATAGATTCATAACATAAGCTATTGTCACATAGAAAGTGTTTGGATACATCTAATATTTTCTCTTAATGTCAATTCTAGCCACAATCTAGTCTGAACACTCATCTTTGAAACAATCTCCATCAACAACATTATTTATTTAAGAAAAGAAAAATGATTTTAATTTTCATGAATAATAGTGGTTTGATTAACACAATAGTAATTCTCTTAAACATATGTGCTCACAAAACAAATAATGGACTTAACATATTGATTGTTGTAACTTTCTTGGATAATAACAATGACACTTTTGTTTAGTCACATTCACATAGTTGGATTTGTCACATATTCTATGGAACATGCATTAAAATAACTTACATTGAAACATTTAACAAACTATGGCATGGCTACATGTGTACACAAAATAAATAGTAGATGCAACCTATTGACCACTATAGAATTTTCTTTGACAATAACAATAACAATAACACATTTTTTTAGTCACATTCATTTGGTGATTTAGGTACACATTCTTTGAAACTCATGAGAGGCATTTACATTGAAACATTTAATGCCAAACTAAATTAGAGTAGATTATTTGCTGTATACAACTGCCATTAGTAGAGCAATTTTTTTTTCTTTCCCCTATTCAAATAGTTCCTACAACAAAATTATATATATTTTTGTTTTTGTGAGTAGAGTGAACCTAACCTATTCAAAACAAGTGTATACATTCAAACATTATTTATTCAAAGCCTAACAACATGTTCCTAACATATAGAAAATTACTATTCGCAAGGACATTCAGATAGAGCTGAAACATGAGCATCCTGTCACCATTTGATTTGCTCTCACTTTAGGGATGTAGGTGTGCTCTTGAATCACATGGAGCATATCCATAATGATTATTAGGGGGGATTGGGATCATTAAAGGACCATGGATACTCTATATTGGCACAAAATCAGGTATAGAAGACCTGATTTGCCCCTAGAGCCCAAGGAACCAAAATGAAGCTAAGATGCAGATTAAGCTACATGATGCTTATGCTAAGATTGTTTTTAACCAAATAGAGATGTGATATGATGTTATATGCTATGAAAAACAATGAAATAAACTATGTTTAATCCATTATGCCAAACTAAGATGTGTTATGAAAACTTGAAAGATGAATGAAATCTAACAATTAGGATTGATTATGCTAAGTCTAGAAGTAAATGAGCATGATAAAAATGCATTGAAGATAAAAAATAAGCTAATACTTTGCTCTTGGAAGGATGAGTATTTATAGGATTTGAGGACGGGCTTGGGTTAGGAAGGAGAGTTAGGATCAGTGGTAAGGTTTGGGGTATGGTAAGGTTTGACCTTGGGTTAAGGTTGCTCACACATGTGTGAGCAACATTAGGGAAGTGTGCAAGGGGAAAAAGAGTGGAAGAAGAGACATGAGTCTCTTTATGAGGCTTTAAGAGGCCTTAAAGAGTGTGTAAGAGGCTATTAATGAGTCTGTAAGGCTCATTAATGGAGGGGTTTGACCAAAAGCCAAAGAGACTTGGATTAGGCTAAGAAATGTAGGAAACACATACTAAATAGGTTTAGGAAAGGTTTAGGGAAGTTTAGGAAAGATTGGAAGGGTTTAGGAATGTCTAGAAGATTCTAGGGTTTTGAAGCTTTAAATAAATATTTCATTTATTTAGGGAATGTGACATTATTTATCCAACATTGATTCAATAAATGGGGGAAAATCACTCAAATTTGATTTGAATGGTTTTGGGAGGGATTCTTTAATTAAATGTGTCTAATTAAAATAGGAGAAGGGATTAATGACATAAAAACTAATTAATTAATTAATTAATTAATAAATGATGATGTCATTAGGGGTTTTCAAAAAATAATAATAATTTTATTTTCTAAAGGATTTTTAGGTGTTTACATTTTTCCCCTCTTTGATGCGATGCCGCAAGTGGCGTGGCGTCAAAGACAAGAAAATAAGATGCCCCAGGCTAGAATTTAGAGGATAAGGGGTTGTGCCCCCTCAAGAAAATAATGCAAAGAGGAAATATTGTGGATTTTTCTTGAAAGGAAATAGAAAGGAAGGGGAAGGAAGGAGGAGGGGGGATAAATAACCAAGCTTCCAAGAGCAAAGATGCATGAGTGCAATATGATGTGAGATGCAGGATGCAACTATATGTAAGATGCAAGATTAATCTATATGATGCTAGATGGGGGATTTAGGGAGCTCCATGCATTGGATATTTTTGAGAGCACAACCTAGTTTGATATAGCAATGGTAGAGACCTACCAAAGTTACGAAAGAACACAAGGCCTTGTCAGCAGTGTTGCATAGGACTAACACAAAAAATAAGAAATGCAAAAGGGTTGCCCCAGCATCACACATGAAACCCAGAGGAGGCATGGTGGAAACGATGTTGGAGAACCACAAACACATTAATTACTTATAGGAAGAAGCAAAAGATCAAAAAGACCTTGCCCCAGATTGTCCTCATTCATTGCACACCATGATATAAAGGATCATGGCAACTTTGAGTTGAGGACAACGAGAAGCCATAAAACATTAACAAGACCCAAAGGACAAAATCCAAGGTCACAATGATAACTCCAAAAGACATCATTTTCCAAGGAGAGAGATTGATTTGATTGATTGATGGGGGGAGATTTGGTTTGAATGTGAAGAAGGATACATCGACATGGATGTGGGTTGATTGGTGGAAGATTAGGTTAGATAGGAGGAAGGATACATCCTCAAGGACCTAGTTTGATTTATTAGGTCAGACAATACAAAAGGATACATTTGTGCGGACCCATGATTAGGCTTAGGTCGAACAATACATATGCATACATATGCGTAGACCCTTGCTGATGGGTATAATGTTGTGTTTTTTATTGGAAAATGATTAGGTTAAAAGATAGTCACGGTGATCAAGGATAGTTGACAATTAATGTTGCTAAAGTGCAAGGTTGGGTAGGACAAGATATCTGATCAGATGTTGTTGCAGGACTAATGAGTATATGTACAAAAAGATGGGGTGAGATGTACAATAGATGGGAAGATATTTACAATGGAGATGTACAGAAGCTTAGGATTTGGGACAGGAAGATCTCGCTATATAGGATATATATAGGAAGGATTGCGTTGTACAAGATATAAACAAGAAGCTTAGGATTGGGGATAAGACCTCAGTGTTGTAGTGGATAGGTGTGAGGATAGAACACCTTGGTACATATGGGTTGGTGGAAGGGATGGGGATTGGATAAAGATAAAGGATTTTGGGATGGGGGGGATGGGAGTTTGATAAATAATGACTCAATCCACTATGTATGGCTCCCGTTTCCAGGTTTTCACCAACATACTTGTCCAAGGCTAGTGCAGGGGCACCTAAAGTACAAGAGAAAAATAAGGTTAAGAGTCCTTATATCAGATATTAAAATATATTTTATTCATTTGTGATGTATTTGAGTCCATATGTAAGGCTATGTGAAGCCATTTATATGACATTGTTAATATTGTCATGTTAAGGTCCTAGTTGAGTCAAGAAGGTTAAAATATGAAAGAATGCATAATACAAAATTGATGTAAAATGTCTATTAAGTATATTTTAGGGTGATTCAAATTTCCATGAAAATAATTGTTAAGTTTGGAGTTAAACTTGTAAAAGTTGTAATGCAAAAATGCAAATAAAATGCATAAAATATTGTCAAGAAAATGCATAATGATTAAAAGAATGTAAGGAGATGGTTTAAAAGGTGGTTGGGAAGTTTTAAACCACCAAAACCAATATAAAATCATTTTAATAGTCTTTTTAAATCAATATGAGAAGAAGGAAACATTTTGGAGTAATTTTGAGATTTTCTAATATACATATTTTGATTGGTTTTTCAGTTTTAGTGTTGGTTCTAGGTCTTGTACAACCATGTAGGGCTTGGAAACCATGTAAATATGTAATGGTTATATATTAGGATGAAATATCTTCCTTCTAATTTTGGTTTGGATTAATTTCATTTAAAAAAAAATAAGTTATGGCAGTTTTGGTAAAAGTTCTTATTTGCAGATTTGAGACTGCTTGACCACAGTCAGATTGAAGTGTTTGGTACGGACACATTTTGGAGAATCAAGACCTCTAAGAATATTAAATGGAAATATATCTGAATTAAATTTCATTTCCTTTTGGTTTGAGTCATTTTTATTTAGATTTGTGAAATTTATGTGCATGTTAGTGGAAATTGGTTTTTAAAGATCTTCATTGGAGTTGTAGGCAGTGATTTGTGCTTGAAAAAGTATTTATGATTGGGAAAAATAAATGGATTATAGATTCTGAAACTAGATTCATAATTTTTCACATGGAATTGGTTTAGTTTCATTTGGATTATTTTTTAGAAATATATGGGATGCCCTAGGTAGGGTTTGGTGTTTTAATTCTGGTTTATGACAGGAAAAATGGCTCTGGGTGTGGAGACCATAAATTATAATTTAATGACTATCATGGCTCTGATTTATATATGTTTTATAAGGGATAATTTGGAACAAATTCACCAAAGGATTTGTAAAAAATATTTCAAAAATGAAAGTTATGAACAATGGAATCAGATATATAAATCAAGATATGCAAATGGAGAAAGGTTGATGTTTTTGTGATTAAAACATGTTGTAGTTTACCTTATGAGATGTCTCTATACAAAGAAATCATTGAATGGATATTGAAAGGATAAAAAAGGATCCTATTGATTGAATGGTTTACATGATGCTTTGCATCAAATTGGTATCAGAGCTTGAAGATCTTGAGTGTGTGGGTAGAGCGTCGAGAGAGGCAATCCACACTAGGACCTTGGAGATTTGGTATTTGTTTTGTTGATGAGTTTTGGTTGCAGGTGCTTATCCATCTTGCTGCATATGAAGGTTAGGTTGTGTGTACATACATTGGAAGTTTATTAAGGACCAAGAGAAGGTCTAGGACCAAGGAGTGGTCTAGTTGATTGCCAAGAGACTAGGGAGAGAGGCAAAGAGGAGGACTCCTAGGTGAGGCATATGGAAGAGTTGTTTGTGGTTAGTTTGAAGGAGAAATGGTAAAGGTGGATCTCTGACTAATAAGGCACCGTGGAGTTGCAGCCATTAATGCTCCACTGACAAGAGTATTGAGAAGATAATTTTGAGGACAGTCTTGTGTCCTTAAGGGAAAAGATGATGGTTATAAAGGCATGAAGAGGCAAAGTAAAATGAAGGTGAAGATGAATATTTTTGTTATATTTTTTTTTTTGCAGGTTATGGCACACCTTTCCAAGAGACTTGGAAAATTTTCAAGGTTGGTAATATGGTGCAGGGGCACCTAAAGTATAAGAGAAAAATAAGGTTAAGAGTCCTTATATCAGATATTAAAATATATTTGATTCATTTGTGATGTATTTGAGTCCATATGTAAGGCTATGTGAAGCCATTTATATGACATTGTTAATATTGTCATGTTAAGGTCCTAGTTGAGTCAAGAAGGTCAAAATATGAAAGAATGCCTAATAAAGGCCAAAATTGATGTAAAATGTCTATTAAGTCTATTTTATGGTGATTCAAATGTCCATGCAAATAATTGTTAAGTTTGGAGTTAAACTTGTAAAAGTTGTAATGCAAAAATGCAAATAAAATGTATAAAATATTGTCAAGAAAATGCATAATGATTAAAAGAATGTAAGGAGATGGTTTAAAAGGTGGTTGGGAAGTTGTAAACCACCAAAACCAATATAAAATAATTTTAATATTCATTCCAAATCAATATGAGAAGAAGGAAACATTTTGGAGTAATTTTGAGATTTTCTAATATACATATTTTGATTGGTTTTTCAATTTTAGTGTTGGTTCCAGGTCTTGTACGGCCATGTAGGGCCTGGAAACCATGTAAATATGTAATGGTTATATATTATGATGAAATATCTTCTCCTTTTTTTTTGGATTAATTTCATTCTATTTTGAATAAGTTATGGTAGTTTTGGTAAAAGTTCTTATTTGTAGATTTGAGACTGCTTGACCACAGTCAGATTGAAGTATGTGGTACAAACACATTTTGGAGAATCAAGACCTCTAAGAATATTCAATGGAAATATATATGAATTAAATTTCATTTCCTTTTGGTTTTAGTCATTTTTATTTAGATTTGTGAAATTTATGTGCATGTTAGTGGAAACTGGTTTTTAAAGATCTTCATTGGAGTTGCAGGCAGTGATTTGTGCTTGAAAAATTATTTATGATTGGGAAAAATAAATGGATTATAGATTCTGAAACTAGATTCATAAGGTTTTCACATGGAATTTTTTTGGTTTCATTTGGATTATTTTTGAGAAATATATGGGATGCCCTAAGTAGGGTTTGGTGTTTTAATTCTGGTTTATGACAGGAAAAATGGCTCTTGGTGTAGAGACCATAACTTATAATTTAATGACTATCATGGGCTCTAATTTATATATGTTTTATAAGGGATAATTTGGAACAAATTCACCAAAGGATTTGTAAATTTTGTTTCAAAAATGAAATTTATGAACAATGGAATCAGATATAGAAATCAGGATATGCGAATGGAGAAAGGTTGATGTTTTTGTGATTAAAACATGTTTTAGTTTACCTTATGAGATGTCTCTATACAAAGAAATGATTGAATGGATATTGAAAGGATCAAAAAGGATCCTATTGATTGAATGGTTTACATGATGCTTTGCATCAAAGGCACTTGAATTGCAAAGTTTTCACCATTGGACAATTATTTTTTCTTTGCTTTTTTGCTTTTTTTTGTATTTTTCCGCTTTTTCCAAATTTTATGGATTTTCTATAATATGGAGGATCTGTTTTAGGCATAGAACCTCTTCAAATGTATAATGTTGATAGGATCATTCAAAGGCTCACCTTCTGGTGTTGATAGCTAATAGGCTCCAGATCTGAAGCATGTTGTGACAACATAAGGACCCAACCAAGTAGGTTCGAACTTGCCCTTCTTCTCTTGATTTACTTAGACCTTTTGATTTTCTTTTAGGACCATGTCACCCACTTGGAACTATCTAGGATGGATCTTCTTTTTATAACTCCTTTTGAGTCAATTTTGGTATGTAACTAGATGATCATATACTTGTTGTCACTTATCTAACAGGTCCAACTATGTGAGGCGTGCCACGTGGTAGTCTTCATCAGTGGTATAGTTCTTCATAGAGACTTGCAATGATGGGAGCTCGACCTTGATGGGTAGAATGGCTTTGACACCATATACAAGAGAATATGGGGTGGTGCCTATGGGAGTGCAGTAAGAAGTATGATAGGTCCAGAGGGTGGGATTTATTTGGAGGTACCAGTCACGACTAGAATTGTTGACAACCTTCTTGAGGATTTTTAGAATGGTTTTATTGGTTGCCTTAGCTTGGCCATTTCCTTAGGGGAAGTATGGACCAGAGAAATGGTGATGGATGTGGAGTCTGGCACACAGATCATCCACATGTTGGTTTTCAAATGGTGTGTTGTGGTCAGTGAAGATGGTAGATGGTATGCTGAAGCGGTAAACAATGTGGTAAAGGATGAACTTAGATATTTGGATGCCAGCAGTGAGGGTGAGTGGAATTGTTTCAACCCATTTTGTGAAGTAATCTATGGTAGTTATGATGTATTTATATTCATTTGAGGAAAGGGGAGTGATTAACCTAATGAGGTCAAAAATCCAACATGAAAATGGCCACAGTGGCACAATGGGCTGTAAGTTTTGAGCTAGATCATGAATCAGATTAGCATGCTACTGACATGGTAGATATTTCCTGAAAAATTCACAAGCGTCATGTTTCATGGTTGGCTAGTAATACCCAACTTGAAGCAACTACTTTGCTAGAACCATGCCACTCATGTGGGCACCACAAATTCCAGCATGGAACTCTTGTAAAGCCAGGATGACCTCATTTGAATCTAAACACCTAGAGAGGATGTTATGATATCCTTGATGATAAAGGGTGTTGGCTACAAGCGTGTAGAAAGAAGCTCTTCAAATTAGGTTTTGGCATTGGTTGTTGGTGAGATGGGGAGATATGATACCATTTTTAAGATATGAATGGAGGTCATGGTACCACGGGGACTGGGGACCAACCAAGACACACACCATTTTCACCTTGACATTCTCATAAGTAGGCGTGTTTAGCTGCTCAACTAAGAATTCCTACTATGACGTGTCGTGAGGGATTTCCAATAAGGATCTGATGGTCTCCATTGCCATTAGCTGCTTTGTTCTGAAGCATTGGTATCTACATGAACTGTAGATTCAAGAAATTCTCTTTAAGTTTGTCCACCAGTTCTTTGTAGGGTAGCAGCTTGTCATCCTTTATTTGAAATTTATCTAGGACTGCTTGATAATTAGCCACGAATGTCCAAACACTTCCAGTTCCATTATATTCCATTGGATAGCTATTTTGAGGTCTGAGATGAGTGCCTCATATTCTACAATGTTATGAGTACATGTGAATCCTAATTTGAATGAATAGGATTCCTGCCCTTGATCCATGTGATGTATAGGAGCCATCAAAGTATAGCTTCCATATGGGTTGTTCTTCGATCATACATAGGTGCTCATCAGGGAATTCCATGATTAGGGGATACACATCCACCAGAGGTGCTTCTACTAGCTAATCAACAATTACTTACCCTTTGATTGCTTTCTGATCTATGTACTAGATGTCAAACTCGCTAAGTAGCATGACCCATTTTACCACAGAGCCTGTGAGAGTTGTCCTTGATAACAGATACTTGAGTGGGTCCACCTTTGAGATGAGCTTGATTGTATGGCTAAGCATGTAATGTTTGATATTTTGAGTGGTGAAGACCACTATAAGGAATACTTTCTCCATTGGTGAATATTGAGCTCATAGCCAACTAGAGTTTGACTGATATAATAAATGGCTCACTCTTTATTTTCATCATCATACTATGCTAAGAGTGCCCCTAATGCTATAGTGGTTCCCAAGATGTAGAGTATAAGAGGGCATCCAGAAACTAGTGGTACAAGAATGGGAGAGTCAGCTAGATATTCCTTTTGCTTGTCAAAGCTTCTCTAACATATAGGATCCCATTTGAAGCTTGTGTCCTTACGAAGCAGATGTGTGAATGGTTGGCAGTTTTCTGCCAGCTGTGATATAAATTGATGCACTGATTGAAGCTTTCCTTGTAAACTTCTAAGCTATTTGAGTGTTCTTGGTGGGGGAATTTCTGTAATGTCTTTGACCTTTTTGGGATCAATCTCTATGTCATGCTATGATACTATAAAGTCTAGCAGCTTTATAGATGTTACACCAAAGACACATTTATTTGGATTCAACTTCAAGCTATAATGATGGAAATGTTCGAACACGCTCTCAAGGATGTCAAGGTGTTCATAGCATATTTTTAATTTTGCAAGAATATGATCCACATAGTCTTCCAGGATCTTATGAATCATATCATGGAAGATTATTGTCATTGCTCTCTGATATGTAGCTCCTGCATTTTTTAGCCCAAATGGCATCATGTTGTTGTAGAAAGTACCCCATGGTGTGGTGAATGCTATCTTGTGTTGATCTTGTACTGCTATTCAGATATGATTGTATTCTGAGAAACCATCCATGAGTGATAACATCTCATGGCTCACTATAAGATCTACGATCATGTCTATGTTGGGAAGTAGGAAATCATCCTTGGGACATGCTTTATTTAAGTCTCTAAAGTCAGTACACATCCTGATATCGCCTAAAGGTTTGGTGATAGGCACCAGGTTGGAGTCCATTTTAAATAGTCTATAGCTCTGATGATCTTGGCTTGGAGGAGTTTTTTGAGCTCTCCTTTTACGAACAAGGCCACTTTTGGATGCATTTTTCGTAGCTTCTACTTTACTAGCTTGGCATTGGGGTCCACTACAAGATTGTGCACAACAAGATTTGGATCAAGCCCTGGTATGTGTGCATATGACCATGCAAAATTTATAACTAATTCTTTGAGAAGTGACATGAAAGACATTTCTTCACCCTTTGTTAGAGATGTTGCAATGTAGGTGATCCTTGGGTATTCTTTGGTGCCCAAGTTGACTGGTTTAGTTTCCTTAATGATGATGGGTGACTACTCTGGTCTATAATCCTAGATGGGAGGAAGAGACAAGTCTTCATCTTCCAGTGCCTCAGAGAGGTTTTCACTAGAAGATATGCCCTTCATTTTATATTTTTTGGAATCAGAATGTGCCCCAGAGGGGTTTTCACATAGGGACTCATTCTTTTATTTTTCTATTTCAATTTTACGGCTAAAGCTTGCCTCCTCCCCAAAATATCCTTTGGGGTCGAGCTTGCAGACATGAGTTGCTTCTGGATCTTGATTTTCTTATTGGCCTGATGCTCCCATGAACCTTAAGAGCTCTTATGTGCTTTGGAACTCATCGATGTGTGTGATGCTTGGTTGATCCAATTCTATGAGTTTGGGATGGGTGAGGGGAAGTTCTATGATGTTAATGGCAAGTTGGTGGAGGACATAAGCATCCAGGAGGGTATCATCATCGAAGATATCATCATAGGATTTCTTTACTTCCTCTTCAGAGATGTCTTCAATCTCTATGAGGTTGTCCTGGCTATTCAAGAAGGGAACGTTGGTCATGTTGGTGCCCCCAGTTGTGGTATTAGGCTCTTGTATACATAGGCAAGGGGTATTAAAGCCAATACCTTGATGTTGTGGATTCTTTGATGCCATGATGGGGTCTTTGCTTCTACCTTCTTGTGGTCCTAGACCACCACCTTGGTATTTCCATTGTGTTGTGGCATACTTGTGTGATTGTGGATATTTGTCTTTGAAGTAGCCAAGGAGTTGAGTGTCAGGTGGTGGGGGATCTTTGTAAAACCACCTATTGATGTCAAGGTCCATCTCTTGACTATTTATGTTTCCATGGGAGACAAAAGTCATAGGTCCCATTTGCATGATGTCATGCTTGGCTTGAGTAGGCTTGCTTTGGTGACTCTGGTGCCCTTGTGTATGTGGATCAAGAGATAGGGCCCCAACTACAAATGCATCATTCAGGTTGTACTCACCACAACCCTAGTTATTGATCTTGACTGAAGAGAGAATGGAGGTGAGGATAGTCTCTGGCTCACTATGGGATCATAAAGAGTTGGTGATAGAAGTGCCAATGTCAGTTCTGGGACAATGGGTGAAATGAGGGAATGCTGCTTCCATCATATGATAGTATGCAAAGGGTTGGGGGTCTACATGGATGGTGACCTTAGTACCTTGATGTAGAAATTTGACACGCTAATGGTAAGTGGATAGTACAACCTTGATGGAATGGATCCATGGTTGAATGAGGAGAATTTTGAATGATAGGTCAAGATCAACAACATGGTAGATGGTGTCTTGAGTTATAGGGCCTAGCTTGATAGCCAAAAGAATGGTACCTTTAGAGGTATGCTCCAAGTTTTTGTATGTCATGATGGTGATGACTTCATGCGATATGTTTGCCTCTATGAACCCTATCTACTAAATGAATTTCAAAGTACACAAGTTTAGGGCTGAGCCATTATCTATCATGACCCTTTTGATGGAAAAATCTCTAACCATAATGACAATGCAAAGAGGGAGATTATGGTCAGGTGCAACAACTAGTATGTCTGATGGCTTGAAGGATAGAGCACAGGATGCAGATAGATATCCGACAAGGTTTTCAAATGGGATGACATTAATGTCTATGGAGACATGTCCTTCTTGGAGGGCTCTATTGAGAATCTCTTGATGGAGAGGTGAAGTACAGAGAAGGTCGAGGAAGGAGATTTGGGCAGGTGTATTCCAAAGATGTTCTATGAGGTTGTATTGTGCATTATGTGCTGGTCTCAGATTGACACCAATGACAAATATCCAACCTCAGCATGTGGTGACTACACAATGACTATGTGCTCCTTTGATGTGGATGACATTGATTGTGGGCTCACCTTGGGTTATATATCCAACAAATTTGTCATAATTGATATAAGTAGTAGTGCAGTCTTTGTGGTCAGCATGATCTCCTTGTTTTCCTTTTCCTTGATTCTATGGTGGGGGATTAGCATTAGCTTGGTTCTTCCTAGTGTTATGTTGTGGGAACATGTTATGATATATCTGCAAATTGGCATTAGGCGAGGCTTGGGTTGGTGTGTCCACTTGGATCTCCTTTCTATCAATGAGATCTTGGATGTAATGCTTTAGTTTCATACACCTTAGGGTAGTGTGTCCTTTGACACAATGATAATACCAGTTAGGCTTGGGAGTGGCATCATCAAATTGTTGAGTTTGTGGGTATGTGATTAGATTGGCCTTGGCCATGCAATCAAAGATTACATCCAAAGGTTCACCAAGAGGTGTGAAGATTCTCTTTTGGTGAGTCTGTGCTCGAGACCTATTCTGATTGGGAGTCATTGATATGGCATTGGCTTGATAGGTTGGATTACCTTTATTTGCTTAATGTCCTTGATGCTGATAGTTTTGCATGGGTTGTTGATGGATGGGAGATTGTTGTTGGTAGGTTTGCATAGGTTGTTGATTGTTTTGAGGTTGTTGTTGTTGATATGCAGGAATAGGTGTAGGACCGACCACAATGATTTGTACATGCTTAGTGTTTATGGATCCATTAGTAAAAACATTCCTGTTTTGATTCCAGTAACGGGATTTGTCATTGCTAGGCTTGCTGTGAGAATCATCTTTGTAGTACCGGATTGTGCCTTCATCTAGGAGACCCTTTTTGATGTCTATCCCCTTGCTTTTGATTTCTTGGTAAGTTTGAATACAGTTCATCCTCATGAAATGGGATAGTTTGGGATGAAGGTTATCAATAAATATTTTGGCTAGATGCTTCTTAGGTGGTTGATATGATAACCTGGTTGTGAGGTTCTACCATCATTGCAAATAGTCAGCTAGGCTTTCTCCTCCTTTTTTTTTTGAGCTACAAAGGTCTAATAAAGACAACTCATTCTTGACATTGTGGGCATATTGGACAATGAACTTCTCAGAGAGCTTGGCAAAGGTCAAGATTGTCCCATAGGGTATCTTGTAAAACCACTCTATAGCAGTTCCTCCCAAGCTTTTGGGAAATAGGCACAAAAAATAATTGTCACTATATGCCACTTCTTGGCATGCCATATAGAACTCTTTGACATGGTTTACTGGATCTCCTTTCCCTTGATATTTATCAAATTTGGGTGTTTCAAAGTGCTTGGGGAAAGGGATGTTTGTGATTGATCAATCAAATAGATAGGGACACAACTCTTCAAACTTGAAGGTCTTATTCTCTATGCCATCTTTGAGCTCCTTAAGAGCATTCTTCATTTCTTCCCACTCGACATTGATTGGTGTTTGAGTGGGTACTCCCATTTGGAAAGGATCTAGTGGCGTTGGTGAATAAGGGTGATTTTGTGGTGGATATTGTGGAGTGGGAAATGGAGATTTCCCAACAAGATAGGTGGATTGGAATTGATGTTGGGGTGATGGTTGTTGGGGAGGATATTGCTACTAAGGATATAAAATGGTTTGTTGTTGCTTAGGAATGATGGTTTATTGTTGTTTTGATGCATAGGATGATGCTTATTATTGTTGCAGGATGATGGGATGTTGCTGGTGTTGCACTGGGAGGTACTGTTGTTGTGGGGGAGACTGGTGGATTGGTGTAGCTTGCTGATAGACTTAGGACTTGATGCACTTGGATTTGAGCTTGGTTGATGTAGGTTGGATGTAGTCCTATGTTGCTTAAGGGTGGAATAGATGTTGGGAAGCTAGAAGTAGGAGGTGGTTGTGCAAGGTAGCTCGCAAAATGGGAAGAACCTTGTTGCTGAGGTGGTGGAACCACTTGAGATGTGGAGGGTGGAACATATAGATAGTTGGTGTATGATAGAAAGGATGAAGCTGGTGGAGGCTATGATTGTTGTTTTTATGGCTTGGGGGAAGGTGGCTTGTTGGTTTGTTAGCATGGATGTAGAAAAGTGGGTCGGTATTCCTAAGGCTTGCATTTCTTCTTGAGTAAGGTCCCAACGAGAACCGGTTCATGGTGGGAGCTACGATGTGGAAGATGTTGGAAATGTATATGTGATGGGAGTTTGGGATGTGAATGGTGGATTCAGAAATCCCATTGAAGGCATGCCTGTTGTGAAAGCAGTTTGTTGGGCTTGTGTATTGGAGATGAATGGTGGAGGTGGAATGTATGTTTGGGAAAATCCTGGTTGTGAAGTGGAGGAAGATGCTTGTGTCCCCACAAAAAGGGTTGTTCTGATGTGGAAGCTTGTTGGGAGTAGGAGGAAAATAGTTGCATTGCCCCCAGAAATGATGGTATTGAGGTAGAGGCCTGATGAGTGAAAGAGGGAAATGATTGTGTTCTCCCCAAAAAGGATGACATTGCTTGGCCCATGGAAGGTGGAGGAATTGCTTGTGTGGTAGCTTGTGTGGGAGGTGGAAGATGATATTGTGGAAAGCCTTGGGATTGAGAGATATATTGAGATGCCATAGAAGGTGATGGTGTTACCATGATGGAAAATAGAATGGGTTGTGTTGTTTGTGTTGTAGGGCTTGCGAAATTGCTTTGCAAGAAGTGGGGGATGGATGCAATTTTCTGAGATATGTGTAAGTTGGGATCAGGGATTTGTTGGATGATGGGGGTGTAGACTTGTGTTGGGATTTGGATGGCTTTGATGGGTATGAGGGTTTGGATATGTGGTGGAATGAGAGTACCTTCTTGCACAAAGTTAACCAGTATGTTTTGTCGATTTTGATCAATAAGTGCACTGACTATTTGTGCATGCCCTGGATGGCTCATAAATGTCTCCATGGAAAATGGAGTTGGGGGGCCATTGGGATCATCCCATATATTACCAATTTGTGGGACCAGTGGATTATAGGTTATCATTGCACTAGTAGGATTGTTAGGATTAGATGAACTAGTGGCCCAATTGGGATCCACATTCCTTCTCTTTCGAGATCTTGTCTCGACAGGCATGAAATGCAGATCTAAAAATGTAGATGCAGATGCTGGATGTATGTAAGATATTTCTAAGGACTTTAAAGATGACAGATGCAAGTCTAAGAAACTTCTAAGGATGGTGAATTTCTAAGATGGGATGCAAGGATTTGGAACAATTGAAAGATGGTAGGATGATGGAGGATTGGTGAGATGCTTTGATTTGGGTTAACAAGGATGATGGAGGATTGGTGGGATGCTCTGATTTGGACTAAGGATGATGGAGGATTGGTGGGGGATTGTGGAAGATTTACTAGGTGTTGGTCAAAATGAGTTGCCGCTTCCTGATGTAGGATCAATGGTAGGATTGTCAACCTAGGATAGACTGATGATCTTTGGCTAAGATGATTCTTATCAATGTAGGACAATCTCTTGCTTGAGATGATGAGGCTTTACAAGGACAAGTATGGATTCCATAGGCAATGCTCTATCAAAGGGTGGAGATTTTGATTTAGGATAAGGTTTTGAATAAACTCAAAGGATTGAACACTAAGTGTTTTTTGGATTTTGGATCACTAGATTTGGTGCAAGGATGGTAGGTTTTGACTTGGATAGTGGATGTTGGATTTGGATCAAGGATTTGGATTTTAAAGATGATGGAATGAGACAAGGATTTTGATTTGGGATTTGCTGATGGAAGGATTGATGAAGTATGATAGAATGATGCTATGTTCTAAGAAGATGATCTAGATGTAACTAGGAAGATGATAAAGAATGCAATGATGCAACTAAGAATGACTTAGGATGCAGCTAAGGATGAACTAGTATGAAGGGAATGCCGAGATAGGACTGTGGGTTTTTGATGGAGTAATGGATATGTGATGGCCCAAGCTAGTATTCTCTCTCTAGATTAACATAGTGCCAATTAACCTGGAACTAGGTTGCAAATTGCTTCACTCTGGCGTTGTAGCCTACGTTGTCTAGTTTCTCTTGATATTTTTCTTTTGCTTGGATTGCTTCTAGTATGGGTTGATGATCTTTTAGATTTCTTTCTGCAATCTTCTTTTCTTGATAAACTCAAGGTTTTGGAAGCTTTTCTTTCTTGTGTTGGGTTAAATCTGACATAGTTTGGAGAGATTTTGCCAATTGTTTTGAAACAAGGCTTTGGGTGTCTGATTTTAAAGGATCTCTTCTACAAGATTTTGTTTAAAAGCTTGTGATCAAGTTTTGGCTTAGTTTGATGTCTCTAATGGCAAAGGACAAACTTGAAAAAGACACTCTAAAAGCAATCCAGACAAAGGACAAAGCAACTTTGTGGGACACAAATAATGATTGACCACTGAAAATAACAATTTTCTTGAAGAGAGTGTATGTTTTGACAAATGTTTTCACTACGTTTGAACTTCAAAAAAACTTCAAGCAAAACTACCTAAAGGAAGGTGAGTATCATAATCTTTTCCCATAACTTGATACCCCAAAAGAGGGATACATATGGTGAGTGTCTTAAGGTGATCCAGGAAACCATAGGGATCGGTCCTTGCAAAAATACTATGATAATTTCAAGGGTAGATTGGGTAACTTTTGATTTAACATGTTTGTATTTGTTCCATGGAGACCTCCCAATCAGTTTGTATGCACGTGACTCACTTAAGAGCCTAGTTGACCATGCTGAAATAGTAGGGATATTCACCTACCTTAGGCTACCATCAACATGCATCATCTGAGCTTGAGGGGATGAAGTGAGAGTTTTCTCAATGCTTTGTTTCTATATCGGCCGGGGAAGGTACCGGTTTGAGGTCATTCTCCAAAGAGGAAGTGCTTTTCTCTCTAGACATGCCTCTCTAGAAGTAGAATGAATGAACTAGTCCAAGTTCAATTTCACTTTTACATCACTTAATTAAGAGGATTTTGCAAAAATGGGAAACTTTAAAAGACACATCAAATAAGTTTGTTCTTTCCCAAATTGATTAGTGAGCGAATTTTGAAAAATTTTAAGCATAAATGTTTAAGCTTTTGAGTTTTTCTTTTCCTTTGAAAATAAGAATTTTTGAAAGATTTATGTAAATGGGCATTCGAGATTGAGTGTGTTTGCTTCACCTAGGAACTTGATCTGAAATTCAAAAGAGCTTTGTTTTTACCTTAAGTCATTCAATATTGAGTTTTGTTTTCTTTTGAGACTTAAAGTAAATGACTTGTGAGATTTTTATTCATTTCTTTATGTTCATTCAAGGTTTGGTGTTTTAGATTGCATTTTAAAGCCCAAAATGAGATTTCTAGATTGATTTTATGAATGAAAACTTTTGGAAACTCTCAATTTTTGCAACAAGACCAATTTTTTGACATATATCAATGCTTTTAGTAATGATTTAGGAAAGTTTAGGAAACTTTGGGACTGTTTAGGAAGCCATTCAAACTGAAATGTAGATTTGCTCCTAGATTGCATGAAACATAAAAGAACTTTGAGATTTTGAAAATGAAGTTCATTTTAGCTTTGATTAATGCATTGAGTTTGAAATAGGACCATTTTAATGCACTTGTGACTGATTTGGGACTATTTAGAAATGAGATGCATATTTGGGTTTCTTTTTATACACCAAAAATTGAAGTGTTCCTAGTTTTGCTTGAAGATCAAAGACACCTAGATTTTGAAAGCATGAATGTTCTTTTTGTCTAATTGAAAGACCTTAGAAGTGATTTTGAGTTTTTTTGGGACTAATTATGACCAATTTGAGTTGATTAGGATTGATTAGGAAACTTTTTAGGAAAGACTTGTAGATTTTTAGTTTCTTTAGGCATTAAAGAGTGATTTGAGGTTCATTTTAAGCCTGAAAACAAGTTATTTTGATTCCTAAACACATCAACTAATTGATTAGCCTTAAGGATTTATATTTTTGATGATTTTGATTCCTTCAAAGTGTACGTGCAGTAGATGGTGTTAAAAACTTGAAAAATAGAGTCAAGAGGGCCTTAAAAATCCCTAGAAACCCAAAAATCCAATCTTATCTTGGCTTATGGCCTTACAAAACTGCCCTATTTCCCATACAAGTAAAAAGGGTAGGGTATTTTCATTCCTTTACTCATACAAGTATTATGTAGGGCCAATACAAGTGGGTATATACCCTGTCACGAGCAAACAGGTTCAACAGGCCAAAAATAAGCCAAAAACACCTAGAAAGCTCCCATACGAGTACTGGATGACCCCAATACAAGTCTGGGTGTTTTAACATATGATTAAGTACACTAGTGAGTTTAATCATATGAATATCCTCATAGAATAGGATGAGATTTTTGAAAAAATGAGTTTTTTGCTTGGAAAACCCTAAAAAATGTAGTTTAGAAGGCTTGTAGGATCCCATCGAGGATGCCAAAATGTATGCAGAGAGAACCTAACCTACTTGGAATAAGTGTAGACATTAAAAAATTAGTTTTTCAAAGCCTAACAATATGTTCCTAAAAAATAGAAAATTACTATTCACAAGGACATTCAGATAGAGCTGAAATAGGAGCACCCTGTCACCGTTTGATTTGCTCTCGCTTTAGGGATGTGGGTGTGCTCTTGAATCACATAGAGAATATACCTAATGATGATTATGTTGGATGAGGATAATTCAAGGACCATGGATACTCTATATTGGCACAAAATAAGGTATATAAGACCTGATTCACCCCTAGAACCCAAGGAACCAAAATGAAGCTAAGATGCAGATTAAGCTACATGATGCTTATGCTAAGATTGTTTTTAACCAAATAGAGATGTGATATGATGCTATATGCTATGAAAAACAATGAACTAACTATGTTTAATCCATTATTCCAAGCTAAGATGTGGTATGAAAACTTGAAAGATGAATGAAATCTAACAATTAGGATTGATTATGCCAAGTCTAGAAGTAAATGAGCATGATAAAAATGCATTGAAGATAAAAAATAAGCTAATACTTTTCTCTTGGAAGGAGGATTATTTATAGGATTTGAGGAAGGGCTTGGGTTAGGATGGAGAGTTAGGGTCATAAGTAAGGTTTGACCTTGGGTTAAGGTTGCTCACACATGTGTGAGCAACACTAGGGAAGTGTACAAGGGAAAAAAGAGTGGAAGAAGAGACACAGGTCTCTTTATGAGGGTGTAAGAGGCCTTAAAGAGTGTGTAAGAGGCTATTAATGAGTCTGTAAGGCTCATTAATGGAGGGGTTTGACCAAAAGTCAAAGAGACTTGGATTAGGCTAAGAAATGTAAGAAACACCTACTAAATAAGATTAGGAAAGGTTTAGGGAAGTTTAGGAAAGATTGGAAGGGTTTAGGAATGTCTAGAAGATTCTAGGGTTTTGAGGCTTTAAATAAATATTTCATTTATTTAGGGAATGTGACATCATTTATCCAATATTGATTCAATAAATGGGGGAAAATCACTCAAATTTGATTTGAATGGTTTGGGGAGGGATTCTTTAATTAAATGTGTCTAATTAAAATAGAAGGGATTAATGACATAAACACCAATTAATTAATTAAATAATTAATTAATGATGATGTCAAGGGTTTTCAAAAATAGAAATAATTTTATTTTCTAAAGGATTTTTAGGTGTCTACACTTTTATCACAAGGGAATAATAATCATATGCTTTGTTCACTTTTCATTTCCATGCAAACATCCTTCGAGTCTTTGAACATGAGTGTTGTAGTACTATATCTCTATAATTAGTTTTTGATACAAAAATTAATAAAAAGATGAAGAAGGCAATAATGATAAAGCATACAAGATAGAAATAGAAAGAGAAGTATATAAGTGTGATGAATTGACCACAAACTTATATATACTCTAAATCACATGATTGTTATGTCAATTGCTTTTTGTATAATAAAGAAAAGGGGAGAGCAATGCATGCAAGGAAAAATGGATTTTCCTCCTTTTCCTAATGCAAAATCAGAAGGAAGATGAAACACTAGGATCAAGTAGGAATTAAGCGCTAAGAATGTCAATGATCCTTCAGAACAATGTATTAGAATGAATTAGATTTAAGGGAATATGATTGGATGATGTAAGATAGAATAATAAATAAGCCAAAGTGACAAGTTTTAGATTACATAGACTGATAAAAAATAAGCATTAACATGTAAATACCAAAAATAAAAACCAAACAATAATACTAACTAGTGGTTTTAGTTTGAAATTGATCAATTGGGAAGAGGTTTCCTAAGTTGTTCCCAACACTTTTGCCTAAATTTAGTCACAGATTATTCGTCAGATCCTGTACTTTCCAAATTTGATCTTGACACATTCACACATAGAAAAAATAGGGAAAATGTTTGGTTGAAGGGGTTTACCTTGGGCAAGCCCAATCGAGGAATCAACCTTGAAATAGAAATGAAATTGCATAAAAGAAAAACATGTAATGTCGGGTAAGTATTAGACTTTCCTTGTAAATACATATACCTTCATAAACATATATTAAAATTATGATGTCCATGAAGATGTATTTGTATGTTGAATTTGAATTTTGGAATGTGAAGTAGAATCAAGGATGTCTTTCACAAATGTAGAGATATGTAAATATGCCTCAAATATATTCGATGTTGTTATTTTTGATAGACTCTTTCATTTAAGAATGGATGGATGAATGCATGTTATTGGAAAATTCTTTCTTGATTTAGATCTCCTCTACTTGGCCATCATGTGAGAGATGCTAGCTATAATGAATAATATTGCCTCCAAATATGCCTTGGATGGTTGAAAAATTGATCTTGAATGCTTGGATGCAAAATTGTAGGAGAGCACTAGAATTCCAACTTGCCTTATGTCCAAATGAGGAGAGATAGGTTTATTTTATATCTCTCAACATTTAAAAGGTCAAAATTTGAAGGAGGCTGACACAAATTTTGAGATCCTTCTAAAACCACAAGACGGGTCCTTGATTCAAATTTGGGGCCAAACATTAGGGAAGAGGATGCCCAAGACATCTTCTTCCTCCCAGAAGATGTCCAAGTTAAAATTGGGAGCTGGGAAGGAGGAAAATAAGATATAAATGCATAATGTAGGTTGATAGATCAAACATAATGGACATGAAATGTCAAGAAAAAAATGAGGCCTAATTAAGCATCTAATTATAGGTGCTTACAATTTAGGATGATACATTCAGCCCCCACATTAGTGGGATTATGAGACAACATCATGTCCATAGTAAAGTAGATCAATGGATTGGAAAATTGTTGTCAAGGTCCAGGAGACACAAAGCCCCCAAGTGACTTAGGTCTTTATCAAATCCAAAACCAAGATAAAAGATGAAATGTGTGTGTGTGTGTGTGTGTGAGAGAGAGAGAGAGAGAGAGAGAGAGAGAGATTATCCTAGTTAGGTTTTGACTTACTATAGGCCATGTGAAGATAAAATATATAATTGAAGGTCTAGAAGGTTGTGTTATGTTAGTCAAACCATAAAAAAATGATAACCAAGTGAAGCATAATCTACTAGGAAATCTACCTAAAGAGGATCAGTCCTTTAGGAAATCATAGTCTTCATTAAGGGATCCAAAAAAGAGATTAATCCTAAGGAAAGCATAGTATCCAAAGGGATCTATAAAAGGAGGATTAATCCTTAAGGAAATCATTATCTTGGAAAGGGATCCATTAAATAATGCACAAGACATATAAATTGTAATGTAAAGGATAATCCCAAGGAAAGCATTGTCTCCTTAGCCATCCACATGAGAGATTGCATATAATCATTGTGTGTGTGTGAAAAATATGAAACAAGGAAAAAAGTGTATGCCCCCACATTAAAGCAATTATAAATGCCTTAACAAGATAAATGAATTTAATGACATTTCCACTATGAGATGCCCTCAAGAAAGGACAAAATAAGGGAAATGAAACACATGAAAAAAATCACAAAAGGGATCTACTAACTATGGGGTCAATATGATCATATGATATCTCATGTATATTAGAATGATATCAAAATGAGTTGACATCATCCCCCAAAGGTAGTATAACTACGAGGACAATGGAAGAAGATCACATAGGAGATATGAAGGAGAGTCTTTTTGGGCCGATATTGTGGAGACCAAAAAGAGTGGCTTATATCGCTTTGTGTCATCCCCAATTAGAAAACATAAAGGCACATTTACAAACAATAACACATGTATGACATAATATATATACAACATATAGAAGAAATGAGATACAAATAAGGGAATGCCAGAATAAATAAATGCCTTTATCACCTTGATCAATGGAGCAACAAGGGTTGTTTAAGGAAATCTAAAAAAAAATGTATAGAAAACAACACATCATGGGGGAAGTACAACATGACATGAAAACACAAAAAATAATCCATCGTACAAAAGGATCTACTTGAGCATATCACCTGCCCCCCCCCCCCCCCCCAATCCATCTCGGTCTATAAAATTTAGGGAAGGTTGGAAACACACAAGAGGCACAACATTGAGGATGGTAGATGGAGCTATCTCGAGTTCAAAACAAGGACTATTCTCTAATGATGAGTCACTTTGTATTTTTCATTAGGAGCAAGAGATACTCATTTTGAAAATCTAGCAATTAAATCATGATTAACATTAATAAGCCCATACATATCATCAAAATCATTAGCATTAACATCATTTGCATTGAAATCATCCTCATCAAGAGTATCTTATTCATCTATATTAATCACAAGAGAATCTATAATACAAATAGAATCATCATGTTTATGTAATTTCAACTTTTTGAGATTAACTTCCTCCCTTGGGCTATGCATAGGTTAGTCAAAGGGAATCAAGGAATCAATTGGTGTCTTAGGGAAGGAAATGTTTGGATTACCATGTTTGGATTATGACACTTATTCAAAATGATGCACATTCATGTTTAAGGGGGGTGATATCAGAATCATTAATGTCTACTTTATATTCCTTTTATAGACCTTTTTATATGTGTTAGGCATTGTATCTTAGAATAAAGGACCTTCTTTTTAAGAAAAATGTTCATTTGAAGGTGTATAATTTTTTCCTTTCAAGTCTCATTTTTTGACTTATCCCATAAGAGGGACACATCTTTACTCTTCTACCTATTCACAATGGTCTAAACTCCAATGTACATCAATCATTTTCATTAATATGTTGTTTACCATCCATCTTAGGTTTGGGTTCTTCTTTCATAAGTTTATTTTAAGGTAAGATCAAGTACATTGAGATTCAACCATTTGGTAAAATGAAAGGGATTTTCATCAACATTAATAACATAGAATCTCTTTATAAATAAGATTGAATCATTTATTTTCATTTGTAGATAGATTGAATATGTAGTACTATAGTCTAAATAAAAACCATGTAATCAAGATGCTCATAAATTTTCTAGAAACTTTGTGTTTCAATCTAATAGAATGTGAAAACCTTATTTTTACTAGCATGTGTTTATTTTTCAAAGCTAACTTTAATTGTTAATGAATTATTTATTGGACAACCTTTTTTGTATGAGTCCATAGATTAATTAAGAGAGTGATATATGTTAAACAAATATATAACACATGTAATGCAATATATAGTGTAATTCATCCCAAAGTGAGTGGTAAATTAATGAAAACTAATGGCTATTTTCTAATATTATTAAATCCTTTAATTATAGCTTTAGATTTTTATAAATTTTATGTATCAATTTTAAGCTTATGTAATTAATTTTTTCTAAATATGTTTAAATATTAAACCACTATCAACCAAAGGACCTTCTAATGGTATTTAATCATATCCAATCACAATGTAATTAGAAGTGATCTTGGTTGATTGATGTATGTCAAAGTTGCTTAGAGCCCACAATAATAATCTTCTGATAGTTATTCCAAAAAATACTAAAATTATTATTTTTTGATTGGTGATAATGTTTAATTTTTAATATTTAAAAAGATTCTACAATATCCATCATAATAAGAGAATCACAGTCTAGATTGCATAGATAAAAAAAAAATCTAAAATAATTGCTACTTGAAAGAGGTTAGTATTGGTTTTAATAATGATATTACCTAAATCCTTTTTTAATATTTCCACATTTTTAATATATCATATCCAAAGGACCTTCTAATGGTATTTAATCATATCCAATCACAATGTAATTATAAGTGATCTTGGTTGATTGATGTATGTCAAAGTTGCTTAGAGCCAACAATAATAATCTTCTGATAGTTATTCCAAAAAATACTAAAATTATTATTTTTCGATTGGTGATAATGTTTAATTTTTAATATTTAAAAAGAGTCTACAATATCCATCATAATAAGAGAATCACAGTCCAGATTGCGTAGATTAAAAAAAACTCTAAAATTAATGTTACTTGAAAGAGGTTAGTATTGGTTTTAATAATGATATTACCTAAATCCTTTTGTAATATTTCCACATTTTTAATAGATCAAGTCACTCATCTGGATATCTTAGCCTTAACATTTTGTAGTTATTCAATTATATTGTTCTCTTTATGTACCTTGGTTGAGATCATTGGTGTAGAAGATAAATCTGAAATTTTGAGGACTCAACAAGGGTTCTTCATTTATTAATTCATTTAATCTCATTTTCTTATTTTATGCTCATGTTACCAAACACATCAATTTGCATTTAAATACTTAGAACACTTATATATATATATATATATATATATATATATATATATATATATATATATATATATATATATATATATATATATATATATATATATATATATATATATATATATATATATATATATATATATATATATATATATATATATATATATATATATATATATATATATATATATATATATATATATATATATATATATATATATAAGGAATACATGCTTTTTTTATAAATTCAAAAGCACTCTAAAGAGACTATACCCTTGTAAATATAAAGATTGCATCTACTTAATTTATCACCAATGTTCTTCTTTTGTACTTAAGACTACCCACTAAATGTGACTTAGTTTATCACTAGTCTTCTTCTTAACTATAGACTATTTACTAAGTGTGGCTATTGAACTCCTTAGAAACAAATGACATATTCCATAAGAAAAATTAGAGTATAGTGCTATACAATAATATCAAATAAAAGGGCCATTGCACATACAAAATTGGGCATCAACTATTTACTAAAAATGTTTAGCCTTGTCTTGCACTTCCACTTGATGTGATCGTCCCAACTCCCCAAATAGTTGTTTCCAAACTAGTTTCCTATATGAAGCTTTTTCCATCTCTTTTGTTTCCCCTACATTCAACAAGGAAGTAAAAAACATAGTAGAAATATTAGAATTAACTCTAAACCTATGGTTTGCCTTTAGGAATTCCTTGCCCAACACCATCTCCACTACGTGGATAATGAAATTGTTGCTAAATTTGAAGATGAATTCAACCTTTTCTCCACCACCTCTCCTAAGAATACCATTTTCCTATGTAGCCCACAAGATTGACAAGTATGTTCATCTTTTTTCCATTCCATTTCTCAATGCTATGAAAAAATAACCACCTAGGCATACCTTTAAATGCTACACTCTACCTCACACACTTCATTCTCAAAACTTGTAAAAGTTGTAGATGAACTATACCATGATGATGGTGCAAAAATGTAGAATTATACATGAAATGATTTCTAATAAAAGGTCTAATTTATTTTTCACATGTAAGCCTAAATAGCTCTTAATAATACATGATTATTCCAATGACCTAAAATATTATTGTAGGTGCAAGCCCTTAGTTACTAAATATGAGACTTCTTTGCATGTGTGTTGATGTAAGCAATAGTTGATTTCTAAAGAAATTAGTTTGTAAGTGAAAATTTTCAAAACTAAAATAGGCAATCAAAGCTACTTTGAAGAGTAGCCTACAACATATGACATATTTATAAATGGGGAAGTATCATGAGTGGTAATTGGTATAGATCAAGGGAAGTGTCATAGCAATTGACTAGTTATTAATGTAGGTTTTAATTTTCTAGTTGGTTATTTAGCTTTTTATTCATAGGTTCTACACTTTCAATTAAGCTTTCTTAGGATTAATCATGTTAGTATTATTGTGAATGGGTGCAAGGTTTTGACATATTTCATGGGAGTTACATGTGCATTATTTTGGATCCTTTCCATTGATAGTATATTCCACCTCTCACTTTTTATATATACTCATCTCATAGCTAATCTTGAAATTCTATTCTATTACATTGTAATTGCATTCTACAACTATTTTCTCTTGCATTATCCTAAAGTTATTTTAATTTTGTAGCATTCACATTTCTCTCTTGGAGTTGTTATTTTGAGCTTGTACCATTTTATATTCATATTTTTATTTCTATTTCTTTGCACTGGGTATTCTAGGCTATGCATCTTTTTAGATTCTAACATGGTATCAAAGTTATTCTACTACAAGAATAAAGTACGCTCTTCTCTTGCATTTTCATATGAACTAGAGAATAAAAAAACTTTGAGGAAAATTTTTAACCTTTAGGGGTTTTGTGTAATATGTTATAAAATTTGGGTGTTTGCAACATTTTGATAATTCCAGTTGCATTTTCAAATATTCCATAACATCTAGATGGCTCAAGAAATTCAAATTTGGCTTTTATTTCACTGAAATCAGAGCACAAAAATCCAGGAGAAGATTGGAGGTGTTTTCATTTTTGCATTAGATTTGTGTCTTCTTAAAGTCAAAAAGAAAAAAATTCTTGATTTTGTTCACATGGTCAAATAACCTTCTAGGTATCTATTGAATTTTGTAGATATTAATTATATCTAGCAAAAAATAATGTCGAAAGAGTATCACATAGCCATTTTTCTACACGGTAAAGGGTTAATTTAATTCATTTTTTCAACAAGTTTGTTTGTTGGAAAGAAAAAAAAGATTTATTGTTTTCGCTTGTAGCGGAAAAATATTTTTGAGTTGTTGTTATTATTTGCAAAAAGTGAGTAGATCTTTCATAAACCAAACAAAAAGTGAAAAAATCTGCAATAAAAGTCATTCCTATAAAACAAATTTAGTTTTTTTGACAATTCATTTTTTTTGCCATGGATGTCAGATTTTAACAAACAAGATGTTGTTGCAAAGCTAAAGATGAGCACTTTCAACCCATATTGGGATTGATCACTTTTATTATCACTCTTTTCAGATATTGCAACTTGAATTTGGTGTTGAGCACAATTATACAACTAATTTGCATAAATTTTGTGTAAGTGTTGTATTTTTAGCCATTGTAGGCCTTAACACTATTGTAATTTGGGAAATGCTTTGTAGTTGAACTATACTATAATGTGTGATATTGCTATTAGGATTCAACTATGTAGTTTTTTAGTGAAACTCATTGACCCATGTTTCATGAGTAGTGGCTCACTAGAACCCATCTCTCATGAGAATGAATGGAACACTTAGCACTCATTGCATCTAGGTGATGCCACATAGGTGATTTCCACTATGCTATAAAGTGCAAACATTTTAATATTTGTGATTGGGGAGTAATTTTTTAGAGTAGTGAAAATGATGGGGGTGTCTTGGTGTTCTTGTTTTCTCTTTCTTTTAGTACTTCTTTCAATATTTTTGCATCATGGGTCAAACTATAGCTCTCATTCTAATTCCTTATAATTATTTTGAGTGGAAGTCACACATGACAATCTACTTAAGAAGATTTGGTTTGTATGGGATGACAATGAGATTGGAAATAAAAATTGCTCTAGATGTAGAATATCCTAAGTGGTTTAATAGATGTGATGAAGCATATGGAGATTTGTATTTGTCTATTTCTCTTGATCTAGTCTTTTATATTTAATTCTTGAGTATTCCTAATAAAATTTGGACAAAGTTAGAAACTTAATTTAAAATTCAATGAGGGGTCATACGTTGGAAAATGAACCAATGAGTCTAATTCCAAGCAATTTTAACACAATCCAAGATTTATTCACAAAATTAAAATCATTAAGGTTGCAACTAAAGCAATATGGAATTGAAAAGAAAGATGAGCAATTGATTCTTAGTATTCTCTCTAAGCTAAGTTCTAAATATTTAGAGTTTGTTTCTATCTTCTATGCTACTAAGGGTGCACTTGGGACTCAATTTATCATACCATCCTTGGATGATTTTTCTATTTCTCTCACATATGAGCAAGATAATATATTCCAAATGGACACTCTTAAATTGTCTAAGACACATGCTCTGGTTACCAACCAATGCAAAAAAGAATTGTTGTCCCAATTTCAAACACTCAAATTTTAAAATTTTAGATTAAAATTAATATCTGGGTTATCTATAATGCGTTCTTTTCAAGAGTTTTTGGGATGTGTGATTATGTGGTTTCACTCCAAACTCTTTATTTTTTAATCTTGTCATGCACTCAATGAACTGGTTAACATGTGTTCTATTTTTGTCAAGTTTCAAAATTCATTATGAGCACCCAAATTTAAATGATTGATCCATGGTGATAATGTCAAGTTCAGTTCCAGCTACCAAATCATGAAATGCCCTGTGTACTCTGAACTAATCTTTTTCTTTGCCCAAAACACAAAAATAGTTAAATATTGAAAGCTTTTAAATGCTGAGAAAAATTATTTTGTGAGCATATCTCTAGTACCATTCCAAGCAACGTGGCCAATTTTTGTGATAACCCACTTCATTGTTTGCGAGATTTTAATGCTTTCATTTTTGTGAACCTATATTTAGAAAATATTAAAATTTCATTCTAAAAGCCTCATCATGAATAAATTTTTATGGATTGTGGTCACCTTATACTCCTTAACACCTAGTTGAAATTTAAAGTTGAGATACCTTGCCAACCAAAATTTATGTTTATTTCTGTAAACTATATGACTAGGTTATTAGGACATATTAAATAATTTTAAAGTTTTTAAATAATAATATTTATTTCACATCTAATCTTTGTTTTAGTGATTTGGGAGGCAAATATTTAAAAAATCTTTTCATTTTCTTTTCCCGTACCTAAGTATGCTTCGATGTCCAAAATCTCTAACTTTCGAACTCAAATGCTCTATTGCTCGCCCATTACATCCTTTTGTACTTTGGTGAGTCCTAAAGTACTCAATTACTCGTCCATCATGTACTTCCATACTTTAATGAAGCCTAAAGTACTACTTTTTTTTATTGAAGAACATTTGAACTCAACACCTTTTAGATGCCTACAAAATGACTTTGCCACTAAACCAAATGCTTACTATGTACGAGAAATTGTACCTTCATAGAATTAGTATTGAACAATAAATGAAATAGAAACTAAATAGCCATAATATAGCAATCTATTTAGCAAATTAATGAGCAATTAAGCATCCTATGGCTCTCTAACTAAGAGTGTTAATGTGAAGCTCTCAACAAGCCTCCATTATGACAATCCTAGAATGAGAAATGATATGATAAACAAGCTAAATTGATCAATTCCAAATGAAATACAAATAATTAGCCTTAATTTTCCTTTCTATCTATACAATGCAAGAGGTTTGATGCTATTCTCAGATTTGTGGATCATTTTATGAATGATTTTGCCTTGCTTATATAGGATTTGGCAAGGGTAGGGGGTGTAGTTGTGTTGATCATGATTAAGCTTGAGTTGAGTCTTTGGTTCCACCCTTTGAAGACAATTTAAATATTGTGTCCTCAAAGCTTGGGACAAGTAGACAAGATGAGTGGACAAGATTCTCTTTCAATTTGAGTGATTGAGATTGAATTTGGCCTGATCCATGTGAGTTTATTTCCTTAAATCCCATTGGTTGAGGCTTTTTTCCTCCCATGTGGTGTTGAGAGAAATTAGAATTTAATTAATTGATTTTAATTCATTTATTTAGCCATGTGCACCCCTTGAATGGGTTGATTTAATTCAAATTATACAATTAATTAGATTAATTGCACATTTGATTTAATTTCACTTGATTTAATAGTTTTTAATTGATCTTTTGGCTTTAGATTTTGAATCACATTGAATTAAGACTTGATTTTAATTTTGATTGGCCAAATGTTTGCTTTGATTTTATCTTGATTATTCACATGAATAATCCTATCCACTTTTTGGTGATTACAAATGCCCCTCTTTGAATTGACATGCAAAGCGTGTCAATTCAAATAATATCTAGATTTTACTAATGACAGATCCTAATTATGTCGATGGTCAATTTGATGTTTGATATGAGATGCAGATTTTGATGCTAGGATTGATTGATTGCTTTGATGGTCGAACTGATGTTAGATTATTGATGTGATACCTGATTTGACTTGATTCGATATTTGATGCCCCTTTTGATTGATTAGTGAACAAATTTCTTGATAAAAGATTACACTTTGATTTGACGATCATTCCCTGATTTGATGATGTTGATGCTGATGATGATTATCCGAGTATATGCCCCCTTAGAAATGAAATGAAATTGATAGATGTTTGAGAATTTTGATGATTTTGGTCAATTTGCATTGATTGGGTCAATTTATAATGAATTTTGATTTCATTTTCGATAATGTTTTTTCATCTGTTTGATTACAAATGCCCCTGCTTTGGCAGAATTGGTTAAAAATTTGGAGTTCCCGAGCCCCCTCTTGTGAAGGATTCCCTTTTTAGGTCAAAGATACCCTTTTTAGGTCAAAAGGGTTTATATATAGAGGTAAAAAGTCATTTTCACTATTCATTTTCACTTTTACTTTTGACTTTTGAGCTTTGACCTCTTTTGACTTTCTGATGATGTCTATCCTGATTCACAAGCATAGATTTGAGCGTGGTTGATGGTTCCAGCGGCCACAGAACTACAGACCTCCGGTGAGTGCCTGATCTTCTTGATTTTGTCAATTAATGGATTTAATTCAGAAATTTTGAATTTTTCATGATAAAACTTTGTCTTTTTTTTTTTTTTTTCTTTTTTTTTTTCAAATAGCGCTTTTGCAATTTTAAATAGCACTTTTACCCCTGAAGTAGCACTTCTGCAACTTTAACCAGCGCTTCTGCGCTTCGGAACAACACATTTGCACACTTGTTCTTGGCCTTAATTTGCTTTTGCCTTACCAAATAGCGTGTTTAATATTGATTTCAATTTTGTCCATTAGAATAGTGCTTCTAAATTTTAAAACTGTGCTTTCAAATTATTTTAGCGCGTTTGCCTTAAATGGTGCTTTTGAGTTGTTAAGTAGTGCATTTAAACTTTTAAATAGTACGTTTGTGTTTTAGCGCTTTTAAAGCCTGAACTAGCACTTTCACCCTTTTAGGATAGATTTTAAATTGACTTAGTCAGCTTTCAACCTATTCAACGTCATCAATCAACTGATTGGTTAAGGTAATGAAATTGATGTTATAGCGAGTTGTAAGATGTCAGTATGAGTTAGTCATAATTTGAATGTTGGATTTTTAATCTAGATTTAGATGATGGGTGATGATGAATTTTCCATTTTATCTAAGTAGAAACATGAAAATTGATTGTGGTTTGATATTTTGTAAATGTTTGATTGACTTAGGATAATCCAAGTGATAACTGATTTCAAAACTGATGTTATTGAACTTGCTTTTTGCAGGCAGTGCTTAAGTCACTAGGTGTTCACAGTTGTTATCCCTTACCTTTTAATATGATCTAGGACCTCAGTGTGGCTGATTATAGACATATCAGTCTATGTGGTCTTTCTTTCCTTCTTCCTCTTCCTTGATTTTTGTTAGATTAGGTGAAAAACTAATCTCCCAAGAACACCTGCATGCATAAACCTGTCACATGGAAGAAGCAAAGAACAGAAGCAAGAAAAATCATGGAGCCCAAAAAGCCAGAGACATCTTATGGACATGCAAAGAGAAAATTTCTATTATGATCCAATAAGTGAATTATCTAAAAAGATTGTACAAAGGGTTCAACCATATAGGTGAACAATAAAACCCTAAAGCTATAAAGCAAAAAATAAAGCTAGGTTGCACATTATAATTAATAAATATATTAATTATAATGCACCTAAAAGATAGCTTAAGTAAATAGAGTAATAAATGACTTAATTAATTAAACCAAAGTGATTTAATTAATAAGCATAAAGTATGATTACTCTAACACCCCCCCTTAAGCGTAGCTCAAGAGAGAAGCTAACCTAGCACAGCGATGAAAGCAGAAAATGGGTCCCGGCAACAAGGCCTGATCAGGTACCCAGTACAAGAAAATAAACTAGATGAAGGAAACAAAGCCTCCAATCTAGGGAATGTCCCAAAGAAAGGAACAAGAAAGAGCATGAAGCATCTCCGAAGCATGAAGCTGCAAACACTGTCAGAAGAAACTGCTGGAACCCCCACTGAAGTGCATGACCAGGTAGAGAAGACAAAGTCTGAAGAGCTGATCAATCAAAGAGGTGACCTCCAAAATAGGAATGAACGAGTGTCTATATAGTAGATGAACCATCTCACCGAAATGCATAGGTGCCTAGCCACTGCATCCGCCTAGTACATAGGAACAAAAACTGAATACGTAGATCACTCAACCAAACCAAGGAAGCAATAGAGCCAACAGGTGAACCCCCCCATAATGCTGAACGGGGTGACAGGAACACTGAAATGCAATGCCAGAAACATCTGCAAGAAGAAGAAACAGGAACACCTATGTGCAAAAGAAGGTACAAGCACAGGATAAAGGGCGGTGTCATAGACACAGTCTACATGGGCTAATGTCATGGAAGGTACGCTCACTTGACAAGAGTGGATGCGCCTATAGTGGCAAATGCATCAGAATCCCCCCATGGCACTTTATAACTGAGTGCGTATACAAACAAACACATAGTGTTCAAGATCCCAAAATGCAAAAGCAGACACTTTATCTCAGTGTGTTTACAGAAAAAAGAATGCAACAGAAGAGAAGCATACAATGCTCAAAAGACAGAAAGAAGAGTGAGCTATGAACTCAGAAGAAGAGATCCCCGGACCTGTAGAACCAAGCACTCCACCAGAGGGCATAAACTGCATAACTCAGAGGAGTGAAAACCTGGAGTAGAATCTGGAAAAATAACCTCTGCCACTGAATAGCACACTGAACCAGCTTTCCGAAAATACCAAGTTTGCTGAAAACTGAGCCCGGATGTGAGAGATATAGTGTCTGGAATGCAAAAAGTACCCGTGACTTTGACTGGTAGAAAACCCCTGCAAACGGAAAAATAAAACAACCAAACTAAAAAAAATAGAAAGGTCTTGGAACCAGCTTTCCGTCGATATCTCGTTTGGCAAAAAACACCATCGTATGCTCAAGTTACGACAAAAACAGTGACAGGTGCTCTGGCAGGCACCTGAAAAAGAAAACCTCTGAATTCAACAGCCTGGTGCGAAAAATGGAAGAAGAATCTGGAAAAAAGCTCTGCATATAAAACAACCATCTCAGAATCATCTTTCCGATGATGTCTCGTTCGCCCACTAACTCCTCCGTATGAGCAAGTTATGCCAAAAAAAGCATCAGGTGCTCCAGGAAGGCAAAAAAGCAGTCCTGCCTTCGAAGGCATGGTACGAAAAACGAGGCAAAAAACTCAAAAAGAAACCTCCATAATTGCGTTCATCTCGGAAAGAGCTTTCCGATGATATAAAAAACTCCCAAATACGCCTCCAGATGAAGAAGATATGGCAAAAAAGGGCCCAATTACCCTTAAAAACAGAGCCCTAAAAAAACATGCAAATTTTTTTAAAAAAAATTAAAAAGCATGTCCGCTGACGTCATGCTGACGTCAGCAGAGGGCCTGGGGGCTGAATCAGGAAACCCCGGGTCATGTGGGGGACCAGGGGCTGGTGCTGGTGCTGGCGGTGGGCGGGCCGGCGGAGCGGAGGGCGCGGGCGCGGGCGGCGGGGCCGGGAGCGGTGGAGGCCGCAGACTGGCGGAGCGGAGGGAGCCCGGTGGCTTGCAGCTGCAAGCGGCTCGGCGAAGGCCGCGGGGTGGCGCCCGGGTGGCCGCTGGGTGGCGCCCGGGAGGCCGCCCCTTAAAAAAATTTTAATTAAATTTTTTTTGAAAATCGCCGTCTCGGAGTGCGTGCCAGGGCCGTACGGCCCTGGTATGCAAAATTTTTTTGCCTCAGATGCCACTGTGTCCAAAATGGACAAGTTTTATATGGATTTAGGGGTTCTTGGGCCTTCCGGACACAATGGTGGTGTCCGTTTTTGCCCAAGGTGAGCCAAATTTTGGCTCCCCCCCAGATCCACAAAAAAAAACTCCTGAAACCCTTGAAAACCTCCTGCTTCTGAAACACTTCAACAAAACACGAACAGCGAGCAGCAAGATGGCTCTGATACCATGTTATATTAGGTGAAAAACTAATCTCCCAAGAACACCTGCATGCATAAACCTGTCACATGGAAGAAGCAAAGAACAGAAGCAAGAAAAATCATGGAGCCCAAAAAGCCAGAGACATCTTATGGACATGCAAAGAGCAAATTTCTATTATGATCCAATAAGTGAATTATCTAAAAAGATTGTACAAAGGGTTCAACCATATAGGTGAACAATAAAACCCTAAAGCTATAAAGCAAAAAATAAAGCTAGGTTGCACATTATAATTAATAAATATATTAATTATAATGCACCTAAAAGATAGCTTAAGTAAATAGAGTAATAAATGACTTAATTAATTAAACCAAAGTGATTTAATTAATAAGCATAAAGTATGATTACTCTAACAATTTTGAGTGAATTAGGGTTTGATCATCGCTATGGCTGAGTGATGGCACTTAGACCATAATACTTTTCATTTACTGATGGGTGAGATGTCGATCACGCTGGAGGATGTGTATCGCATCCTTCACGTGCCAACTAGAGGAGAGTTGATCTATTATGACAATTTTTATGATGGGTTTGCATGTCGATGAGTTTTTTTGGATCCTACCATTAGAGACGATCATATCCAGTGGGCCCAGTTCCTTTCTTTTATGGTGCTTCCAATAGTTTTAGGTACTTTGATTGGTGGGTTTCTTTTGCCAGACAAGCATGGTCATGGTTTCACATGCGGATGGGGTCCTATCCTTGAGGACTTGATGGTGCATCCTTGGAGATTTGATTGGGGTTCATGCATATTAGCTCAATTGTATCATGAGCTACATATAGTGGTTTATAGACAATCCTCTACACTTACTGCATGGGTGATCTTGTTACAACTTTAGACTTGGGAGCATATCCAAGTGACACGTCCTATTACAGCATGACAGTGAGATCCACGCTAGCCATTCACCTAGATATACGAGGGTATGGTTATTCAGACCCATATAGGTAAGCTTGATTATTGGCATCGTGTCATTGATGATATGGACATTGTGGTATGGAGGCCATATGTTGGTTGTGAGGCTTGGCCTAAGAATGACTCTGAGTTACCCTATATGTTTTACCCTTGATGGATGATTGGGCGTTCCACTTATATTATTGAGAGATTCCACTTTAGGAGAGTATTGCGTCAGTATGGGCGTAGGCAGGGTATGCTGTA
This sequence comes from Chamaecyparis obtusa, assembly GCA_027943335.1. Lineage (NCBI taxonomy): Eukaryota > Viridiplantae > Streptophyta > Pinopsida > Cupressales > Cupressaceae > Chamaecyparis > Chamaecyparis obtusa. The sequence goes on along the minus strand of BSBK01001290.1, from coordinate 32,770 downwards.
GGGAGTAGTGTTGTATGCTTGAGTGCAGGCAGAGAGATCATTGTGGGGTCCTTGTGTAGATTATGGCACAACTGTTAGAGAGATTCTAGACCTTGGATATCTACCTTGGTCTATGTGAGAGCATATTATGGATGTTGGTATCACAAATGATTATGCTAAGTGTTTGCATTAGTATCCCTTTCCTAGGTTCATAGATCCTATTGAGAGGATTCCTGGGATTGATGAACTATCAGATGGTGACATTAGTAATGCAGGAGATGGTAGAGATGATGATGGAGATGATGATGGTGGGGATGGTGATAGGGGTAGGATTCAAGCACGACATGGATGACGTGGTCATTGAGCAACTAGATTAGGTAGAGTACATATCCCAGTGATTGTTGCTACTCCTATTCCTCCTGCGGGTGGTCAAGGTAGATGTGGTGCAGATAGAGCACTTCATCAAGTTGCTAGGGATCCAGTAGTGAGACAAGGTTGACATAGAGCCAGACCTCACAAAGAGGTTGAGGCATAGGTGGCACAAGTTTTATTAGACTAGGCACATGGTCCTCCTGCTCACCGGGGTATACTGACTATTATTCCATAGGCTCCACCTTCTTAGGGACATGCTTTTTCTTTTGCTTCTGCTTCGATGCCCTCTTCTTCATCACGTCCATCTTCTTCTAGTTTTGTTCCATCATTGTCTATTCCATCTTCTTTAATGCCTTCCTCATCCATGCCTCCACCATAGGGTCCTTCCCTAGCTTTAGCATCAGATGTTATATCTCTTCAGACTCAGATGTCAATGACACAATAATAGGTTACTCAGTTGAGTTTGATAATGTAGACCTTCTTGGAAATAATGAGCCAACAGGGATTATAGGGGAGCTCGAGTCGTCCTCTAGATATTGCTCTTGGTCTTGATGGTACCGATGGTGCTGGTGACTCAATTAGTTAATATATTTTAGTTGATTTGTACTTTGATGATATATGATCTCATTCTCTTATTGATGTCAAGACATTAGACTCTTATTGTATTATTTGATTTGATCTATATTGTTGATGTTGATTCTGATACTTTGCTAGACATTGATTATCTGGATATTGCTTTTATGATCCCTTTGATGGACTTTGATATGTTGTTTACTTCATGATGATGTTATAGGCTTTGATACTCATTTTGATATTTTTTACTATATATGATGTCATGATGTGTTGGACCTCCTTTTTAGGTGTTTTAACATGATATGCAAATCTAGATTGTTCTATCTCCTATATGCTTTGTTTTATGTTTTTCAGAATGTAGTTTTTGAAATGTATGCATATGTTCTAATGATTCTTAAATGGTTGTCTTATGTATGACATATAATAGATGGATGTATATGATGATGTGGATTCTAATGATTAATGCTTTGGTTTTATGGATGTAATGATAGATAGATAGATTAGATGGTTGTAATGTATATGAATGTAATGTGATATGGATACTTAATGGTTAATGATCCTAGATGTTACATGATGTAAATGATGATGCAATGCATTGCTTTTGTTGAATGAATTTATATGTAATGACTTAAATGATATGTACCTAATGATAGTTATGATGTTCTATTTGAAATGTAATGATGTAATGGGTATAATGATGCAATGATTATAATTTTAATGAATGCAATGGTAAATGCACTTAATGGATGAATGATTTCCTTTTGTCTTGAATGATGCATACTAAATGAAATGAATTTTGAATGATGCAATCTAAAGTAATTAATGAGTTTAAGGTGATGTATGCAACCTAATGTAATTTAATGGATTTAATATGATGAATGCAACCTAATGCATATAAGATAAAGTGAATCTAGTGGAAATGATTTCAATGATTTAATGCAATGGGATGCAATGGTGCTTAAATGAACCTAACTAATGCAAGTGAACTAATTAAATGCACTCTATTTTTTATTTTTTTTGATTTCCAACACACTCGATCACATATAGTTTTTGATGATCCTTTGATTCTTTGATTTGACCGCACCCCCTTTTGTTTTGTCAATCTTCTCTTTTGAAATTATAAACTACGAAAGGAAAAATACATTAAATTCATTTAATCTAAGATGTATGCAACTAACTGTCATTATTCAAAAATTTGGAGCTTATAATCATCATCAAGCAGTTTTGGAATTCCTCTTTTTAGTACAACCATCACTAGTTCAACCATGATGATATGAATACTTTTTTCATCTCTTGTTTTGCTTTCCCATCTCTTATCTGGTATGACTATCACTTATTGAAACCAATCATGAGAGTGTGAATACTAATTTTGTTGGATTCTATGTTGCAAGTGGATTTTGGTATTATGATATTAAAGATCAAAATATCCAAGGTATCCTTTTGCGTAAACAAACAAAAATCTCAGTTTTAATCTATGAAAAATTCCTCGATGATTCTTTGATGATCATGTCCTTAGACAAATAATACATGATTTAACACTTTGATCTTAAGAAAATTATTCAGAAATCCATTAAAATATCATACTTTCATCATAGCTTATCTCGTTTAAAAACTTTCATCGATTTGCTAGAAAGACATGATTTCATCAATCAAGTCAACACTTAGAAATTTTTTTTGCCATGTTTTTAAAATCCATATTTCAAGTGTTGTTCCATCTAGTTCATACTCTTAATCCTGATAAAGATAAGGTCATGTAAGATCTTAGATTAAATTTTGTGTTTGGTTCAAATTGGATTGGGATTGAAGATTTGATGAAGTGTTTCATTTGCGTTTTTGATGAATTGATTCACTAATTGATTAAAATTTGCTTTTGATGAATCCTTCCTCCTTTCGAGTAGATTGCCCCCAGTTTGATATGATTTCAAAGTTGGACTTAGGACAATTTGTAGATTAGGTGACCAAAATCTTTAGGTACTTGCAAATGCAACTGTGGGGTTTTATTATGCAATATATACAAATGCTGGCTTATGCAATATTTACAAGGTGACCTTCTAGGTATGCAACTGACTTGGAATTTCAATGGTGCTTGTTTACCAGGTTTTCACCGATTGAATGGATCTTGCTTTCTTTTTCTATTTTTAAAGCTTTTTCTATTTTTTTGCTACCAAGGTGCCTATTTACTAGGTTTTCACCAAGATACTTTTTCTCTTTATCGATTTTTTGTATTTTTTTCTTTTTCAAATTTTTTCTTTTTCATATCATCAAGGGGCCTATTTGCTAGGTTTTCACCAAGACAACATCTTTTAAGGATCATATATGAATGTTTTTGGCTTTCTTCATGCTCAAATTTCCATTGTTTTTGATCTTTTTTGCTTTTCCAATTTATTTTCTCTTTTTTGTTTTTCAATGTTTTGGTATTTTCAAGATCTCTTTTGGCTATATACAATAAATATGATGCTCACCATCTGATTTTATGATACTCTTTATACTCTTTCATCTGTCTCATGTATAGAACCTCTTTAGGTGAATGCTATTGATAGGTTCTTGTATCTCTTCTCCATCACAATCCGCTAACTTGTAGGTGCCAGTGCCAAAAGATGAGGTGATAACAAAAGGTCCTAACTAGTTTGCTTCCCATTTTCCTTTCTTTTCCATTTCTACTTGGTTCTTAGGATACTCTCACAAAACTAGGTCACCTATTTGAAATGTTCTTGACTTAATGTGTTTGTTATAAGTCCTTAACATTATGTTTTGATATACCCTTAAGTGATCAAATGCTTGTTGTTGTTTCTCATCTAGCAGTTCTAGTTCATGCAACCTAGCAACTCTATAATCTTCCTCATTTATCAAGCCATGAAGAGATATCCTTAAGGATGGAAGTTCTACCTCCAAAGGTAAAACTACTTCTATTCCAAAGACTAAGGAAAAAGATGTAGCTCCTATTGGCATTCTAATGCTTGTTCTAATATAAGCCCATAAGGTCGTGTTTATTATTATGTGCCAATATCTTCCTGAATTGTCCACCGTTCTCTTCAATATCTTCAATATCTTCAAGATGTTCTTATTTGTTGCTTCAGCTTGTCCATTACCTTGGGGATAATAGATTGAAGAAGAATGATGTATCATGCGAAACTTTGTACACAACTCTTTTAGCTCTTTGTTTTTAAAGTGTTTTGTATTATCTGTGATGATGGCATGAAGTACACCATATCTACAAATTATGTGATTTAGAATGAACATGGATATTTATTTGCCTGTTGCAGTTGACAAGGGTACAACTTCCACCTATTTAGTGAAATACTCTATAACAGTGATGATAAACTTATGACAATTGGAAGATGGTGGATGAATCATCCCTATTAAGTCTAATCCCCATTGATAAAATGACCATGGTGTTGTCATTGGATAAAGCTCTTGGGCTGGTACATGGATCAAGTTTCCATGAAATTGACACTTTCGACAAGTCTTAGCAAAATGACAAGCGTCTTTCTCCATCGTAGGCCAAAAATATCCCATCCTAAGAAGTTTCTTAGCTAGGATCAATCCATTTGAGTGTGACCCACAAATTCCCTCATGGATTTCTTGCAAGGCTACATTTGACTCCTCTTTCTCTAAACATCTAAGAATCATTCCGTCGAGACTCTTACGATACAATGTTTTAGATATTAAGGTATATCGAGTAGCTTGGTAGATGAAGCTTTTCTTTTGGTTCCTGGTTTGGTCCATTGGTAAGATTTGGTCTTTGAGGTAAGTGTAAATGGCTCCATACCAAGGTGATTCTTGTCTAGTTAATAAGCAAATAGTATGGGGATGGGTGGGGTCAAATGCGGGTTGTTACACTTCTTCTACTAGGAATTTATATCTGGTGCTTTGATCTGGTAGTTGTAGAAGTGAGGCCAAAGTTGCCATTGTATCTTCTCCTTTGTTCTTTTCTCTAGGTACTTGCTCGAATGTAATATGAGTGAAGTAATTCTTAAGGTTTTCCACCATGTTCTTGTAAGGCACCAACTTGTCATCTTTGGTTTGATATTCATCATGAATTTGATTAATGACTAGTTGGGAGTCTCCATAAACCTTTAGTTTTGTCACCCTCCATTCTAATGCAAACTTGATTCCAATGACCAAGGCTTCATATTCTACTATGTTATTGGTACATGAAAATATCAATTTATAGGATTTTGGAATTGTAGACCCTTGTGGAGTTATCAATAGTATGCCAGCTCTTGATCCATGTTGGGTGTATGAACCATCAAAGTATAGTTGCCATGTTTTTGCCTCTATATTCACAATCTCAGAATCTGGAAATTCTACTTGAATCAGATGATCATCTTGTAGTGGTGATTCTACTAGTTGGTCAGTAATGATAGCCCTTTGATTGATTTATGGTCTACATACTCAATGTCAAATTCACTCAACACCATCACCCATTTGGCTAGCCTTCCATTCAATGCTGTTTTGCTTAGTAGATACTTCAAAGGATCGATCTTGGCAATGAGTTTTATCTTATGAGATAGCATATAGTGACATAATTTTTGTGAAGCAAAAACCACATCCAAGTATGCCCTTTCGATGAAAGTGTAGTTTAAATCATATTTGACTAGAGTTCTACTTATGTAATATATTGCTTTTTCCTTGCCTGATTCATCTTCTTGTGCCAAAAGTGCCCCCAATCAGTGTTCGGTTGCTGAAATAAATAGGATCAAGGGTTTGCCTCTTATTGGTGGCATCAAAATTGGAGGATTCATGAGGTACTTCTTTAACATGTTGAAAACTTCTTCACACTTCTCATTCCATTTGAAAATTGTGTCTTTATGGAGAAGTTGAGTGAAGTTGTGACATTTTTTCACCAATTGGAATATAAACCTCCTGATGGATTGAATTATTCCTTGTAGTGACCTCATTTGGCTTATTTTTTGAGGTGCTTCCATCTCCATGATGGCTTTTACTTTAGCAGGATCTACTTCTATTCCCTTTGTGGATACAATGTAGCTAGCAACTTGCCTGATTGTACCCCAAATGCACACTTTTTTGGATTGAGCCTCACTTTGAATTGTTCTAGCCTGACAAAGATTTTCTCTAGAATTGGTAAATGCTCCTCTCTTGAATGAGACTTTGCTAATATGACATCAACATAGTCCTCCATGAACTTATGCTTCATGTCATGAAATATAGTGGTCATTGCTCATTGGTAGGTCACTCTGAAATTATTCAAACCAAAAGGCATGACATTCTAGAAAAAAGTTCCCCATGCACATGTGAATGCTATTTTATCTTAGTCCTCAGGTGCTATCTTTATTTGGTTATATCTGCTGAATCCATCCATGAGTGAGAACATAGAATGTCCTGCTATTAGGTCCATAATGGTGTCTATACTTGGAAGAGGAAAATCATCCTTAGGACACACCAAGTTTAGGTCTCTGAAATCTGTGTAAATCTTGATGGACTTATTTGCTTTTGATACTAGCACTATGTTTGAAATCCATTGTGCATAATCAATGGCCCTAATAAATCCCACTTTTAGCAATTTCTCCAATTCCACTTTAACTAGCAAAGCTATATGTGGGTGCATCTTTCTGAGCTTTTGTTTGACCAGTTTGGCTCCTTATTTGATGTTTAAATGGTGCATGATCAGGTTCAGATCTAAGCCTGGCACATCATCATATGACCATGCGAAGTTGACTTGTTTTTCCTTAAAGAATTTAATGAATTCTTTTCTTTCTTCGATAGATAATGATGTCGCTAGATGTATGATCTTTGGCTCGATTTCTGTCCCAATGTTTATCTTTTCTATAGGCTCGATCAAGATTGGAGATCTCTCTTCATAATGTTTAGGTAAAGCATCCAAACTTCCTTCCTTAGGTGCCTCAATTAGGTTTTCATATTTGAAAACATCCTTTATTTCTTTTTCTTTTGGATCTAATGTTTCCACAACGTGGTTTTCAACACTAGATTCTTTTCCTTTTTTCCTTTATTTTTTCTTTTTTTCTCTTTTAGGTGGATTGAAAGTTTGGATACTCCCCTTTATCATTTCTTCTTGATATTCCATAGCAGAAGAAGTTTCAACCATATTGAGGTATTGGAACACCACATTGTCATTCAAAAAGGTTGGAAGGATGGTTGGTTCGATGGAATCCCATTCGATTAATTCTAGGTATATGAGAGTTAAAGGATCAACGCTTTGGCTTGGTTCAATGGGATTTAGGGATAATAACTCATTTGAAGGTTCGTACATTGTATCATTCAAGTCTATGACATGTGCCTCTTCTAAATATTCCAAAGAAGTAGGGTCAAAGTCTTCCTCACTAGACTCCTCTAAGGTTTCCATTGGATAAAAGTCATGTGGATTAAACCTAATGTTTGATTCCTCCATAGTAGGTCTCCATGAAGGTACATAGGGTTCACCTACCCATTAATTTATTACAATCTCCTAAATTTGAAAGTTCTCTAAAATCACTTGATTTAAACTAGATACTTGATTTGGACTTGATTCTGCTATTTGTCCTTTGTCTTTTCTATAAGTGTATGTATGAATCACATCTATCTCCTTATCATGGCATGACTCATTTGACAATGAGTCCCATTCCCATTGATTATAATCTTCATCACTATGGGATTCTAATTGAAATATCTGATCATAGAGTTTAGGATAGTGTTTTTGAGTGTAACCTTGTTCAAGATACCCTAATCCTATTTTCTCCTTGCTATCTTGCCATATCATTTCTATAGGTTCAATGAGTCCTTTATTCTTCATGCCCAAAGGCCCTTGGCCTTTGTACCCCATCTTTTGCATGATTTTAAATCCTTTCCCATATTGATGTGTGGGAATGCTTATATTCTGGATGTATTTGACATGTGCACTTGTTTCTTTATCCTTGTAAAGCCAATTTAGGATCTCTTTATCATCCTCATCCATGGATGATGAAGTGCTAGCCCTCACAAAATGATCATTGTATTTATGGGGTATATTAGGTGGTCTCCCATAGGAGTAGGTGATAAGGGAAAGTCCATCATGGATAGGGAGTATTCACCTAATCATTTTTGCTTGATTTTGCATTGCTCATCAAAATTATTCATCATTTGGTCCATTTTCTGATAGTGGTCCTCCTTGGTGTATACTTGGATAGATTTAGTTAGATCTTCTTTCAGTTTTTCAATAATATTATCCTCACTAACCTTCTCCTTTCCCTTAGTCGATGTAGCTAGGTTAGTGAGTTTTGGTATATCTTCAATAACAACTTCCTTTTGTATCTTTTCTTTTTCCTTCAATAATGGGACATCTTTATAACTTTTCCCTTGCTCCATTTGATTAGGTATAGATCCCTTTGCATTGTGTGGAACTAGAGAATTGTTGATAGGCTTGATGTTGTTAATATATTGGAAGGGGTTTGAGTCCCCACTTATCATTATTTCCTACCCTAGATAAGGAAACTTTAAACATTGGTGGTAAGTCGAAGGGACAACCTGCATTTCATGAATCCATGGCCTCCCTAACAAGATATTGTAGGTCAATTTTAAATCTAACACTTGGCAAATTGTTTCCTTTTTCATAGGACCAACTCTTATGGGAAGTATTATGACTCCTTTTGATGCTTGTTCTTCATCATCATAAGCTTTGATTGTTATTTTTTTCTTTGAATCAATAGCCTCCTTAGAAAATCCTAGGGCTTTGACCAAGTTTAGGGTACATATGTTTAAACTGGCTCCTCCATCAATAAGTACTCTTTTCACTCAATGTTTGTGAATAAGAACCTCTATGTGCAAAGGTAAATTTGTGGATCGTTCAAAAACATATCATCTTGCTCTAAAAATGATAATAAATGAGGAGCAATGAGATGTCCCACCATATTTTGGAACTTGTCTGCATCTAGGTTTAGTGGCATGTTGGTTTCCACTAAAGTTTTTTCTAGAATTTCCTTGTGCGTAGGTGATAACTTGAGCAACTCTAAGATTGAAATTTGAGTGGGAGTCCTTTGTAATTGATCCACAAAGTTATATTTCTTTGATGATGAAGGTGTGTTTTGGTTGGGTAGAACAATCCTCAGAGCATTTCTGGGTAGAGTGATTTTGGAAGCTTGCCCCCTAGTGACAACGTTAGATGATGCTTCTTTTAATTTCTCTTTTACCATGATAACATTTATGGTATTATCTTCTTTTCTTAGAGTATTTATTATGTTATCGTAAGTGTGAGAAAATTTCACCTTCTCATTACCTTTTTTTATTTTATTTTGGTTATTTTTAGATGATTCACCCTTTTCATGGTTTAGAAATGAGTTCTTGAAGGCCATATGATCCTCATTGTTTTGAGGTCCTTCAATTTTTATAGTTCCATCATCTATTAGGTCTTGCACTAAGTGTTTCAACCTCATGCATTCATTGGTTTTATGACCTCTATTTTGATGATACTCACAATGGTGAGAATCATTCCACCAATTAGGTTTAATTTGAGGTTCATAATCTCTCAAATCAGGTAATGTGATGATCTTGTTAGAAACCAAGGTCCTTAATGCGTTATCCAAGGGTTCACCTAGAAAGGTGAATTTTCTTTTGTTATAAGAAGAGACAAAGGGTTTGGGCTTATTCCCATTAGTATTATTATAAGGATTATTATTAGAATTGTTGTTTGGATTGTTGGAAGTGTTGTTGGAATTATTGGCATTGTTGGAGTTAAATAGAGCCTTGTTTGATTGATTAACGTTATATGAAGAATTGACTCCACTTGATAAGTTGAAAGGGGTGGCCTTTAAATTATTGGCCTCTACGACTCCATCATTCACAATATTTTTATTGTTATTTTTCAGCCATAACTTAGGATTATCATTGTGATTATTGGTTCCCCTATTGTTAGTATAATTAGATACATAGTGATTGTTGTTGGTATTGGTATTAAATTTATTGTCTTTAGATAATTTTATCTCTCCTCTCTTCACCAATACTCCTTCAATTTTCATCCCATTTTCTATGTTTTTCAAATGTTGGGGGACATTGAAGTTGTAATCAATAATTCATCTCCATGGTCAAATTGTTTGTAAAAATTTCCATCTTCTCCTTCTCAGGGATACTTCATGGATACCTTGTGAAAATGGTCCTCCACCTTTGTAGGAATCCTAAGAAGGATTCACCATCTTTCTGTTTGGTATCACACAATTTGAGCATCATGGTTTCATGCTCGATATTATAGGAGTAGTGGGTCACAAACTTGGAGGCTAATTCCTCAAAATTCTTTATTCCTTGTGGGAGATTAGAGAATCATTCCATGGAGGGACCTCCCAAGCTCCTAGGAAAAAGTCTCATTAGGTACATAGTTTTGTGCATTAACTCAATGCTTAAGGCACAAAACTCCCTTAAATGATCCCGTGGGTCTGTTTTACCCATATACTTATCATATTTAGGAAAACTGGTATTGAAGGGAAAAGGTGTCATGACCAAACTTTTGTCAAATGGGAAAGGACAAAAAGCTTCAATAGAAAAGGGCTTAGGTTCAGCGACCTTTTTCATTAAATCTATTTGTTCTTGGAATGTTTTCAATTGTTTGGTCATAACATTCATGGGGTTATCTTCTTCTTGATTCTTCTTAAATTTCTCTATATCATAGTCATGTGGGAACTTTACCCCCGCTTGGGATGAGTTTAGGAAAAATTTCTCCCTATCCCTATCTATCAATTTCTCCATGACTTCTAGGAAATTGTCATCTTGGGCTGCTCTCTCAACTCTTTCTTCAAGTGTTTCTTTATTAGCTTGATTGGCGTTATTAGTGTTATCATTGTTTCCTCCATGTTGATGATAATAAAATGCAGAATTTTGATCCATATTGTTAAGTCTTTCTTCAAAAAGGTTTTGGAGACTATCCCCTTGATTGTGATCATTGAAAAGGCTTTGGTATTCAAATTTGGGAACTCTTCTAGCTACACAAGTGTTGTCTCCTTGTAAAGACACTTTGAACTTATGGGAGCGTGTGGAAACCGACATCCAACAAGGTTTGCTTTGGAATTGATCTTTTGATTTGGTAATTTTTGTTCTTAAATGAAGAGATTAAAAATATAAGATTGATCTTTGGATGAATATCTCTCACTTGTCTTATGTTTTTCCAAACACACAATCATGAATACACTTGTCTCTTTTTAACCCTTGACACAAAATGTTTGATTTTGAAAGAACATTATCACGGGTTTTTGTATAAAAGACACTTCAAGCAATCTACCTAGCTCAAGATTGATTCGTAAACATGGCTCTATTAGGTAGTATTTGCTAATTTAACAAGGTTTTAATCAATATTCCATTCAAAATGGATATTAAACTTTCATCCTCCAAGTATATTAAGAGGTTTCCCACCACTAGTATATCAGAGTTTTGCACAATTCGTGAGGACTACTCGAGGAAGTTCAAAAATTTAGCATCCTTTTGTCACACACCCCATTAAGGATGTATGTATTTCATTTTATAGTGGGTTGGATGATCATGGCAAAGGCGAGTGTATCCAAATTTGGGTTGTCCCTCTCACTAGCCCTTTTAAGGCAAATCTTGGGAGGCAAGCCCAACTAAAGATCTAGCATGTTCATGGAAGGCAAGGAAATGGAGTTAAGAGATAGTTTTTGGGAATTTGATTCACCAAAAGGTGAAGAGCATATCCCTAACTCTTTCTTAATTTCCCAAAAACAATAAACAATGTCCAATTACCAACCCACGGGTTTTTCAATTTTATGTGCTTGATTTCCTCAACCTTTCTTCTTAATTAAAGAGTTTAACATTTTTAGCATTCTAATTCACTAAAAGAAGTGAAGAGCATAGGCATAATGCTAAACTTTCCAAACAAAGATAGACTATTTTTTAATTACTAGATTTTTGAAAGCACCAAAGCCACAATTTAAGTACAAAATTTGACAAAGTTTTAAGGCTTACCTTTTTCCTTGTAGCTAGCAAAGGCTAGGGGCATTTTTGAGTTATTTTCATGTTTTAATTCTTACCTTAGTAATCGTTCCTTTCCAATGTGCTTTTCCTCCAACAAGTTAGTCAACAAAACCAGCCAAAGTGAAGGAAACAAAGATAAAATTGAAGAAGCAAAGACAAAACTGAATTTTAAGCCTTATTTGCAAATTTTAAGAAAAACTTGATTTAAGGTGAAAATATCCAATTTAATGAAATAAATTTAGTCTTGTATGCTTTTATAACTTTGATGTAATGATCATATACCTAAGCCTCTTGCTGCAAATTCTCCAAGACAAGTTTAATATGAGCAATGTTCTCCTCCTTGATTTTCCTTGTTAAAGCTTTTCCTTCTTGATTAAATCTGCTCTCTGGCTTTTTTGCTTTTCTATGATTAGTCATCCTGTAGAGTCATAAAATTCATTTTCTAACAGTCAGAATATAAAAAAATGTAGTTTATGTAAAAACGCTGCAGAAATGATTAAAAGTGCTGCAGATCAGCTCAACTGCGCTATTTAAACTTTTAAAAGCCCACAAACAGATAGTAAAAGTGTTACAAAATTAAGCAAAGGCTTCTGAAAGTAAGTAAAGGCACTGGATGAGTATGTAGAAGCACTCGATGGTCAGTGAATAAGCATTGTTATAATTTAAGACATAAGTACACTGTTTGACTATGCAAAGGCACACAAATTTGCCATAGAAGTATTGAAACAGTGCTCAGAAGCACTGTTTAACTGCTCAAAAGTGCCGTTTGAAGTCTCAAAAGTGTTGTTTCACTGCAAAACTGAGAGTTAAACATGCAAAAATTTGAATAAAAAAGAAGATTACGAGATTTTCAAAAAGTGAAGCCTACTACCCCACGGTGGGTGCCATTTTGTGTATGAGAAATTGTACCTTCATAGAATTAGTATTGAACAATAAATGAAATAGAAACTAAATAACACAATATAGCAATCTATTTAGAAAATGAATGACAATTAAGCATCCTATGGTTCTCTAACTAAGAGTGTTAATGTGAAGCTCTCAGCAAGCATCCATTAATGATAGTCCTAGAATGAGAAATGATATGATAAACAAGCTAAATTAATCAATTCCAAATGAAATACAACTAATTAGCCTTAATTTTCCTTTCTAGCTATACAATGCAAGAGGTTTGATGCTATTCTCAGATTTGTGTATCGTTTTATGAGTGATTTTGCCTTGCTTATATAGGATTTGGCAAGGGTAGGGAGTGTAGTTGTGTTGATCATGATTAAGCTTGAGTTGAGTCTTTGGTTCCACCCTTTGAAGACAATTTAAATATTGTGTTCTAAAAGCTTGGGACAAGTAGACAAGATGAGTGGACAAGATGATCTTTCAATTTGAGTGATTGAGATTGAATTTGGCCTGATCCATGTGAGTTCATTTCCTTAAATCCCATTGGTTGAGGCTTTTTTCCTCCCATGTGGTGTTGAGAGAAATTAGGATTTAATTAATTGATTTTAATTCATTTATTTAGCCATGTGCACCCCTTGAATGCATTTATTTGATTTAATTCAAACTATACAATTAATTAGATTAATTGCACATTTGATTTAATTTCACTTGATTTAATAGTTTTTAATTGATCTTTTGACTTTAGATTTTGAATCACATTGAATTAAGACTTGATTTTAATTTTGATTGGCCAAATGTTTGTTTTGATTCAATTGCTTTGATTTTGTCTTGATTATTTACATGAATAATCCTGTCCACTTTTTGGTGATTACACTTACCATCACATACTTTAATACTCCAAAATAGTTGAAAATGTTCCATTACTTTCATACTCTACTAGAATAAAGAAAATGCAAACCATAAAATAATAAAACTTTAACCAACGGATATGGTCGATAAAACATCATCAAATACATTTCATGTCATTGAATGCAATGATTGCAAGATCTATAAAATTGGGTTTGTTGAAAGGGTTTAAAAAAGAACCTCAAAATAAGTGCAATTGGCAGACATGACGCTCGAAGTTCACAAAATGCTTATCATCACATACTTCCATACTGTAAATTTTTTTGAAAATGCTCCATTACTTCCATACTCTACTAGAAGAAAGCAAATGCAAACCATAAAACAATAAAAACTTTGACCAATGGCTATGATCAATACAATGTCTTCCAATACATTTAATGTCACGGAATGCACTAATTGCAAGATTTACAAAATAGGGTTTGTTGAAAGGGTTTAAAAAATAACCTCAAAACAAGTGCAATTGGTAGACATGACACTCAAAGTCCACAAAATGGTTACCATTACATACTTCCATACTCCAAAAAAAAGTTGAAAATGCTCCATTACTTCCATACTCTACTAGAAGAAAGCAAATACAAACCATAAAACAATAAAAACTTTGACCAATGGATATAGTTGATAGAATATCTTCAAGTACATTTCATGTCATGGAATGCAATGATTGCAAGATCTACAAAACTAAGTTTGTTGAAAGGGTGTAAAAAAGAACCTCAAAACACATGCAATTGGTACACATGACATTTGAAGTCCGCAAAATGCTTACTATCACACACTTCCATACTCAAGAAAAAGTTGAAAATGTTGCATTACTTCCATACTCTACTAGAAGAAAGAAAATGCAAACCATAAAATAATTAAAACTTTGACCAATAGATATGGTTAATAGAATGTCTTCAAATACATTTCATATCATGGAATGCAACGATTGCAAGATCTGCAAAACTGGGTTTGTTAAAAGGGTTTGAAAAAGAGCCTCAAAACAAGTGGTATTGATAGACATGACACTTGAAGTTTGCAAAATTCTTACCATCACATACTTACATTCTCCACAAAAAATTGAAAATACTCCATAAATTCCACACTTTACTAGAAGAAAGCAAATGCAAACCATGAAACAATAAAAAATTTGACCAATGGATATGATCGATACAATGTCTTCAAGTACATTTCATGTCATGGAATGTAATGATTGCAAGATCTACAAAACTGGGTTTGTTGAAAGGAAATGCAAACCATAAAATAATAAAAACTTTTACCAATGGATATGGTCGATAGAATGTCTTCAAATACATTTCGTGTCATGGAATGCAATGATTGCAAGATCTACAAAACTGGGTTTGTTGAAAGGATTTCAAAAAGAACCTCAAAACAAGTGCTATTGGTAGACATGACATTTGAAGTCTGCAAAATGCTTACCATCACATACTTCCATACTCCAAAAAATTTGAAAATACTCCATTACTTCCATACTTTACTAGAAGAAAGTAAATGCAAACTATAAAGCAATACAAACTCTGACCAATAAAAGTTATATATATTAATGGTAATCTTGTGATGGATTTGCCTTTGCACATGCACAAAAAATGTCTTGCTATAGTTCTAAACTGGCATTCTAAAATCTCTAAGTGTTCTCACACATTTTCTCCCTTTTGTTTTGGATCATCTTCTTCCCTGTTCATTGGTGGCGTGATCTCCTTTGGTTCCAAGGGTTTCAAGTTTTTTTCCTCCCTAGTACCCCACCCTTCAACCTGCTTCCTGAGAAACGTAGGTATCTTCATGGTTAATAAATTGAATGATCAATTTATTTTTTTGTTATAATAGAATATGCTAGGGTTTTACCTTTTTATCCATCATTTTTTGATATAAAAGATGTTGATAGGAATAGGATTAAACACAACATTTCCCCCATGATTAAAAATCCTTCTGAGCATAGTAAGCCTCTTGAAACCTCCACTACTCTAAATTTGCTTCAAGTTAGCAAACCCACTTCCCCTAAGAGAAACCCTAATCCTTGGATAGAGGTAAGAGCCATAAAACAACTAAGTAAGAATAATCCTAGGTCTCAGATATGGTATCCACAATCTAACCATTGTTTAGTTCCTCTTTCTACATAAAATAGATTTTCTCATTTGCAAAGAGGGGAATCAGAACAGAGAATCTCTGATAAAAATAACTCTCATCCTATATCCCTCCCATCGAAACTAGCATAATCTCCTCCACACTGTAGGTCAAAATCTGATAACTCCTCTAAATCTTTGGCATCCAATGAGGATTCAGTCACCCTTAATATCCTAGATGATTCTATAGAAAAAGAAAGAAATATACAAATCATTAGGGCTCTTTTTAAGGTGGAATAGATACGGGGTTCCGTCCTCAAAAATCAAAAAATGGTTGAAGGAAAAATTCCCCAACAAGGTAAGTACTGCATTACTTTCAGAAGAATTCATTTATGTAGAATGCAAAAATCAGTTATTAAAAAATAGTCTTTTAAAAGGAGGATGCCATAACTTTAACAATATTAGCTTCTCAACTTTAGAATGGTCTCCTCTGTTTAGTCCAAGTAATTTATCAGAATTCCAGGTAGAAAGGGTGGTCCTACTCCTAGATCTTCCTATTGAATTAAGAAACAAAGACTACCTTAGAAAAATTGGTAACCTATTAGGGAAATTTTTGGGTTTTTAGATTATGAACCTAAGCAATCAGAGAATGTTATCATTGTTTGAATGAATATTAAAATTAGATCCCTTAAAATTTTTTTGATTAGGAGTAAAAATAATAGCTTCATGATCTCTCCTATCCCTATTCCCAAAATTATAGAGGTTAAGGAGGAAGATACATAATCTTTTAACAAGCCCAACCCTGCTACGATATCTGCATGAAATATAGTTACCAAGTATCATGGCAAGTCAGTTTTTTTTCTTGACAATGTTGGGGGTTTTGATATTAAAGATTCTTCAAACACTTGTATGGAAGCATTAGACGAAGGAGAAATAAGAGAATCTAACAACCCCCTAACATCTCCAAAACCTGTGAAGATTCCCATTACAATAGCTAAAAATATAGATTTAGGTCTCCCTAATACCAATTGTAAAACTAATGATGAAAGTTTGGAGGATATAATAGTAGAAGAGTATAAGAAATCCCTGGAGATTATCCTAGCTCATGTAGAAGACATGAGTAGAGTAGTTAGTAAAGATTTAAAAAACATCAATAAGGATGGGTTAAAATATTCTAGTTTAGATCCTTTGGCTAACTATTGGTTTTATTTAGGAATTGATTCTCATGATGTAAATCCACAAGATTGAGAGGAAATGGGTAAGCATGATATGTAATTATGGAGGAAGGACCTCCCCTATTAGTAGGATTAACTAAGAATGTTACTGGAAATTTTGAGGATTCTATTAGGAAAGATTTTGATCTCTATAGCAAGGAAATATCAAATGATAAATCAGATTCTCCGAGGTGGGATAAGATAGCAGAAATTTTAGAAATAGGAGCCAGAAATGAATTCTTAGGTCTATATATAGATATCTTGGCAGATAATGAAGGGAAAATGGAAGCAACTAGAGAAATTATTGTAAAGATTTTAGAATCTATAGACTATGAAGACTTTGAATTAGAAAAGGAGGCTCCCTTAGAAATTAAATCCATTAAGCTTCAAAAGATAGGTTTAGGTATGAATAATTTAGGCAAATATTCACCAAATAGTGCTAGATTGGTCAAATCCAGAGGTAGAAAATCTCTAAAAGAGCTAAGAGATAAAGAGGGTCAAGCTTTAGGTCAAGTTAAAATCACAAAACTTTTGAATGCAGGGACAAAAATACTATTTTTTTTCACAACAGTACAAAGGTTAGGAAAATATTAATAGAATAATCAAAACTAAGAGAACAAATGGGGATATATTGGAAAACCTGAAGGATATATCTAGGGAAGCAGGGAACTAGTTCAAAACCATTCTAAATAATGAAGAGGGTTCAAATATAAGAACACAAAATGAATTTCTTAGAAATATTCCTAAAATAATTTCTGATAGTCAAAATAATTTTCTTAATGCTAGTTTTTCTACAAAGGAGGTGGATAAGGTGCTTAGGAATATCCACCCTGATAAATCTCCTAGTCTGGATGGATTCCCTACCCTCTTTTTCCAAAAATCTTGGCCTTTTGTAGGCTCTGAGATAGTAGAAGCATTAGAAGGTATACAAAATTTAGGGCATCTTCTGAAATAAATAAATAATAGCTTTATTACTTTAATTCCCAAAAAATCTAACGCTAAAAATTTTGAGGACTTCAGACCAATCTCATTATGTAATACAATTTATAAACTACTAACCAAAAATCTGGATAATAGAATAAAGATTCTTCTTCCACAACTAATTTCAGAGGAACAAGCAAGCTTCGTCCCTGGAAGATCAATACTAGATGGGGTGATTATAGCACAGCAAGCTGTCCATACTGTTTAGGATAATAAAAGACTGAGTATTCTAATTA
The DNA here is from genome assembly GCA_027943335.1 of Chamaecyparis obtusa. Taxonomy (NCBI): domain Eukaryota; kingdom Viridiplantae; phylum Streptophyta; class Pinopsida; order Cupressales; family Cupressaceae; genus Chamaecyparis; species Chamaecyparis obtusa. The sequence goes on along the minus strand of BSBK01001290.1, from coordinate 14,656 downwards.
AGCTAGATATAAGAAAAGCATATAATAAATTAGACTGCATTTTTTGTATAAATGTTTGGAGGCCTTCGACTTTTCCAAATCCCTAGTAAATTTGATCTTTGAATGCATCTCAAGTCCAAAAAGTTCAATCTTGTTAAATGGCTCCCCAATAGGTTTCTTTGATATCTCCCAAGGGTTGAGGTAGGGGGATCCTCTCTCCCCCTTTCTCTTCATTCTAATGGCGGAAGCATTAGGAAGATCCATGACAAAAACAACTAGGAGTGGCCTAGTGGAAGGAATTAGAATCACTTCAGAATTAGAACCATGTATTCATCAACAATTTGTGGATGATAACCTACTCTTTGGTGTTTCCAGTATCCAAGAAGCCAAAGCTTTCTCCACCATTCTTGGCAATTACTCAATTGCCTTAGGTCAATAGATAAATAAGGAGAAATAAGAGATTTTCTTTTTTAACACAAATAAATAGTTGGAAGTTGCGATATGTAGGACTCTAAATTTTAGAGTTGGCTCCCTTCCCTATAAATACTTAGGTCTCCCTTTGGAAAAAGGCAATCGGTCTGCTAACCTTTGGAGCAATGTGCTTAACAATATAGATTAAAAAAATAGAATCTTGGAAAGGTAAATGATTAACTAATGTTGGAAAAGCCTTGTTGATTAAGTCAATTTTATTTTCTATCCCAATTTATCAAATGACGTGCCTTAACCTGTCAAAAGGTGTTAAAAACAAAATAGTCTCAAAACTAAGAAGTTTCTTTTGGAAGGGTATTGAAGATAAATCCAGAATGGCCTTAATTTCATGGAAATCAATATGTAAAGAAAAGATAGATGGGGGATTGGGTATCAAAGAAAGTAAATCCAAAAATAAAGCCCTCGGTGCTAAGCTAGTTTGGAAGATGATTAAGAATCTAGAGGTGAAATGGGTTAAAATAATAAGTTTCAAATACCTAATAGGGGAAGAAGAGATGAGCATTTGTAGGCAATTGTCTCCCCCTAAGGTCTCAAGAGTATGGAATTTTATTTGTGGATGCAGAGATCTTGTTCTGGAAGGCATCACTTGGGATGTCAAAGATGGTGGAAAGGCTTTGTTTTAGGATGATTCATGGGGATCATACCCTCCTTTACGAGCCAAGATAAATGATGATGGATTGATTAATTAGATTATATCCACTAGAGGTAGATTCATCAAAGACTACATAGAATTCCTGTTAGATGATCTAGCTATGGGATGGAAATGGAAATCCTTTGAGAACCTAGGCTTGAGTAGAGATTTTCTCTCAAAAATTTCAGAAGTTTTACTAAATAGAAAGATTAATCCTATAATAGGCTCAGATACTATTATTCAGGAAAATTCCAAAAGTGGGGAGTATAATTTGAAATATGGATATGAAATTCTTCACTCTGCCTCCCAGGCTCCTATTGAGCTTCCTATTGATTTATGTTGGAATAAGGATTGCAAGCCAAAAGCTAGAATGTTCGCATGGGTAGCATTACAAAAGAGAATTTTGACAACAGAGTGGTTTAGGAAAATTGGATACCAAGGCCCATCTAGATTCCCTCTATGTGAGGAGGAAAGTGAAAGTGTGAATCATTTACTTGTAGGATGTAACTTTTCTAATCAATGTTGGAAATGGATATTAAGGAAGTTAAATTGGTCCTCAACGCTCCAAAATGATATAGTAGAAGTCTTCAATAGTTGGCCTAGAATTAAAAGAAATGATATGTACAGTAAAATTTGGAAAATTTCCCCATCCATTTTGATTTTGGAAATATGGAAGGAAAGAAACCACTACATCTTTAAAGAATCCAAACTTAGCTTGGATCAATTCTTGAACAAAGTAGATGCCTGCATAGTTGAAATGGTTAACTATAGGAATATGTTAGGTAGGATTGACATCCAATTCTCAATCAAGGATGATGTTATTCGCAACAAATGGTATGGCCTAAAAAATCCAGCTTTCTATGACAATGAGAAATTGAATAATGAGGAGAAACGAGTGCAATGTGTTTGAAAACCCCTTTAGAATGGTTGGTACAAACTGAACTTTGACAGAGCATCTAGGGATAATCCTGGCTTGGTAGGAGCTGGCTATTGTATCCATAAATGTGATGGATCTAGGATTGCTAGCAATTCCATTCCTCTAGGAACATAATCTAAT
>BSBK01001290.1:0-10000 GCA_027943335.1 Chamaecyparis obtusa | reverse complement strand
TAAGACTTTGATGTCGATTTCGTTCGAATTGAAGATGTAGGAGATTAATAAACTTATAGCCCATTTTTGGGGTATTACATTTTGCCCCTCTTTGAATTACTGTGCGAAGCGCAGTGGTTCAAAGATAGTCTGTGTTTGATAAAGATATGAAACTGATTCAAAAGATAAACCGATCTCAAGATAGAAACCGATTGAAAGATATTAAGATAGGAGTTGATTGATATTGAATTGATATGAAGATAATAGGTCTTGAGTGACCAAAGATAATGTTCACTATAACAGAAAATGAACCTATGATTGCAAAAAAGTGTCCAAAACGCCTGATTCCAAACCTTAGGATTGCAAAGAAGTGAGTGACCCATTCTAGACTCAATTGTCTTAGCAGAACTAGCAGGTATCACATCCAAACCCTTCAGTTGCCAAAGAACCAAGGAAAGAACACTATGATCTGATGGTTGCAAAAATTGATATAGATTACAAGATTAAGAGAATACCAGATTGATATGGATCGATGAATCTGATATGCCCCAAGTGATGATAGATTTGCCCCGAGCAATGAGGACTTTTGATGAATCAGCGACTAGACATGATTGTTGTCTTGATCAGTGATGAAAGATATTGATAGACTTGATCGATAGAATTTTGATTTACATACTTTGAATTGATGTGCAATATCATGCCCCCTTCAGGATTAAAATTGAAATCTAACAAGAAAAGTCAGCGTTATAGTTTAGAAGCATGTTAATTGATTTGAGAAGTGGTTATATACGTCCGAGAATGCATTCTGCATCATTTGGAGGTCCTGGAGACCGAATTTGACTAGGTGAAACCATGAGTTGACCATAGTTGACCAAGTTGAAATTTTGATAGTTTGATGAAAGCTAATCAGTTAAGTTGAATTTTAGATTTCTGTGATGATAGAAGGTCGAATATGCAAGTAATTAATAATATGAATGATCTCAGATTTGAATTTTGATCCCGAAAAAGGATTCTACTTGCTATTTCATTTGAGGAACCTTCGTGTGAGATTCAGTTCTTGTTAGACTTGAAGATGCGATTTGAAGAATCATTTAAGCATTGAAGTTCGTTTAGCCATTGTGAGATCATGCAACATGCAAAATGAAATGCAACCTAAGACCGAGGACCTAGTCACTGATCATATGTCGATTTGTTATCATCATTGAACTTTTAGGTAACCGGATAAATCAATACAATGCTCACTAGCTATGAAACCATAGACATATGAATATCGATTTTTATGCGCAAGAATCAATACAACATCCACTGGCTAGGCAACCATGGACATATGAATATTGATTTGTTTTCGGAATGTTGGATTAGATATAAGCACCAAGGCACAAATGCCAGGATGACCTGAATATCATGTCCATTTTGATATAGCAATTTGTACAAGCATCAAAACATAAACGTCATGATGACCTGAGTACGCCTTGCGTGGCAAACACATCAAACAGTCAAGAGATCATTCTAAATCCAATGTGAATTACTCGTGGTGACCCTTTATCGTTCACCTCCTTAGGCAAGATCACGTTCCACAGTAGGAGAAAGAACTTACTCAAAAAGACAATAGTTAGATCAAACGTCCTTGAATTTTTTGGGTATCAATGGTCGAGGTACGCATGGCCATCCAATTCGAGATAGAGGCTCTTATAGTCGGACACCATTTCAATCCAAAATTTCCAAAGTTGTTAGATTTTCACATACAAGCAGAAGACAAAGAAAAGATTATGCCCCCAGTCATCACTCTCTAAATCCTATAAAGGACATCATCGAAGAGCTCGAAGGGACACAATATGCAAAAATTTCAATGCGAATCAGTAAGCATACAAGGAGATAAAAGCATGTAAAAAGCATATATTGTTTTTAGTTGAGTTTTGATGTTTGATTGCGTTGTTGTAAATGCAAAATCCTTTCTACAGACAAGACAGACTTGACTGACTCAAATGAAGCTTCAAAGGACTTTGACTGGATATGACACGTCTAAGATACATGGGAGACCATAGGATATGACATTGATTGCCCCCAAGTGTTAAACATTGATAGGATACAGACGCTTGAGCTAATTGGTGTACAGACTGACTTATTGAAAACTAGAAATGCAGAAACAAACCAAGAGATATGTACAAACTAAAGCAAGACTGAAAGTTGGGAAAGACCAAGATTGTGTTGATAGATGGAGCGTTTTAAACAAGTGGCACCCGTTTGCCGGGTTTTCACCATCTTGGCAGAGATTCTATTTTTGCTACCAAGGCGCCTGTTTCCAAGTTTTCACCAAGGCACTTTTTCTTTTTTTAATTTTTTTTTTGTATTTTTCATTTTTTCAATTTTTTTGTACTTTTGATATTTTTTGATTTTTTTGAATTTTTGATATTTTTTTATTTTTTTAATTTTTTTGTACTGTTGATATTTTCTGATTTTTTTGTGAATCATCAAGGCGTCTATTGCTAGGTTTTCACCAAGATGTTCATTTTTTCAGGACTTTTTCTGATTTTTAAGATTTTTTTAGGACATTTTACAATAGATTGAATGCTTTAAGTGTAGAATTTCTTTAGATGGAGAATGTTGATTGGTTCTCGGAGCTGTTCTCCTTCAGTTGTTGAGAGTTGATAGGCACCAGAGCCAAAAGTAGCAGTGATAACAAAGGGACCCAGCCAATTGGGTTCGAACTTCCCCTTGCGTTCTCGATGGGATTGATTTTTAGGATTTTCTCTCAACACTAGATCACCAACCTGAAATTCTCTGTGTCAAACTTTCTTGTTGTAGCCTCTAGACATTCTTTTTTGATACACTCTAAGATGATCATACGCTACTTGTCTGCACTCATCTAGTAGTTCAAGTTCTTGTAACCTAGACACTCTGTAGTCTTCATCAGTGACAAGTCCATGCATTCTGATTCTAAGTGATGAGATTTCAACCTCAATAGGCAGTACCGCTTCAGACCCATAAACTAAAGTGAAAGGTGTAGCCCTAGTAGGTGTTTTGATACTTGTTCTGTAGGCCCATTCTCATACTTGTTCTGATACTGGTTTTGATACTTGTTCTGATACTGATTCTGATACTAATTCTGATAATTGTTCTGATACTAGTTCTGATACTGATTCTGATACTAATTCTGATAATTGTTCTGATACTGGTTCTAATATTGATTCTGATACTGATTCTGATAATTGTTTTGATACTGGTTCTGATGCTTGTTTTGATACCGGTTGTGATACTTGTTTTGATACTGGTTGTGATACTTGTTTTGATAATTGTTCTGATACTGGTTCTGATACTTGTTATGATAATTATTCTGATACTTGGTATACTTGATATCATCTTTTTCCATTTGCAAACTCCCAAGCAAGATCATATCACGCAGTCTCAATGTCTAGCAAGGTGGAGAACAAGAGGGATTAGCAAGCTGGTGGAAGAGATGGAAGACAAGAGAATGAAGGAGAATGAAGGGAAGAAATCTTCAAGGGAAAGCTCCTCAAGAATACTCAAGCTAGGGAAAAATTGTCATGTAAAGCACATTTAGACAAGCAATGAAAGACTAGCATAGGATAAGTCACAAAAGCGTAATGCCCAAGAAGGAAAGGATGCAACCCAAAGGAGTAGACATGTCAAGAGGCTTCGTAGCACTGTGTTTTACTTTTTCTTCTATTAGATCAAGACCAAAGGGGAAAATGATAGTGATAGGTGAAAATGAATGGAAGAAGATGGATATGAAGGCTAAACATGGAAGGAATGAAAGCAAGATCATCATAAGATAGCTCACAAGATAGCCAAATGTTTGTGTATAGATCAACATTGTCAAGATCAAAGAGAGAAGATGGAATGGATGAAATATGTAGAAGAACTACGCATGATGCCTGATTGCCAGGTTTTCATCATGGTACTTATCCAAGGTGCCACAAAGAAGTGGTTTTCACCATAGGATGAATTTATTTCTCTTTACTTTTGCTACCAAGGCGCTTGTTTCCAAGTTTTCACCATGGCACATTTTCAATTTTATTTTTTTTTCATTTTTTTTTTTTTAAATTTTTTTTGGAAGAAGGCAAGCTTTTTAGATAATGCTCCTTGAAAGGATAAACCATGATATGCCAAGGATTCAAAATGATATGCTCAAAGATGTTGATAGGGAAAGGAACATGGAAGAGAAAAATGGAGGATAGGGTTTTATGTAAAGCGAGTGAGGTTGGAAGATAGGAGAAATGGGCAAATGAGGAAAAAAGATAGAAGATAGAAGGATAATGAATGGAAGGATTGTGAAAGGGTAGATGGAAAGGAAGACAAGTTCAACATTAACACATACCTTGAAGGGTGGCGAGAGGGTGGAGGAAATGTGAATGAAGGAATACGTGAAGGAATATGGCGAATGGATAGTAGAGGTTGAGGTTTGGGCGCATGAAATGGAAGAATATTTTTGGAAGGAGATGTAGTGGAAGCCTTTGGAAGCTTGAATGTCAATTTCACTTTTTGTTCAACACCAGACTCTTTCAAGAGAGACTTTGGAATCCATATAGTCATAAGCTTTTTATTTCCTTTTGATGATTTAGATATAATATCTTCAATGATGGATTTTGGAACCCATACTTGTCTTGTAGTTTTTTTTTTAGATATCTCTTTTGACTTTATGCCTCCATGTCGTTTAGAGGAGACATGGTGATCTTCTCTTTTTGATGGATTCTTGTATTGCTTCTTTTTCTTGTATTGAACATTCAAGTTACTTCCAAAAGACTTGGGATTTGTGGAAGAGGGAGGATATGACTGGTTTAGATGGGTGGGTGGATGAAAAGGATTCAAGGGTATGCATCTATGTTGATCTTGAGGAAAGATGGGAGATGGAGGGATGTAAGGGCCCAATATGGATGGTGAATTAGGAGAGTTAGGAGGGGAAAATGAAGGGACATAAGGACCCAATATGGAAGGAAGATGTGAAGTCCTTAGTAGTGGTGGAAGAGGTCCAAGGATGGAAGTGGAAGATGCAAAAGGATAATCAATAAGTTCGTTAGCATCTATATGACAACTAAGGATATCAACATCTTTAGAGTGAGCATTAGAATTTTCAATAGGATCTTGGACATCTTGAATAAGAGCATTTTCTCTGATAGGATCGTTCGAAGCTTGCAAAGACTTAGGAAGAGCAGAAAGCGGAAGTTAACATGGAATGGTAGAACAAGAAGATGGAAGACTTTGATCTTGACAAGGATCTTTGGATGGTATATGCACATAATTTTTCTCTTGATTTTCAACAGGCTTAGCATTGGAAGTAACAACACCATTTTTACAAACCTTAATGGAAGTATCATCTTTGGAAAGCAAAAGTGTAGTAAGATTATTTTGATTGTCAATAAGCTCAACAGTGTAAGTAGTAGCTTGATCTTGCTTAGGAGAAGACTTAAGACATGGTGGAATGCATGAAAAAGGGTGTGCAGGATCAAAAGAACCATGAAGCAGATAAGAGACATCACGAAAGGAATTGGATGACATGGAGGGTTCTTGATCTTGATCTTTCTTTATGTTCTTTTCTTCATAATTTTTGGAGTCCTCTTGACATGGAGCCACTTCTAAGGACAAGGAAGCATGTTGGGATTGTATGGATGACTTTGGAAGAGATGGTGGAAGACTAGCTGAAGTAGGGATTATAGCATATGAAGGCTTAGGCTCTTTAGGTTTATCATTATTGAAAGTATTGGTAGCCAAGTGAAGGTTAGCTTGAGTTTCTTCAAGGGGTAGCCCTAGAGGATAACTATAGGGAACCGCATGAAAAGTATCAAGGCTTGTGTCGGATGAAGGTTCTGTGAAAGATTTGAAAGACTCAGAAGCTTTAGGAAATGTATGGGTATTGGAGGAAGTAGGGGATGGAAGGGAACCATCACTAGACAAAGGTTCAACATTAACATGATCTTGCTTGAGAGTGTAATCTTTATTTTCAACTGGAGAGTTTTTAGAGGAGAGATCCTTATAGTAATTGACGTTTCAAGCTAGCACGATGTATTTTATAGTCCTCAGTAGTAGTAGATGGATCATCATCAAGGTATTGTCCAAAAAAGCCATCAAAATCTCTTTCAAAATCAGAATCATATGGATCACCATCACGATCTATCCAATGTGACGACCCATTTGTAGTAAGCAAGAATGAACGATGAGGAGGACTCTTAGGAACAGAGGTGTCATAGGTATCATTACATTGTCTGTCATCATAGTCATCATAGTCTCCAAAGCTAGATGTGTCACTCTCCATGGAAGAGGTATCATATTGCTCAAATTTTTTTTGGGGGCATGGTGACATATACAAGTCTTTATCAAATGGAAAAGAGTATAGAGGTTCCTTTTCTTTCTTAAGTTTGTCAAGCTGGACTTGCATAGCTTGCAGCTGCTTCATCATAGCGGCGATCAGAATTTCTTCCTCTTGTTTACTGATTCTTTGAGACATGTGTATGGATTCTCAATAGCTACTGCTCTGTTCTTGACACAGTGATTTGTTCGACAGATTCTGGAATTAGGCTAAAAAAGCTAAGTATCTGGCAATTTTGACAATTTCTGACAACTCTCTCAAATTTTTCCAAACGACACTCTGCAGACTCGTACGACACTGGGTAGTCTATGAAATGACAGTTGCTAAACTCGTACGACAGTTGGGTAGAAATGAAATGACAGTTGTAAAACTCGTATGACAGTTGGGTAGCAATGAAACGACAGTTGTAAATATCATACGACAGTTGCTAACAGGGTTTTGACTTTCTTGAATTTGCTAGTTTGAAAAACTCATATGACACTAGGTTCTCAATCATACGACAGATGGGCAATACTAAAATGACACTTGACAAAACTCGTACAACTTTTGACTTCCTGAAATAACTTTTGACTCCAGAAAGAATTTACGTCCAAATTTTGCAAAACTTAAGGTTTTTAGTTTTGGATTGTTTGCAAATTGTACTGTCCAGATTTTGAAAGTTATACCAGATTTGATCATTTTTAATAGCCAAGTAGATAAACAAGCACGCAGAATAGCAAGCAAGTGATTCCAAGCACGTCTGAAAATAATGAACAAGGGTAAAAGTAACCTTGCGCATGAACAATCAAGTGACCAAATTGTGCTAATCCCTGAGAGTACTAATTGTGTATGTTCTGAAAAGTTTTGCAATAACACACATATACCTGAGAATGAAAAATTGGCCTCTCTAGAGTTTTTAGTAATGGTTTGACTCTGCAACTTTTATGATTCAAAGGGGTGAACTCCAATCTCGGTGCACCAGGGTTTTGACACAGTCCGATAACTTAATCTTCAAGAGCTGCTAGGGAGATCTGACAACCCAACAATGAACCATACCCGTAGAGATTTCTTCCACAAGGACATTTATATAGCGGCTATCACTACTATGGTGAAAATGGCTATTACCGCTTGAGGTTCCGTCAACACAGTTTGTCTTGTGAAGGGATTGTTCGCTACAGTTAACCCTCTCTAAAGGTGACTCATAGATTTATACCACAAGGGGACTTGGCTCTAGATTCAAGGTTTTGACACCTCTTCACTTTTAACCCAAAACAAAGCAAGCAGATTAATCTGACACGCTAAGACAAAGTTTTGTTCCACCAAGGTCTGTGATATCAACTCCACGTGATCCTATCAACCTCTCCAGGGAGAGAATGTATCAATCAATAAGAGAAGATGCACTAACCAATTTTGATTCACCAAAGCTCCGTGATATCAACCCCACGTGATCTATCAACCCTCTCCGAAGAGATAATGTGTCGATCAATAAAAGAAGACTCACTAACCAAGTTGAATATGAAACACACTAAGTAATCCTCCCTACCTACAAGGATTCCGTCGTCAAGGAAGGATTTCGCTAGGAATCCAAATCTCTCAAGAATCATGAAAAGTGTTCATAGGGCCTAATTACTATGTGAGCACAGATATATCCCGAAAGGCAAATCTACCAAAAGCATCCAAAAAGTAGAAAGAGGAACACTTAACGCTTAAAAAAAATATGAGATGAGTCCACAAGGTGGAACACTTAACACCTCACACAAGCTGAAAATGAGTCCACAACTTAGAAAATAAGTGAGTTCCTAAAAGCACAAAAAGGTTGCCAAGTGGAACACTTAATGCTTCTGTCCTGTTGACCCCTCCCCTTTATGGCGCTGAGATTGCAACCACGGGGTGAAAATGAGGGGCCGATAGATTAGCGAGTCCAATAACCCAAGATAGCAATCAAGATCAATCACAAGTATTCTAAGACTACTTAATGAATCGTTAAGGGATCACAACCTAGTATCAAATTATGCAAGTGTGTAGAAATAGATCAAAAGCATGAAAAGATGCACACAAGCTTGACACATAAGAGATTTATTTTAAGTCCCAAATCAAAATGTTATTAGATGAAGGAGAATACCTTGTGATCCTCACAACGCGCTTAGTAGATTTTACTTGATTTTTAGCAATTCTTGTTGAGCTTTTCCATGTAAGCAAGTGACGAACTCTCCAACAAGCAAACAAGCAAACAAGATAAGCAAAATATATTCAACTTATGAAAACCATAGGGTTAGCTCTAAAAATCAATTGTTAGGAGAAATAATAACCATAAATTAATCCAAATGACAACTCATATCATGCATTGAATCATATGAAAAATAAGTGCATACCCATCATAAAATTTTAATTTTTTTTGCACTACATTTGACCTAGTCAACAAGATCTATTTTTTTGATATGATTTTAGCCACAAAAAATAGAAATTCAGAATAAAGACCCCTACTAAAAAAATAAAGAGCTTTCCAAAAATGCAAAATTTTTAGAAAAATCTCTTCATTTGTGCCCTAGAGACCCATTTTTATCAAAACAGACTAGTTTTTTCAAATTGACTATTTGAGCTATTAAATTGCATCCAAATTTAAAAACACAAATAATAAAACCCCCTGTATAATTTGAAGAGATTTCTGAAAATGTAAAAATTTTAGAAAAATATGCTGATTTACGTCAGATATTAATTTTTTATGAAAATTGAAAAAAAATTATTAAAAATTCAAATTAATTTAAAAAATTTTAAATTTTTTTTCAAAGCTTCCCTGATATGTTTCCAACCTAAAAAAAAAAATTTCAGACCAAAAATCCAAGCCGTTTGGGAGATAAAATTAAATATTTGAAACTTTAGGGTTTTAGCTCCAAGAATCAAAATCAGCATGCAAAGGTGGGTTGCCCCACGGTGGGTGCCAGAAATGTGTGTGTGAAAATTGTACCTGATCTATAGACACAAACACTTTAGTAAAATATTAGAGGTTAGTGATTAATCAAAATCATGTAAAATTGAAAGCTATCTAACCAAGCGATTTACTGCCTTCTAGTAGGTGCGAGATTGATGTTCTCAGATTGTAATCGAGATCAGTGACCTAGACGACACCTAAATGAAGGATTTGAAATGCAAAAGATGGATATGAAATTGAATGCAATTAATCTATTTTTTTGGTATTTTCTATGCAATTATATGAAAAATGATATGAAATCTATGCTAATATGAAATTGATATGCTATGAATGCTATTGAAAATTGATATGCAATGCTAATCTAACAATGATATGCAATATGAATGCAAAAATAAGATTGATCTCACAAAGATGTCGATTCGCAAGAGCTTTGATTCTTCAATTCTAATTGTGCAAATTCTCCAAATCTGATATGCTATGATTCTTGTAGAGTAAGTTTGCAATTTACGAGATGATTTGAAAGATTTAGAGATGATTGAGAGATGAATTATGAAGAGCTAAGCCTTGTTTTTATAGAAATCTAGGGCTTTGGAGGTGCAATGGGAAAAAAAACCATAAATCACTCAAATAACTCAGGTTGATTTTTGAGTTATTTTATAATAAGATAATTAAGTCACAAAAACATGCAAAAGCTAAGCTTTAACTCAAAATAGAGTTTAGCTTTAATTGATAATTGATAGTTGTTTACTTTTATGATTGTGCATGTTTTATTTATGAATTAATTTAAT